>CM032449.1:158902040-158964540 GCA_019049505.1 Pachyrhynchus sulphureomaculatus
TTTCGTTCAATCTACACCCCGTGGAGAATATTCCAGAATTTTTTCAAAATTTTGTGATAAGTACTTTCCCAGATAAGGTGGGTGGACAGCGATTTTTCGCGATTTTTTAAAAATAATATAAAGAAAAGTGCGCACAAGAATTACATTATATATATATATATATATATATTTTTTTCGTGTTTTCACAAGCTTTCATTTGACACCAAACTCGATTACCTAGCAAAAAATTTTTTTTTTCACTTCCGATTTCACCCCCCAAAACTAACCCCTTAAGTCAAAATTTAACTTTCAAAACTATATGGCTCTGATGAGGCCATCAATTCCTATATTACTACCAAATTTCACCTTTCTATGACAAATAGTTCCGGAGAAAATCGGGTGTGACAGACGGACAGACGGACAGACAGACGGACAGACGGACAGACGGACAGACACCGAAGTGATCTTATAAGTGTTCCGTACGGAACACTAAAAATGTACCTTTAATAGAGTGAGTATAAAAATGACATACATTTTTTCAAAAGTATTTGATACTTAATTGTGTACTGCTTATTCAAATCATAAGCCCTAGTCTCTTATATACGGTTACTGCCAAATATGTACAGGGTGAGTTCACGCTAGAATAAAGTTCATTATCTCATTTGTTTCGGGAATGACGAAAAAATGTTAAATACAATAGTTTTAGGGAATGTTAAGGTGCACACTTTAAAATTATTTTTGAGTATACAGGGTATTTCAAAAACGTGTGGCTAATATAAAATATGTTTTTTTAAATGGAACATCCTATTTTCTAATTTATTTTTAAATTCTGCGTAAAATATATACATAACGTATAATATTATAACTTTTTTATTATTAATGTTATATACCTAAACCTAATAGTTATTCTAATATTTCAATTCAAAATACAAATTTTTAGTTTTGTAAATAATTGCCAGTAGCGGCATTGTTTCTGAAGGTGGAATACTCATAATTGGTACGAGTGTTTCTATAGAGATGAAAAAAAGATATATGTAAAGAAATTTGAGTTAGATGCTACAGGGCGTTCAAGATAAATTTATGCATTTCGACTATTTTAAATTGAAAAATCTAAAATTTTTTAAATGATACTCCCTGTATATTATTATTTTTTCTGACAGATTTTATAAAACGTATGTTATATACCTATTTCTAATAGTTTTCGATTTATTTTGAATTTTTCAATTTTTACCCCTGTTTTTCATACACTTACGCTATTGTGAAAACATGAGCAAATAGTTAATAATAATTTTAATATAGTTTAACTTATCTAATGATTAATTATTATGACGTAATAAATGTTCAAAAATATGCCCGTTTAGTTGAATACACATGTTTAGTCGTTTTACTATATTTTCCTTCACTTTCCTTAGCATAAAGGGCGTTATTGTCCTGCACGCATCCCGTATCCTATTTTCCATATCTACTGGTGTTGTAGGAGGATTCACATAAACACGAACTTTAATGTAGCCCCATAAAGAAGTCTAAAGGTGTTAAGTCACATGATCGAGGGGTAATGAGCAGGAGCTCCGTCTTTTTGAATCCACATTTGTTCCCTTTCAAAGTTATCAAATTCTTCAAGAAGCTGGGGTAATTCGTTTTGCAAAAAATTTAGATATCTAGGCCCGTTAAGCGGTTCGCGGAAAAAACATGGATCAATCATTCGATAATTTAATATTCCACCTTATACATTAAGCGACCAATGGTTTTGGTTTTAAACTTCCTGGAGCCAAATTTGAATCGGCCTCTATTGCTCCATTCATGGTGGTACAAAAGTTTACTCGTTCAAAATCACGGTCTTGAAGTTTTTGGTGTATTGCCATATGAAAGGGATGATACTTGTATTTTCTCGTGGTGCGGTTAGCCGTAGATTGGGATGTGTCAGATAAGTCAGCTAGTTGACGGCTGCTGACCTGGGGATTACCTTCAACATCAAGTAAATTCTCCATTTCTTTTTCCTCATTGGTAGCATTCTAGTTTGCTACTTTTCGTTTCGTATATTCAACGCTATCACTACCATCAAACCGTTCCATTAGGCACTGAAAAGATTTTCTAGATGGTATACGTCTATTAGGGTACTTCGCTCCGTAAAGCCTCACTGCCAAAAGACAATTTTTTCCCGCCTCGCCCAATGTATAAACCATATCAATTAATTCCTTTTTAGGAAAATTCATAACTATTATATCTTTATACGTCACTTACTACAACAAATTAAACTATTTTTACTTGCTTAATAGACATGTCGAAATTTGACAATGCCTACATTTTTGTTTTGTCTTAGCAACTATGATGTTATCGCGTTAAAAACAAGACTAAAATGTGAAAAATTCAAAATAAATCAAAAAATAATAAGAAATAGGTATATGACATATTTAATATATGCTGGAGGGTTTTGTAAAATCTATCATAAAAAATAATAATATACAAGGTGTAACATTTAAAAATTTGAGACTTTTCAATTTAAAATAGTCGAAATGCATAAATTTATTTCGAAGACCCTGTATCATCTAACTCTAACTCTATAGAACGCTCGTACCAATTATGAGTATTCCACCTTCAGAAACAATGGCGTTACTGCCAATTTTTTACAAAACTGAAAACTAGTATTTTTTTTTTTTTTAAATTGAAATATTAGAAAAACTACTAGGTTTAGATATATAACATTATTAATAAAAACGTTATAAAATTTTAAGCAGAATTTAAAAATAAATTATAAAATAGGATGTTCTATTTAAAAAAAACTTACCCTGTATACTCAAAAATAATTTTAAACTATGCACCTTAACATTCCCTAAAACTGTTTTTAACATTTTCTCGTCATTTCCGAAACAAATGAGATAATGAACTTTACTCTATCGTTGACTCACCCTGTACATACATCGGCAACTTCGCTAGTGGAAAGCAAGCAGTCAATAAATTTTATTAAAATATGGGATGGTGAGCCCTCTCTAATACTATTGAGTGAATCAAGCCTATTCTGCATCGTCCGGAAAGATTGTTTTCCTGTAGCGTTTAAGCTGCTTCCTGAATCTAAACGGTTCAATAAAACAGTTTCCGATTAGTTCTTAATTTTACATGTATAGTTACAGAGATGAGTTTTGATGAGATCATGAAGAATAAGTTTAACTAGATTAATTCTAACATGATGTTATATGAATTCATTACAAAATATGATGTTAGTCTGATGCAAATTGCCTGATGTTATCTGGCACTACATTCGAAGACAAATCCGCCTGAAAACTTTCTAGAGCTCTCGACATCTTCACATATTAACGATTAATCATTTTCAAGAGATCATCTGCTTTAAACATGTTTCATTTGGTTAAGAGTGAATTAATTAAATATTACGTGAAAGTTGAGGAAGCTTATATAGTAATGTTAATGGAATTACCTCTTTATCCTAAAACAATAGATATATTTTAGATATATTTAGTGGAGGAACATTGTAGCTCAGTGGACAAAGACTTTCGTTAACCTTTTCTACTATATATACTACAGCACCACAAATTAATGGAGTTCCCTGAGATATTACTCAAATTTCATCTAGAAAGCAGTTTGATCTCTTGGATCTCGTCACCTAGATGGTAACATTAAATACATATCTAAGATGTCATAAAATGCCATCTGAGATAAGTTAAGTTATCTATTATACAGACACAAAAAATAAAACTCTACAGCAAAGTTCCAATACGACAGAAAAGTTTGTCCTTATTATAGTATTGTTATTGGGTACTTTAGGGTAGTTTTTGTTGCTGCTATGAATGGCATAGATGACAAAGCTTCATTGTTGCCGTGTTATAAATTCAGAACGCTCGATACTGCTTTGCATGCACCTAGCTGATGTAATCAAAAAGATCTAAATAGGTTCTAAACTAGCAATAGGTAGTGGAAACTCTCGAGGGAGTCCATTATTTTTAACATCTTCATAGTTTTAATTTAATAGAGCAGGTCACCTATTAAATCACTGAATTCCTTTCCATATTTGATAATTAAACCATGCTAAGTACTCAACAAAAAAATATATTTTTAAAATCTTTGTAGAGTGATTTTTAAAATTCCATCGTCCACCGGTGAAATGAATTTCTAACATTTTACTCAATAATTTTCTTGTGCAGATGATGTGTAGACTGTACCCTTTTTGGCACACGACTGCTATCAGCATGGGGTTAAAAATTAATGAAGTTATATTAGGGTAGATGAATCGTCAATAATACCTAATAGAAAATTGGCATTGTTAGCGTTCGTTTTATTTAGTCACTTTTGACGGGCATATTAATATTTTGCTGAAAGCTTTTTGAAATAAAATAATAAAGCGAGATAATGGACGTGACAGATTTAATAATTAAATGTAAATTTATGCGTTATCTGGTAATACTATAGAAATACAATTTGGGCTATACTTAATTTTTATTAAACTAGTTAGGGAGAATTAGTGTCTACCGAAAATGTCGTAACATATAAAAAAGTTTTTTAGTAATGGTTAGAATTAAAATTCAATTTTGGCATAAGCATTAATAAAAAACTCGTAGTTCGGCTACATGTTAAAATTGACATTTAAAAAAAATAATCACTGAAAGTGAGAGTTGAAAGAACTTAGTTAAGTTGTAAGAAGTCTTATGTGAAATTATCATTTTTTTTAAGTTTACAAAATATTGAGAGTTATTTCCAAAATTGCTAAAAAAAATGGATGCTCACGAATCTTAAAAAATATAACTTCATCACGATGTTGGGTTTTTAAACCTAAATAGTGCTTATAATTACTTGTTCCTATGAAAACACTTTTAATTTCTATTAACCAATAATCAATTTAAATTAATTTCACGTTTTCTTTACTAAATTTATATTTTTATGAAATTCTAAAATTAATTATTACTAATCAATATAACTAAGAACACTTTTTTTTAATTTCAACTAAAGATATTGATAAAAGTACCGCTAACATTTATCCAATTGTGCCAGTCATCCTATTTGTCAAGCTTAATTTGGTACTATAGTTGTTGGATAAAATAATGTCAAAATTTCATGACTGACACTAATTTCTAAATCTGAGGGTGGCGACAGAATACTTATAAATTGGAAAAAAATAAATAAAATAGGTTTTAAAATTCTGACCATCAAACAACTTTCTCTTAGAGCAAAATTTAATCAATTTATATTTCTTCACCAATAATTAGGAAATTTCTAAGAACGACAAAGCGATTATACAGAACTACATAAGTTATTAACTATCTAAGCAGGCAGTTCAGAGAGAAAATTTTAACGAGAAAAGAACATAACATTCTAATACGTCAAATCTTTTTTGAATATTCCCTTTTACACCAATATATTCTTTAAATTAAATTACCTGAATGGATTTGTGGTTTAGTTTTTTATTTACAATAATTCAAATATATATTATACTACCGACTCTTAAAATATGTCTAAATATTTTAAAAACAGAATCAGACAGTTTATTAAGTCCATTGAAATCATTACTGTTTTTCGTTTCCAAAATATTTTAACTATTTGATTAGTAGAGTAATAATATTTAAAATATATAAAAATTAGCAATAAACCGTAAATTTTACAACCACAAGTAAGTTGGCTGGAAATTCTTATAACCGACTTTAAAATTTAAAAACTTAAACAATTTTTAGTTGACCACCGAATTTATGATTATACCAGGTTAAGCATATTTTTCATAATAAGAAATTTGGGGAATTTTTATAAGAGATTATACCGTTTTTAAAAATATTTTGCCCCCTTTCACTGAAATTTTTGAGCTGTTTTTTATAAATGTTGGCCATATTTCTTATAATTGTTTGATCCATTCTTGTAAAAACGTTAAGAAAATAAGT
Organism: Pachyrhynchus sulphureomaculatus; assembly: GCA_019049505.1. NCBI lineage: Eukaryota > Metazoa > Arthropoda > Insecta > Coleoptera > Curculionidae > Pachyrhynchus > Pachyrhynchus sulphureomaculatus. The sequence goes on from CM032449.1 coordinate 158,907,896, forward strand.
ATGATATGTGTATATATATATATATATATATATATATATATATATATATATATATATATATATATATATATATTTATATATATTTATGTATATATATATATATATATATATATATATATATATATATATGTACATAAATATATATATATATATATATATATATATATATATATATTATATATATATATATATATATATATATATATATATATATATATATATATATATATATATATATATATATATATATATATGTTACAATAGAGGTTTTCACGGATGGTGGAATGTAATATATTAAAATTCCGGGTTTCAATCCGTTCGCCTAACAATGAATTTGCACTACGTTTCGCCAAATCTCATTTGGGATTTTCAAATGCTCTTGCTGCTGCTGCTACTCGATACTGTGCTCTTGCTGTTGCTGCCGCTCGAAGCTAACTGCCCTTCGAGCGGGAGCAAGATCATAAAAAAGATTTTGGTGAAATGTCGTGCAAATTCATTGTTAGATATATATGTATATATATATATATATATATATATATATATATATATATATATATATATATGTATATATATATATATATATATATATATATATATATATATATATATATATATATATATATATATATATATATATACATATATATATACGGTGTGTTATGGAATATACTACATATATTGGAACTTCCTGGTCCTTGTAGCTACCTTAAATAACATATCTGAATATTAAAGAAAAAAATCGATCCTAAAGAAATGATGACATGAATATTTTTTTACGCCGCCACTGATGTACCATACAACTCCACAACGAATAGCATTTTCATAAACAAATTAAAAAAATATATATATAAAAACTGTTACTTTTTAAAATAATTACTTCCTGACACCAATTATTATTTACGCAAAATTTTTATTACAGTATTTTTTATAAGAAATAAACATTTTAACACATGTATTAATTTTGTTATTGGCGTTTTTCGTTTTCGATTCCTTCTTTTGTTTATCGATATCTTTGCCTTTTTTAGTTGTATTATTCCTCGGTTTGGTTGATGATGATTCTTCCAATATATTTTTGTAAGGGCTTGATGTAATTTCCACAGTTTTTTGTTCAGTATTTTTTATGATATTAGGCATAAAGATTGAAATTTTTTTTTAAACTTTATCTTAAATTTCCAAAGTCGACGGTTCACTATTTAAATGTGGTAATCTATTTGAACGCATCAGGTTGTTTAGTTTTTTGCTCGTTTTTATTATTAATAATAATAGAAGCGTCTTTTAAGATTGATGTGCTTTCATTACTTAAGTTCGTTTGAGAGAGAGCATATATATCTTCAGCTGTTTTAAAACAAATTTTCGAGAAAGATTTTTTGTCCATGGGCCAAACTCCAGCCGTTTTAAATCCATTTACAACGATGTCAATCATAGCAGTTCTTTGGTAAGCTTCTGCAGATAAGTTTACAATTTGATAATGCGTTACCTGACGACTTGGATTTGCTCTCGACCATTTTTCTGGTGCTTGAATATCATAACTGCTCATAGGTTTAAAAAAAAGAGGCGTCCAGTGGTGGAAGCCGGTGAGTAGTAAGGCCTGGCAGTTGTAACATTATTATCCCATTAGCCTTTGCTATGTTCAACGCTTCCAGATTCTTCGAATGCGTTGTATTTCCACCAAAGAGAAGTAATACTTTATTAGGGATTGGCTTTACGACAGTTATAAAATGTTTTATCCATTTTACAAATAATTTTGAGTTAATACAGCTAGTTTCTGTAATGCTAACAACACACTCAGAAGGTGTGCCATTCCCCAATTTAGGAGTATATCTCATTCTTTTAAATATAAGCATTGTTGGCACAAACTGTCCAGGCATACTGGCATAATACAACACTTGTGATTGCCCGGATTTGTTTCTTCCTTTATAATCCTAAAACTTTTTGTATGAGTTTCGATTTTTTCAAAAATTTTTGAATTTGAAAAAAAAGTAGTACATGACCGTACGAGTCACTCCTTTCAATATATGCAGTGAATTTCATAGCATATATATATATATATATATATATATATATATATATATATATATATATATATATATATATATATATATATATATATATATACAACAGTAGATTAAAAGATCTTGTAAAAACAAGGTAAATAACATTTTTTTGCAAAAACAAAAATTATTTCTCAACGTAACCTCTATTGAGCTCAATACATTTGGTGTAGCGAGATCTCAAACTTTCAGAAAAAAATATTTGTTTCGAACTCTGCATAATATTTGCTTAAGCACAGATAACCTATTCATTTGATAAAAATTTCTTCCCTCAAGCCAACTTTTGAGGTTAGGAATTAAAAAAAGTCACTTGAGGAACATCTGGAGACTAGGGTAGGCGGAGAACCGTTTCAAAGCCAAGCTCGTGCACTTTTACCAATGCAACGACCGATGTGTGAGCAGGCGCTTTGTCCTCAAAAAGGAGCATTTTTTGTGCGAAAATTTTGGTCGCTTCTACATTAACTCATCATGCAAACGATTCAATAACGTTGCTTAATAAGAGCCAGTCACTGTTTTACCCTTTTCCGAATAGTCAGTTGTGATAATACCCTGTGAGTCCCAAAAATCGTTACCATCACTTTTTCCGTCAATAAATCTGTTTTCGCTTCTTTTTGCGCACTTTTATTTTCTCCAACCCACCGTTTAGACTGCGATTTTCTTTCCGGAGTGTACAAGTGAATCGACTTGGTGTACAATCACAATATGATACCAGCAGTTCTTCAAATGACTCTGCAACTTTTTCAAACACGATTCTTAAATATCCTTCCTCGTTCGTTTTTGATCTGGAATCAACAAACGCTGTAACCACCACAAACTAAGCTTTTTCGTTTTTAGAACTTCTTGCAGAATGTTTTGCATCCATACCCATTCCCCCATTCCCATGATATGCCTGCCATATCAGCAATCTCACTAAGTTTAATGCGACAATCTTCCATGATCTTCCATCACGATATCATGAATTTTATCGACCATATCTTCAGAAGAAACCCTAATTGAACACCCTAAACGTACAGCACCTGCAGTGCTTGTACGGCCACGTTAAAATTCATTTATCCAGTAATAAATGACCTTGAGTGTTAGTATACGGTGCCCACGAACTTCATTCAATTTAGTTTCTATTTGGGCCACAGGCCACTCTTTTAAATAAAAATGTTTGATTACTGCACGATACTTGGCTTTATCCATTTCGACGAAACGTTTAATACTTACAATAGCTATCCACAACCAACTGCACGTTGCATCTGTTAGAAATTTTGAACACAATTATTACAAGAATCATGGTTACTAACAGTCTGGCCGCTTAACACAATTTCTCGCCATTTCATAGAAATAACCAGACTAGTAATCCACCTACGTATATATATATATATATATATATATATATATATATATATATATATATATATATATATATAATATATAGTCAGTCCAAGAAATCTCCAAAGACCACCTGCTTTCTATACTATTTTTCTGTTATGTTTAACTAATTAATTGGAAGTATTAGAAAACATGTTTAAGATATTATTTGAAATTTTCACCGCCTAGGATTAGTATTAAAAATAACTATGGAACATTTTATTCAAAAGCTACACCATTGTTACAAAAATGTAAACAAAATTAATCTCAAACAAGTCTCCATACACTGAAGAACTGCACTGAAAAAAAACATGTTATTATCAGCCACATTTTATCAAACTTGCTCGCGAAACTGAAAACAAATGAATAATTTTTGGCCATGCTTTATAATCTGTCACTTGTTGCGAGTAATGTTGCAATGGTTTTTCAAAGTAGTATTAAAAATGAGCGAGAAATTGTGAAATTTCCTTTGAAATGCTCCGATCGTCCCAAGACGTCCACGTGAAGAGGTCAGTATTGCTAGACAAATAATTATAGATCCCAAGGAAAGTGCACCGAAATTAAAAGAAGTACGGGAACTATTTTTGAAAACAGTGAGAAATTTTTTATACATGGCGGGCTATAAAGGGTGTGCAGCCAGGAAGAAGCCATAATTCCGGAAACTAATCGCAAAAAGCGGTTAGCCTTTGTTAGGGAATACGTTACTAAACCTCCTGAATTTGTATCTATTTTTAATTAACATATTAATCAGTGTACCTCAATGGTGAACTCAAGTTGAGATAGGTCAAAAATAAATAAAAATAGTATACCTCACGCTCATTCGTCATTTGGATAGGATGTTAGTTTTTTGAAGTCAAAAGTATTAAATCGAACAATATTAATTATATGAAACAAAATGGTCAACTTTATGTTTTAAAATATATAATACCCACATAGATTTGTTCTCTTTTTAATTCAATTATTCAAGAAATATTTTGAAAAGTTAGGGTTCCTAAATAGGGAACTTTACAGAATTCTTTTCGAGAATGGCTCACTATAACCCCTGTTCTTCATTAATTACAAGTGCTTGTAAATTGTAAAAGTTTCTCTTTACAGGTAATCCATATAATGACGGGCTTTTTAGCATAAAATATTTATGTATCACGCAACTATCCTGTAGAAATAATTAATAATATTTAATACCCCATAAAATTGTTTTTACCAGAGCAAACAAAATAAGACCAAATTTTATGTTTCAGATTCTTCTTATAATTTTTATTAATGCAAACCTTTATTTACGTTCTTCCTTTTAATTACTATACATTTCTATATATTTTACCTGTGTGTAGTAATATATATATATATATATATATATATATATATATATATATATATATATATATATATATATATACACTCCTGGACAAAATTAACGCAACAATATATTAAATCATACAAATCTCTATAATGAATTAATTTTAATAATTTTTTATGAACCTTGGTTACACTAAAAGTTAGAAAAAACTTATTCGGATACTTTAAAAGTGAATTAACTACAAAATTTCTCTATAAGATTCGAATTAAAATTATTCTTAAGACCTAATATCAAAATCGATGAAATCATGTAATAATGAAAAATATAAACTGGGACACTAGTAGCAAAATTAATGGTGTAACTGGGACACTAGAAGCGTGTGTTGCCTTCTCTACTTCGGATGACAGCGTTTATACGCCTAGGCATGCTTCTAATTAAATTTTGGATAAAATCTTGAGGAATTTGCTCCCATTCTGTGATAACTGCATTTTCAAGTTCCCTCAGGTTTCTAGGTGCAGGTATATGACGTTTCAAATTTTTCTTAAGATGATCTCATACATGTTCTATCGGATTCAGATCCGAGCTTTTTGGTGGCCATTACATAATCGGTATATCAACTTGATTAAGATAATCGAGTACCTCCCTAGCCACGTGAGGTCGAGCGTTGTCTTGCATAAACAGGAAATTGGGCCCCACAAAATGACCGAAAGGCATCACATGTTCTATTACAATATTCTCAAGATAGTAGTCAGCATTCATGGATCTCGTACGGACAGGAACTAACTCTGTGCGAGCATCAAAGCAGATGCCACCCCAGAACATAACAGAGCCACCGCCGAATGAAATCCTTGCAGAGATATTGCAAGGAGCAAACCTCTCTCCTGGTCTTCGCCATACTCGCTCACTACCATCTGGATGTTTTAGACTAACCCTAGTTTCATCTGTGAAGAAAACTTGTTTCCAATCATCCACAGACCAGTTTTCGTGATTTCGGGCAAAACGTAACCTGGCAACTCTGTTCTCTCTAGTAAGCAAGGGCGCAGTGGCTGGTCTCCTACTGTTTAATCCAGCTTCATTTAACTGTCTTCTAACTGTTTTAGAAGAAATTGCTACATTGCGAACCGCTTCGAGTTCGTTTCTTATTATAGAACTAGTGACAGTCCTGTTTCTTAAAGCATATTGTCTTATAAGACGTTCATCTCGGTTGCTAATGCATCGTTTTTGCCCTTGCCCTAGCCTTCTAGAATAAGTTCCTACTTGATTCAAGCGTCTTACCATACGACTTATTGTGGAACGATGTTTGCCTAACAAATTGGCAACATAACTCTGACAATATCCCTCGTCCAATAAAACTGAAGCTCGCACTACCTCGTGTTCCGTTAAATTCCTTGTTCGATTCATTTTTCTAATTCTTCAGGGGTCAAAAATAAAACAGTATACCACAAAAACGTATTACTTTGAAAAAGGGAACAATTTATAAGCTTACTTTTAAAGAAAATCTATCGCATTATTACAGAAAATTGTTTATCTTCTAAAAAATTCTTTAAAACTGTAAATCTAAACGAATTGTTTTGATTTCTGTCATGAACAACGAAACAAAATATGCATAGCCTACTATTCAAATACTCGATAAACTTTAAAAATGACATAAGAAAAAGATAAATTAATTTTCAGATTGTTGCGTTAATTCTGTCCAGGAGTTTATATATACATATATATATATATATATATATATATATATATATATATATATATATATATATATATATATATATATATATATATATATATATATATATATATATATATATATATATATATATATATATATATATATATATATATATATATATATATATATATATATATATATATATATATATATATATATGTATTTCCAGGTTGTCAATTTTTGATATGTATTACTTATGATTATTTCTCTGATATAGGTTTTTAAGACGTTTTGCTCATTGTACTGAGCTTAACCAAATTTAATTTTTATATTTGGCTTACCTAAAGAATTAAAATGTGTTGAAATTATGTAAAATAAAAATACATATTTTTTTAATGAATTTCTAATATAAAATATACTTGTATTTTATTTTTTTTAATGAATTTCCATATATAAATAATATACCTTTATTATATATATATATTCTATATATGGATTTTTCAACCGGACCCCCCATTAATTACTATATATTAATATATATATATATATATATATATATATATATATATATATATATATATATATATATATATATATATATATATATATATATATATATATATATATATATATATGGGTCATTCTTCGTCAACCGGACCCCCCATTAGTCCATAAATTGACGCAATTTATAAGGACACGATCTGATCCAGATTAAACCTAATGATATATTGCTTTGAATTTGAGTGGCGTATTAAGAAATTGGGCTGATTTGGGCGCAATACCGACCCAAATCTGAAGATGGATTTCAAAAAATTTCAGAAAAACTTAAGTAAAAATGTAATTTCCTAATATAACCAAAAGCTTTCTCTGATAATCTTATTCTACCCCCCCCAAAAAACATACAACTTTTGTAGAAAAAGGTTGGCATTAATTTTCGGAGATATTTATCACAGCGTATTTTACCATATTTTGGATATTCAACAATTTTTTACTCGAAAACTAAACCTTTTTGAGAAATTATGTAAGAAAGAAAAATACTTGCTTTTATTCGCAGAATCACCATGAATTTTTCAGAATTTTTTAAGTACTTTTTAAGAATTCGTTATTTTTTTTTCGATTTTTTCGTTCTAAAAAAATTTGCCGATGGATATAGGTCAAAAACTCAGAAAAATACTCCTAGGTATAACCCAGAAAGGACAAACTCATAATATTGCTGTATCTAGACTTGCAATTTCAAATGCTTACTTTACTGCACTATTAGGAAATCTTTAAAACATCATTTATAAATACTTGAATTTCCAACATAATCACATTGGTTTCCCAAGTGCAATTTGAAAATAGATGGCTTGGGCTCTTGTGCGTAGCTCACTACTGTCCTATTATAGGTACGTCACTGATTTTAATACAACAATAAAATGTAAAATATTTTGTAGTATTGTCACTAATACTAGACAGACTTTTGTATTTGGTTTACCTACATCTTGTTAGATATAAGATAAAATACTTACCGAACAATCTAAGATCAATATAGCTGCTCATTAACCAAAATTTATGTTTCGATCGAATGCCTGTTATATGTCCAAACTCTAGTAAAACATCCAATTATTACGTTTTATTAGGTCTGTCTACAAAACCAAAAGGGTCTTTTTTTCAAAAGAAATAAACGGGCCCTAAAACTAGATCGAGCAATAATGATTTAAATCTATTGACAGAAGGCAAACTTATCGTTGTATCTAAAAATTTTTACTAGCAATAAATATAATTTGATTTGAGACTTCCAGAGTATTTATTTTAATAAGGCGGTGACGTTCCCTTTGTTTCATTAAAATAATAGTTATTTATAAGAATCCCAAACATATTGTCTAAGATAAATCAGCTAATTTTATTTGTATTTGAATAGCATGTAAGTCTTATGTAAGTCTTATCACACTGTTTTCTTTTTAGATATTTGCTCATGCAAGGCAACGATGCATCAAGACTAACTCCTTCCTTTCTAACCCTTTATATATTAAAGTAAGATACAATAAGGCGTACCTGCCCTCTGTTGGTGGCTGTTTAAACCCACAGATTAGTAAAGAAATTATTCAGCAAGTTGTTAACGATTACCGCTGGACAGCGCTTTATTATAAATTAGTTATATTTAATATTATTTTTATTAAATAAATATTAAACTAGGCATACATCAGTGAGTGTTGCAAATTGTTTGTATTTTCCTTATTCTTTACGCTAGTGCCGTATTAAGGGCTTTAAATTTTGTTTTCTGTCTCTAGCTCAACTGAAGAGCCATGCTACGATGAAACTCATCCTGAAATGGATTAACGAATGAGAGTCAAAAATTGGTAAAAATGGACTTTTTAATAGTTTATATTGATTTTTATGTAATTGTACAAAGCGCTACCAAGCGGAAATAATGTTAGTAACTTGCGGAATAATTGCCCTATCGGTCTGGAGCCGTGAACACCCCCGATAGCCTTGAACACTCCTTCAAAACTAGGATTACATTAGCCAAAGGTGCAAATTATTTGTATCTTACTTATTCTTTACGCTAGTACCACGATGAGTACTTTAAGTTGTTTTTCCTTTTTCCATCGACTCTAGCTCAGCTGAAGAGCCGTGATGCGGCGAAACGCGTCCTGAGATGCATTGACGGATGAGGGAACAGTCAAAAACTGCTGAAAAATGAACTTTGTCCAATTTTAGTACTTTATATTGATCTTTGTACTATATGTTCGACTAGCCATAATTAGCCTAAAATTTGTTAATTATCCAAGTATAAACCACGAAAAAATCTCATAATACTACTGAAACCACAGAAAATTTATATAACCCTAAATTCATTCCCACTCTTCGCCAAAGAGATATTGCTCAAAAACATATGAAATACTTGAAGAAAGAAACCCATGGCTTTTGAACGAGATCAACGAATAAGCTAAAAAAGGTGGAGTGTGTTAAATATTGTATAATCTCAATAGTATTATGAATTTTTTTGGCTTCTTGGTTCAGAAAATTGACAAATTTCGGGCGAGATTATTTTTACTCAAACATATAAGAGGTGAACATTGTGAGCAAAGTGATTAGAGGGGTTGCGTTGTATATAGTATTACATGTACTTTTCAGGGTTATGTTATCTATAATATATATATAAAAAGCAACGTCTCTCTATCTATCTGTCTGTCTGTCCGTTAGTGCGCTTATCACTGGAGAACCACTTATCCGATTTACGTACTTTTTTTTTAAAATATACATATGTTCTCTGGCCAGGTTATAGGCTATATTTTATTACGATAGGTAACATAAGAAATGAGCAGTGACATAAAATAGTGAATGAAGTCGGAAAAAAGTTTGCCGCTAGCGCGTTCCCTTGCAATATACAGCCTAAACCATTAAATATTGAACAATATGTATTCTTTGGCCTGGTTATATAATAATAATAATAATCTATATTTATAATATATATAAAATGCAACGTCCTCTGTCTGTCCGTTTAGTGTGCTTATCCCGCGAGAACCACTTATCCGATTTATGTGATTTTTTAAATTCATACATATGTTCTCTGACCAGGTTATAGATATATATATATATATATATATATATATATATATATATATATATATATATATATATATATATATATATATGTATATATTATATCTATAATCTATATAAAATACAACGTATCTCTGTCTGTCTGTCTGTCCGTTAGTACGCTTATCACTTGAGAACCACCTATTAGATTTACGTGCTTTTTTTTAAACATGCTAAACCATTAAATATGGAACAATATCATGTAGCAAAGAATATCTATAATATATATAAAACGCAACGTCTCTTTGTCTGTCTGTCTGTCCGTTAGTGCGTTTATCGCTGGAGAACGACTTATCCGATTTACGTGCTTTTTTTTTAAACATACATATGTTCTCTGGCCAGGTTTAGGATATATTTTATTACGTTAGGTGACATAAGGAGTAAGCAGTGACGATAATAGTGAATCAAGTCGGAGAAAAGTTTGCTGCTAGCGCGTTCTCTTGCAATACACTGCCTAAAGCATTAAATATGGAACAATATCATGTAGCAAAGAATATAATATATATAAAATGCAACGTCTCTCTGTCTGTCTGTCTGTCCGTTAGTGCGCTTATCACTCGAGAACCACTTATCCGATTTACGTGTTTTTTTTATTTCATACATTTGTTCTCTGGCCAGATTATCTATAATCTCCTATCTAGAATATATATAAAATGCAACGTCTCTCTGTCTGTCTGTCTCCCTGTCTCTCTGCCTGTCTGTCTGTCTGTCCGTTAGTGCCCTTATCACTTGAGAACCACTTATCCGATTTACATGTTTTTATAAATTTATACATATGTTCTATATAATTCAATATAAGCCTAGATAATTGGAGATAAGATGAGATAATGGGAGATAAGTATAAATAATGGGAGATAAGGAGAAAAATGAGAGATAAGGAGAAATATTGCGAGATAAGTCGAGATAAGCCTAGATAAGTCGAGATAAGAATAGATAATGGGAGATAAGGTGAGATAATGGGATATAAGGAGAAATAATGGGAGATAAGGAGAAATAATGGGAGTTGAGCAGAGATAAGCCTAGATAATGGAAATTATGTAGAGATAATGGAAGATAAGGAGAAATACTGGAGATGAGGGGAAATAATGGGAGATATTTTATTAAGTTGGGTAACATAAGGAATAAGCAATGACGATAGTAGTGAATCAAGTCCACGCGAGCGGAGCCGCGGGCTCGGCTACTTTATGCATAATTCCTAATTTTAGCAGAAATATTACATTGAATTTAATATCAGGTTTCAGGTGTATATATCTCTGCTCAATTTAATTTTAATATATCACCATTTTACTTCAAATATCGAGTCATAGTGCTTGAATTAAGGTTTTCTGTAGTGGAAAAAATTCAAATGTTTTTGTTTCAGAACATTCATGTTTGGAATGGAGGTACTTGGTATATAATTTAACCGATTTTTGGAATATTTTAGAGATTTAATCGACAATAACATACGAATTAAGTTTCGTACTTTAAAAAAAAAAAAAATATTTAATATTTAAGTATTTTGCTAAAATAGAATTTTACTGTAATATCTGCTTTTTATGACCTCAAAAAAAAACAAAAATAAGAAATAAATAGTAATAAATAAAAACAGAATGCCTTATAACATTCTATATTAGTTTCCTAAATGACCTTTTTTTGTGGCCACCCGAAAGGAACTAAAATAACCCAAATCCGTTATATTTGATTCGAGATCCATAATTCTACGACCTTTACAATTAGACAAAAGACAAGAATCGTCACATAAAAATGTATAGCTTTCGTACTAGTTCATCGAATTTTCCTAACTTTGAAATTTTGCATTTTTAAAAACACAAAAAGCAGTTATGTAACTGTTTTAGGAGTAATTTGGGACTTTTTTCGGGACCTAATTCAATGCTCTTTATACAACGTGATCCAAATTAATTTGCTATTATGTGAGATTACCGGCGAAGAACATGACGAATAGCGAGTATAAGGTGACCTAATGTGTACATCTTTTTATATTAAATAGTTTTTTCCCCGGAAGTTAGCTGAAGTTACTGCTACTGCTAGTGCATATTTTTCAGTTCAAAGTGAAATGTTCATACGAAACTAAACAGAAAATAAACTCTGCCGGTAAAGCGGTCTATTTTAATGTTGCATTGCCCTTTGATACCATCTATCGGTGTTAATTTTATTTTTATCTTAAAACAATTTAATATGCAACATATTTGAAAATTAGAATTTTGAGAAAGATCTCAAGTTACAATGAATTATGGAGTGATCTATTTGAAACTCCTGAGTGGCCATCGTCTTCGCTATTATCTGCAAACAATGTATCTCCCAAAATATTGTCACCAGCTCACAAATTACATAACCTAATTTTTAGAGCGAGAGAAAGCGAGAGGAAGCGAGAGGAAAAGCGAGAGATAGAGAGACTATTTTCTTCTTACAAGATGTTGCAATGTAACTATATGTAAAAGGGCTTAAAGAAAAAATCTTTCCATATTATTTTTAATTTAATTTAGTCGAAAATCTGACTTGGCGTGAAAGAAATAGCATAAAAATTGGATAATTTGTTCGTTAATTATACCCAAACATACATACATACACACACACAAAAACACACACACATATATATATATATATATATATATATATATATATATATATATATATATATATATATATATATATATATATATAGTAGAATCTCATCCATCTTTTTCAAAGCGTTGATCACTGGTCGGTGTCTTGGCGTTGAATGTCGAGACTGGCTCCAAGTGCGCCGGTTTTATGTGCTCGGGGGTGATTCTAGTAGTCGGACGGATCTGGCCAATATAGGCTCGGCTTGGCTGCGCGTTGTCGGTCCTGTGGTTCTTTGTAATGTTTGTGTTGGTGAAGTAACATATGGTTGAATTATTGTTTCTCTTGGTTGGACTTGGTACTGGGATAGAATATGTTTCCAAGAGTTCGGTAAACGTTGGCTATCATCCCGATTATTTAAGTTGTAGGGCCTCTTTTCTATTTCTATGGCTTCTTTGATTACCCTAGTGGATAGGTTATTATTTTTTTGTAGGGTTCTGGTAGCTAATCTATACATGGAGCATTTCGAAACACTAGCTCTAGAAACTGCTCCACATAAAGCGAAAACATGGCTACGATACGTAGATGACACTTTTGTGGTATGGCAACACGGTGAAGACAAATTAAACAAGTTCCTGGAACACCTTAACAATATACATCCAAACATTAAATTCACAATGGAAAGGGAAGTAGCAGAACAACTACTATTCCTAGATGTCTTGCTTCAAAGAAAATTAGATGGTTCTTTGTCTCACTCAGTATATAGAAAGCCGACACATACAAACAAATACTTAAATGCCAGCTCACATCATCACCCAGCCCAACTCTTCTCCGTTGCCAAATCCTTAGCTCACGGATCAGAAACCCTAACAGACAAGGAACATTTGCAACAAGAAACCAAGCTCCTTCGAAACGTTTTACTTTCAAATGGATATAGTCAAAACACGATCCGGTGGGCCCTAAATAAACAACACAAACAGGAAAGAAAGACATATACTACAAAAGCATTTCTCCCATATATAAAAGGCATCACAGACCAAATAGGAAGACTTCTAGGAAAACACCAAATTGAGACCATTTACATAACGAATCAAAAAATTAAAGATATTCTACCTACACCAGGTGTATATGAAATTCCGTATCAGGACTGCGGTCTTTCATACATAGGCCAAACAAACAGGAAAATTAGCGCTAGAACAGACGAGCACAAAAATGCTGTAAAACAAAAATCCACCACCTCTTCTCTAGCACAACATGCACACAATACCGGCCACAAAATCGATTTTGACAAAACCAGAACCCTACAAAAAAATAATAACCTATCCACTAGGGTAATCAAAGAAGCCATAGAAATAGAAAAGAGGCCCTACAACTTAAATAATCGGGATGATAGCCAACCTTTACCGAACTCTTGGAAACATATTCTATCCCAGTACCAAGTCCAACCAAGAGAAACAATAATTCAACCATATGTTACTTAACCACTTAACCAACACAAAAATTACAAAGAACCACAGGACCGACAACGCGCAGCCAAAGCCGAGCCTCTATTGGCCAGATCCGTCCGACTAATAGAATCACCCCCGAGCACATAAAACCGGCGCACTTGGAGCCAATCTCGACATTCAACGCCAAGACACCGACCAGTGATCAACGCTTTGAAAAAGATGGATGAGATTCCATTGAAACGTCAGCGAAACCGTCCATCGAGGGACTTCAAGCTAACACGGGATATCTGAAAAACCACTACTACATTTCACACCCGTGAGAACATTCGTCAAAATATATATATATATATATATATATATATATATATATATATATATATATATATATGCAATGTGTTAGTTGGAGGAACACTAATAGACGGTGAACGATTAAATCATGACATGGTTAGAAGTCTCCTTAGCTTGGTTTGAATTCCCGAGGTTACAATCCACATTGAAATTGGACATCCCAAGTACAATAAAAGCCGGAGTGTTCGATCAATATATACTGCCGGTATTAACATATGGAATTTAAATAAAAGTATAATTATAAATTCCAGGTAACCCAAAGAGCAATTAGGAGGAGAATGTTAAATATTAGACTCCGAGATCATATTCCTAACATTAAGAAACGAAGAAAATCAAAAGTAACAGATATAATAAAATGCATATGTATATTAAGATGGAATTGGGCAGGGCACGTCGTAAGGATGAATGATAACAGATGGACACTCCTTATGGTCGAATGGCGGCCTAGAAAACCTAAAAGATACAGAGGTAGACCATAGATAAGATGGACGGACGACATAAAAATATTAGCGGGACACGTTTGGTTGCAAGAAGCAAACAACATAGCTCAGTGGAGACAACTTGGGGAAGCTAACTTGGAAAATCAAACTAAGCTTTTGAAAACAGTAGCAAAAAAAAACTTTTCGGGCACCTTTGGAAATATTTATGCAAAAATATTTTGAGTGTAATTTGTAAAATAAAAAAAATTATCTCTATAGTTAGTGTGATGGATTGATTGATTTCTAAAAGGAGGCCAATTTCTGAACTATTTTTTTCTGATTTTTATCGAATCCACTATGAATTGGATGAAAAATACATAGGATGTGACAAGCTGTGCCTCACTTATTTGTACTGTGTGAACTGGCTTAAAAATTATTTATTTTGAAAAAGATTTGAAAACACCACAATGCTTTTTTTAGCGGAAATTTTATTCAATAAATATTTATTCACATAATTCACCAAGCAGTTGTTGAAACTAAAGTCTTCAGTGGAGAGAATACTAGATATCTCCCAGTCCAAATGGCGAACTCGAACTGGTTTTTTAAATAATAAACTCCAGTGACACTAAAAAATAAAAATTTTAGTAGTCAATATTACATATCATCACAACTTTAAAGCTATAAGACTGATTTAATACTAAATATCAATTAAACTATTATCTACTATAACATTCTAAAACAATTTAAGGCTAAATAATGAAATTTCTTGTGTTAGTTAAGTTAGACAGTACAGGTTTTATTATTAAACAGCCTTAAGATTATGCTAAAAAGGCAACAAAATTTCGAAATATTCTTGTTAAGTAAATCGGAATCAAATAACATATATGTTAAAATATTTACGGTCTTCTACTACGGTTTTTCTACAAAGTCTTCCCTTAATATATGTATCCAGTATATTTTAAAGGTCTTTTTTTAAGAGAAATTTTTAGGAGGTTTCGCGAATTGTACTGTCTCTACCTTAAATTTGTTTCAAAATAGGAAAATTATAATTTTCAAATCCATAAAAAAATATTTTCAATTGAGCATGATGTAAAAAGAAAGGTGGTTGACTGGCGATATGTTGATATTGATGGAGAGAAGAAGACAAGGCAAGAACAACAAGGAAGAATATAAAAGGCTACAGAAGATCATTAAGTCAGAAATCAAGAGAGCCAAGGAAGGCTGGATGAGAGAAATGTGCCGGGAAATGGAAGAATTAGAAAAGAAACACGATAACTTTCGTAGCCACAAGAAACTTAAGGAGATTGCTGGTATCTACAAGAAACCACAACCAGCTACCCTGCTTGATTCAACAAATACGCCTATAATGGATGAACGGGAAATCAGAGGCACATGGGAAAAATAATATAAATGAACTATTTCATGACGATAGACCACCCTTACAGAATAATGAAGAAAATATGGAGGAAGGTCCAGAAATTCTTAACGAAGAAGTGCTTCACGCCATTCATATATTACCCGACAGAGATATTGAAACTTGTAAGCGAGGGTAACATATCACAAATTACAAAATTATTTAACTTGATATATAACACTGGGGTGATCCCAGATGACTGGCTCAGGTCGACCTTTGTGACTATTCCAAAAAAACTCAGACCTAAAAAATGTAGTGACTATCGCTTGATAAGTTTGATGAGACATCTTTTAAAAACATTCTTGCGCGTCATACATGCCAGAATTCGCAGAAAGTGTGAATTTGATCTTGATGACGCTCAGATGGGTTTTGGGAATGCTTTCGGAACCCGTGGGGCTTTGTTTGGTATTAATGTACTTCTCCAGAAGTGCCGAGATCAGCGTAAAGAGGTATTCGCCTGTTTCATAGATTACGAAAAGGCATTCGACAGGGTGCTACACTCTAAATTGATATCAGTGTTACGCGAAGTACAACTGGACAGTCGAGATATACGTATAATTGAAAATCTGTACTGGGAACAAACAGCGGAAGTACGTATAGAAGGGATGACAACATCTAGCATCCAAATATAGCGAGGAGTCCGACAGGATTGAATCCTCTCGCCTCTACTTTTCAACCTTTATTCGGACCAAATTTTCAAGGGGGCCCTCGAGAATGTGGACCATGGAGTTAGAGTAAATGGCGTACTACTCAACACAATTAGATATGCAGACGACACTGTCATCATATGTGATAAGATAGAGGGTCTTCAAGAACTGTTAAATAAAATCAGCACAGTTGAAACAGATCTTGACCTTAACATTAATATCAGTAAGACGAAACTCATGATATTCAGCCGAGATCCACATAGAGACACTCATTTGTTTCTGAACAATTCTCAAATCGAACGGGTTGAGAGGTTCAGGAATTTGGGTAGCATCCTGACGGAACAATTAGACCCCGACATAGAAATAAAATGTCGCATAGAGACAGCCAGGAATCACTTCTTGAATATGAGAACACTATTTTGTAATGATAACATAAATCTCAAGCTACGTCAACGCATGGTCAAATGTTACATCTGGTCGGTTGTTTTGTACGGTGCAGAAAGCTGGACTCTCAAAGTAAGCACGATTAATCGTTTGGAGAGCTTTGAAATGTGGACTCATCGAAGAATGCTGCGTATTCCTTGGACTGACTTGGTAACAAACGAAGACGTTCTTAGGCATGCAAGAACAGGAAGAGAGCTACTTACAACAATAAAATGCCGCAAGATAGCTTATCTGGGTCACATCTTGCGGGGAGACAAGTATCGCTTACTCCAGTTAATCATGAAGGGCAAAATTGAAGGAAGACGCGGTGTCGGCCGAAAACAGATGTCATGGCTTAACAACATCAGGTCATGGACCGGCATTCAGAAGGCAGGTGATCTTTTTAGAATGGCAGAGAACAGGGACGCGCTCTTCAGGGTGATCGCCAACGTTCGGGGGACCGGACAGGGCACTTGAAGAAGATGATGTATAAAAGTAGATTTAGTTAGTGATAATTAGTTTTAACTTCCTAAATGTAACTTCTTCGGTGAAGCAATTAATTTAATTTTAAAGTTATTGTTTTACAACTTCCAAAAATATTAACTTGAAAGTCAGCTACAATATTTTTTTAAGTCTAATATTTCCAACGGTTTGCATGATACATATAGAATATTAAAAAGAATTCAAACGTGTAAAAATATACAGTATGTTTTATTTAAATTAATTAAAGTCTTACTATTTTCGGAGTGACCGAAAGTGAATCTGATTTTTTTTTATTACGGTGCTAACCTTATACACACAGGAAATTTCACTATTAAATGTAAAACTCTTTTAAAATGATGTTATAGCTTGTACAGGGTGGTCCAAATTGGACACTTGTAAAGGTAAACCCCTTTATTTAAAGGATATAAACGAAAACTGATGTCGGTGTCTGAGGCTCAATTTTTTATGATAAACTCAATGTTGCAAACCGCATATCGATATCTAGTACCGTTTCAGATATACAAGGTGTTGTTCAAAAATCTGCATTTTGGAAAAATGTTTGTAATCCTTTTCCTATCGAAAATTTTTGATTTCTGTAAAAACATTCTCAAAGCACTTTTTTACGTTGATTTTAATAGTGTAAGTTAAGTTTTTTTACAACTAATATTTTAATAGTTATTAACGCAGAAATATATTTTTTAAATGGGATACTCTGTATATATTATCCGAATAGACCTTTAAATTACCATTCTAAAAATATAGCACATTTTATATTTTGCTTAAATCTACTTCAAAATATAAAGGTTTTCAGTTTTTATGCGAGTTTTAAATGCACATTTTTTGAAGTAGGGAAGTAGGCTTTGGACGGAGCGGCAATATCAATTGTATACCGATAACGTACTTTAAACTATGTAGAAAATAAAACAAAACAACAATAAAACAATTTATTCCGAGTAGAGCAAACGAAAACAAAACAATTTTCTATAAGAGATGTTCGAAATGTGGACCAGTTTCATTTACACATAGGCGGCACTTCTTACCGAGTTGATTAGTTCAAGAGGAGTGAGAGCTGCAAAACTTTGTATCACTGCGACTTTTAACTCTTGCCTGGTGTTTGTCCGCAATTTAAAAATTAGGTCTTTCAATTTTCCCCAGAGATAGAAGTCCATGGGTGTTAAATCCGGTGACCTTGCCGGCCAACGGTTCGGATCTTGGTTGGCTATCCAGTTATTGTCGAAATTGACAGATAAAAAACTACTGATAACTGCAGCGTTATGAGGGGGTGCCCCGTCGTGTTGAAAAAATATATTTGCCTTAAAATTTCTAAATATCGCTGAGAGGTGAATGTTCCTTCCTAAATAAATGGACCTATAACCCTGCCTCTAAAAATTTCTACTCACACATTAAATCCAAATCTGCCTTGATTTCTTTGCTCCACAACTAAATGAGGATTTTCTTCTGACCACGTATAAGAATTGTAACGGTTAAAAATACCTGCATTGCTTACATAAGCTTCGTCTGTCCAAATGCAATTTAATGAACAATTTGGAACATGGTTACAATTCTCCAGAAACCATTGACCAAAATCCATATACCGTTGAAAATCTCCGTCTCTAAGGTGAACTTTTCTTGCCCTATATGGCCTGAATTTTTACTTCTTCAAAATACGACTTACGTTAGTTCTTGGTAGTTCAGTGGATTCTTTTAACTGTCGAGTGGAAGTGTTGGGATTATTTCAGATAGTTCGTAAAACTACTATTTCTTCTAATTCCTTATCCCTGTTTGATGCATAATTTTTGGGTCGTCTCTTTTCAAACTGACCACTATTAACTAGGTTATGTCGCAATCGTGCGAATATATACTTGAAGGGTTGACGCCTCTCTGGATACCGTTCGTGGTACAAATTACTTGCCGCTTCCGAATTTTCTCCGGTTTGTATGAAACACACTATCATAAAGAGTAAACAATTGAATTAAACCACATGGCCGCTCCATTCAAAGCCTACTTCACAAAATGTTCCTTTAAAAATCGCGTAAAAACTGAAAAACGTTATATTTTGAAGTGGATTTAAGCAAAATATAAAGTGTGCTATATTTTTAGAAGAGTAATTTAATGCTCTTGTCAAATAAGGAAAAATATACAGAGTATCCCATTTAAAAAATATATTTTTACGTTAATAACTATTAAAATATTAGTTGCAAAAAAATGCAACTTACACTGTTGAAATCCACGTGAAAAAGTGCTTTGAGAATGTTTTTACAGAAATCAAAAATTTTCAATAGGAAAAGAATTACCAACATTTTTCCAAAATGCAGATTTTTAAAAAACACCCTGATATCTGAAACGGTACTAGATGCGGTTTTCATCATTGAGTTTGTCATAAAAATTGAGCCTCAGACACCGACATCAGTTTTCATCTATCTCCTTTAGATAAAGGAGCTTACCTTTAAAAGTGTTCAATTTGGACCACCCTGTATATCACAAATTTTCAGTAAATATTGTAGTAAGCATTAAAAACCAGAAATAACTTACGAAGTATTAATGTTTGCTCCTGCCATCAGAGACTTGGAATTTTGATCACATTTACCATCCTCAAAATTACTATAACTGTCACACTGCCTTGCAAAAAATTGATTATTGGTGAGGGATTCAGCATAGTATTTATACGCCCTAAGATGTGAACAATCTGCATCTAAATCGCAGCCATTTTGAATGAATCCTCCATTTGGCCAAAAATCAGAGTGTCCCACATTATAATTCACTCCTAATAATATAGCATCTGCGTGGATGCCCTGGACATACTGTGCATCGTTCTTAGTTATTCTTTCATCTGTATTATCTGGAATATTTAAAACATATTTATTTAAAATGAATTAACGCAATCATTACCAGTATTTGCTAGATTACTATATTCTTTAAAATATTACTTTCCTAACTCCCCGCAGTGCTAGGATTTTTGGTGGTGGGAACTTATCAGTTCCACACACTTACATATTTCTGGGTAAATACATTTTTTTGGAATTTATATGAACGTTTGATGTTACTAATAGTTTAACTATAGTTTTAAAGCTGGACCATACCTGAGAGAATCGATTTTTAACCACAAGTTGTAGTAATCCTAATGACAGTTGACTCACTGTTCCTGCCAGATAAGTAGAGTACAGTAAAAAGTTAAAAAAAAAAAAATTATTTTAGTTTAGATTTTATTTTGGTTGAAATATCTTAAATGTCTGTTAACTGTGGCTTCGTTTAAGAAATTAGTTGACCAAGAGATCTTCTTCTTTTTAAAGTACCTATTCAGTTCGAATGTTGGCAACCATTCTGGCTATTATTGTTTTTCCACTGCAGCTCTGAAAAGATTGGTAGTATTTCTTGTGAACCAATTTCGAAGATTGTTTAGCCCGGAGATACGTCTTCGTCCTGGTTCCCTTTTTCCAAATACCTCTTCTTGGGGTATTTGCTATAGTAATCCATATATGTGGGAATTTTTCATTATATGTCCTAAATACTCAAATTTTCCTACTTTAACAGTTTTCCTAATTTCCAGTTTCTTGTTCAGGCGACATCCTCGTTGGTAATGTGATCAGTATAAGGAATTCTCAAAATTCTGCGATATAGCCATAATTCAAATGCTTCAACTTTCTTAGAAGTGGCTTCAGCCAACATCCAAGATACCACACCTTAAAGAAGGACACTGAAGACATAACATCTTAGAAGACTTATTTTTATGCTTATTATTATTTCTGAACTTTTGAAAAGTGATCAGTTATTCTGACGAACACTGCTTTAGGTTTTTCGATACGGCAACGAATTTCCTGCAAGTGATTCCACTGTTCGTTTATGATGGTACCTAGATATGAATATTGTGGAGTTCTTTGTATTTGCTGATTGTTACCCATGACTTTCCGGATTACCATGTACTTTATTTTGCTGATATTAAGTTCGAGACAGTATCGATTACTGACTTCGTTTATTTTTATCATATGATGTTGTAGACCGTTTTAGTTATCAGCCATAAACACCGTATCGTCAGCATAGCTAGTATTATTTATTCGTATCCATTAAGCAGTATTCCTTCATTAGCCTCTTCCAGTGCCTGTCTGAAGATTTGCTCATAGCATATATTAGACAATACTGGACACAAAACACAACTCTGCCTTACTCCACGCTCATTCGTTATTACTTGTAAAAGCTCCCCATGGAATTTATCGGGACAGGTGGCTTACTAATTTTTTAGTTGACTTATTGCAATGCGCACTTGATTGGTGGTAATACAGGGCCCCAACAAATCTATTGAGCATTGTGATTGATCTGGTCTTGCATTAGAACATAACTTTGTGATATAATTTTGCCATATCTTCAGTTTCTCTTTCTTATTGTTAACAACGTTTCCTTGATGATCTGTTAAACGCCCACCAGTTAAGTCTTCGATAGATATTAAAGATATCACACTTTCTCTGTCTATCGTTAGCTATTCGAATTTCTTTCTCTATTTGTGTGTGTAGTCTGCTATATTCTCTTCTGTTTTTGTGCATCCGTCTTTCCTCCATTAATCTTAGAATTCACCTGTCATCCATTTCTTCCTTTTATGTGTTTGTACCATGGTTAGATATTTATTCTTTAGCCTCTTGTTATTTCATTTAACTTTTCGATTTCAGATCTATGTCTTCTTTCAGCTTTGTGTCTCTGAGTTGTTTATTAAGATTTGTTTTAATTACGTTTCTTAGATTTTCGTCTTAAGTTGTCGCACATCGTATATGTTTTTCTGTTTTCTTTTTAATTTTTTCAAGATAATCCTTAGAACCCCTACCAAGACGCCCCAAGAGGTAAACTTAATAAAATAAAATGGGTAACTGTTTGATGTATACGGGTATCAATTGGTAAGGTTTTCATTTCTGTAATTAAATTTTATAGTTTATTCTAGTAACATTGTGATTTTTGCTTAAATTACTGGACGGTTCTTGGTCAGAGTTAACAGATTTAATATTGAACGCATCATTTTACAGTTAAATCTTTTTTTTTTGGTCATATGTGTCACTGTCAATCCAAAAATATGCAAAGTTGCGCGAACGGCCAAACAGATGCATTGTTGAATGAAACTAATTATAGTATTTAGTTTTTGTAACTTTTACTAACGGGTGGCCTTAGAGTCCGAAGTATTTTAGTTTTAAAGGAAATTTCGAAATTTTGAATTTCTTGCATCAACTTTAGACATCAAGGAATGTCGGAACAGGATTTTCTATTACCGAGAAAAACCAAAAAATGTCTTACATAGTTTTTATTAGCATACAGACAGACATATGACTTTTATGTAAAATTGAAATTACGCAAAAATATGTTATAAATATTGAACAAGTGAAACCTGTGAAACTAATAAATGTCGACTACTAATTTAAAATAATTATTGGGAATATCCGTAATTAGTCGAAGTAAATTTTTAAATTGGTTAATGGCTTTTCTCTACCTCTATCTAAGAGTCTTTAGTATATATGTCAGTAATAGAGGCACTTACTAGAATTTGCCAGTATGATCAACAGGCTCAATAGGTAAAATAAAAGGGTTAGTAACATGATAATCAATTATCTGCTAATTTGAAAATTTGAGGGCATAGCTGAAACTAAAACTAACCCGAACTAACTACATATCCTAACAACAATAAAAATTATTTATTTAAGTAGCTAACAACTCAACACCATTGCCAAAAACTGCGGATGACTTCTTAGACTAGTCTTGGAACAACTAATAGGAGAAAAAGGAAGTATAGATAATAAACTGACAGAGAGAGAGTGAAAGTGAAAAGCAGAGAAGCGAAAGTAAAGAAAATTGTCCGTTAAATAAATATAATTAGTTGCCAAATAAATATTTTTAGTGTTCCGTACGGAACACTTATAAGATTACTCCGGTGTCTGTCTGCCTGTCTGTCTGTCACACCCGATTTTCCCAGAAACTGTCTGTCATAGAAAGTTGAAATTTGGTAATAATATAGGAACTGATGACCTCATCAGAGCCATGTAGTTTTGAAAGTTAAATTTTAACTTAGTTTTGAGGGGTGAAATCGGAAGTGAAAAAAAAAAAATTTTTTACTAGGTCATCGAGTTGGTGTCAATGGAAGCTTGTGAAAACACGAGTAAAACATATATATATATATATATATATATATATATATATATATATATATATAAATGTAATACTTGCGCGCCCTTTTCTTTGTATTATTTAAAAAAAAATCGCGAAGAATCGCTGTTCATCCGCCTTATCGCGAAAAATACTTATCAAAAAATTTTGAGAAAATTCTGGAATATTCTCCACGGGGTGTAGATTGAACGAAAATTATCACGAGTGCATTAATTTTAATAATTTATCTGGTATATAAAAAAAAAATTCAAGGTCATCAGCTTTCAGTAAAGATTGGAAACAGACTTTGTTGAAAACTTATTTGAGGTGTGTTTTGTGAAGCCACTGATCATTTTATACCTCCGTAACAAAATTTTTTATTTTAAAAGCAATTAACGTACGGAACACTAATTGTGCAAGTTTAACTTACACTTGACCGGTTATTTAGTTTTAATTTCTTAATTGAAACAACTTATTGAGAAATCGAATGTAACATTCGCAGTCATAACAAGAGCAGTGTTAAATGTAAAGTACCGTTTGAACTTGCTATTGTGTTTGGTGATGCCTAAATATGCTTGTCGGCGAATATTTACCACTTAAATAAAGCCAGCTCTTTTATTTCTTTCACTTTCTTTTATCGCTCACTTCACCTCTTCAGTATAGATTAACACTCATACCATGTTTTGGAGGAGGCGGCGGGAATGGCATGATATCTGCCAAAGCAGTTCAGGTGTTGAAACATGGAATTGTGTTTCACGGTAATTTTAAAACGACGTGATAAATCTACTAGAGGTGGTATTATAATTCTACACTAATTACTATCTATACACATACACATAACATGCAGCAGATAGTCCGAATCGAACTGAGATTTTCCAGTTACCAGCCAGTCTACTAACCCACTAGAACTGTTCGCTCAAAGATATTAATTGAACCCAACTCCTTGAGTTTATTTTGTGATTCTCTCACTACTGCGTATACCAAAAATAAAACGTGGGCATGCATTTTACAACTTTTGAATTCTCTGAACATCTAAATAGGAAAAACAAACATTATCCCAGTGATTGAACCAAGAATATATTACTGGACCGCGGAGTATTAATATTAAATTGGAATTCAATGTAGGTAGTAAGTACTTGTAAAGAAGCATATATTATTTCAATGTAATGTGATTTTTTAGTGTTTCGTATGCAACACTTATGGGATCACTTCGGTGTCTATCGTCTGGCCGTATATCAAACTCGATTTTCTCCGAAACTATTTGATGTAGAAAGTTGAAATTTGCCACAGATATAGGAACTGACCGCCCAATCAGAGCCGTGTACTTTTAAAAGTTAAATTTTGACTTACAAGGTTAGTGAAATCGAAAATGAAAAAAAATTACTAGGTCATCGAGTGGAATGTCAAATGAAAGTTTGTGAAATATGAGTTCAAATTCTTTTTCATAATATTTTAAAAAAACTGCCAAAAATCACCGGTTACACCCCTTATCCCGAGAATAATTATTCGAAAAATTTTGAAAAAATTCGGGAATATTTTCCATAAAGTGTAGATTGACCCAAAATTATACCGAGTGCGTTACCTTTGATAATTTATCTGGTATATAAAAACAGCAAATCTTTCAGGGTCATCAGTTTTCAACGAAGATCGAGAACAAACTTTGTTGAAAACTCATTTAGGGTATGTTTTGGGAAGTCACTGATTATTTTATAACACTAATTGCGCAAGTCTGACATGCACTTAACCGGTTTTTTTCAATATAAGTTTACTTTTGATTATGAACTTTTGACATTGAAAACATTTATATGGAGAAAGATCAACAATACTTAATGTAAAATTATCATACAGGACAAGTCTATTGTTTTCGGAAACTTTAGTTTAAGTTTAGAGTTGAGTTTCGGATCGCGATATGTGTACATGTGAATCGAACGCCCGACAATAGTCAACTCGTTCAACGAGCATTATTACAGTAGTGTTTCGTTCTATTTAATTATTTTGTCGATTGCAAACGAGAGAGACTAGAAATAAAGCAGAGTGTAGTCTTAGATTAAGACAATAAGTAAAAAGTTTGAAGATTTATGAGAATAATTTTGTGAAATTGTATGAAGCTAACGAGACAATAAGCGAGGACCTTGATCATTTTACTGTTTACAGTGATCAGAAATATAAACAACAATTTTTTTCTTTTTCTCCCGTGTTTGAAAATGGAACATACGAGGAACATACGTAAAGTTTTTATAACAGAAAGAACAATGGATAGCGATGATTATACCTTAGGAGACTCGAAAAGAGAAAGAGTCGAAGAAAAAGAAGAGTCAATGGGATTATTCAAGAAGAGTAAAAAGCTGATAAAAACATCACAGAAAGAGAAAAACGAAAGAGTAGATAAGATAGAGAATTTGATAGAAATGATCAGAGAGCTAAGGTCAGATATAAAGGATATAAAACAAGATCAGAAGAGATACCAACAATAGTTGAAGAAACTAAGAAAGGAGAAGTATTGGAAGAGAAAAATAAGATAATTAGAGAAAACATGAGAAGTATGGATTTGAAGATGAGTAGACTGGAAAAGGACAACGTAAGGAATAATATTGTAATATGGGGAATGAGATTTGAAGCGAATAGCCAAAGAGATCTGAAAATGGGTGTAAAACATTTTATGGAGAGGAGTATGGATACGAAAGTACAAATTAAAGATGTGATAAAAAAATAGGAGCGACTATATACAAGATAGAACTTGAAAACACGGGAGATAAGGAAGCTGTAATGAAAAAATACAAACAAACTGAGAAACCAAAGAGAGAGGGTTTATATAAATAACGATTTAACAAAATGTGAACAAGAAATTCAAAAGAAATTGAAGCATATAGCAGAGAACGAGAGAAAGAATAGAAAAAGGATGAAAATAGGATATCAAAAAGTCATAATCGAAGGAAGAGAATATAAATGGGACGTTGAGGAAGAAAAACTGAAAGAACAAACAAAGAATACTACTACCACCAAGTCAAAAAGCTGAGAAAAAGGAGAGAGATATTTACATTGACGACGACCCTGGCAAAGATAAAGGATACGGAAGAGAGGACTAGTAAAATGAATGCAAATAAGAATATAATAAAAAAAATAGATAGGAAGAAAGAAATGGGAAATAATTATCGAGTTTTTAGATTAAGAACACGGAAAAATAAGATATATAAACAGAAAAGAGGATGAACTGACAGAAGAACAACAAATGCACTATGTAAGAATCACTGAAATAGAAAGGAAAGGAAATGGATGCAAAAAAATAGAGGGAAAAGCATACAAAAATCAACATAGAGGCATAATACCGGAACAAGATACAGAACTCATACAAACAGAAGAAACTAATACAGAAGAAACAAAAGAGGCAATCGGCAATTTAAACAGGATGGAAGGATATAGAAGGAAATATGGAAAAGACAGTTATAGAATCACCAAACTCCACGGGCCTTACACTCCTCAAGGGGTAGAAAGGCATAAGGATTAAGTAAGTAAGTAAGTAAGTATATATATATATATATATATATATATATATATATATATATATATATATATATATATATATATATATATATATATATATATATATATATATATATATATATATATATATATATATATATATATATATATATATTAGCTCACTATTATGTTCATCTTTTGTTAACCTGAAATATTATGAGTGAAAAATACTACATACTACTTCTATGAGTAAATTATGATACAACGTTGACATTTGATCAGAAAAAATATCGCATTTCTCTACGCTGAGTATAAAAACGATACCCTTAACTTACCTTCAAAAAAGAATGGTCCAGCAGGATCTAACCCAATAATGACACCTAATGATCCATTATTTGCTTTTCCGATATATCCAGCAACATGAGCTCCCAAACTGTGACCAACAGCTGTAACATCAGAGAGTGAATAGCTATATGTGTGAGCCACAGTTCCAATGAATTGTCCAACATATTTTCCAACATCAAGAGCACATCTTTTACTATAAAAATAATCTATACTGTTAGCGCATTTATCATAGTTTACAATAATAACATTAACATTTGCAACTTGTAAAAAGCCGTTTCTAATCATAGTACTACTTTCAGCTTCTACTGTTTCCCTCCATCCATGTACGTAGAATACTGTTTTTAACTCTGGATTGAATGGACTTACATCAGTTACATTAATTGCATCTGATAATTGAATTTCAGTACCAGTTGGATTTGCTCGGGTGTATACAATTAGGGATACATCCTCTGGTTCGATGGTTTTTAGATCCGCTTTTGGCAGACATTTTTCAACGGTTTTGCCAATTCACCTGAAGTTTTTAATCGCGTTAGTATTTGAGATCTGCTAAGATCTACAAAAAATATGTTTGAAATTAATACATAGAACTAGTATCTAAATGTTGTTAAAAAAATAGCTTACCAGTAATTAAATTTTCACATATAATGCAAGGCAATGGGAAAGACAACAAAATAATATAAATAATTTTCATTTTATCTTTATTTCGCACTAATTAATTAAAAATGAAATTTTTGATTAATTGCTATCGGTATCTGCTTTTTTATCCATGACAAATTCATATTAATACATATTGTGCAGTGAGGTATATTCATTGTTGGATCTTATCAGAAAACAACTTAAAAAAATTAAATATGAATGGTAAGAGGATCAATAATTAAAAATATTTTATCAGTTTTCAAAGTATCAGAAACTTTAAAATTTACTACTTGATTATATAAAAATATGGAGGAATTGAACAAATTAAAATTATGTTCAGCAACATGAGTTTCGCAGATGGACAATTTATTTAACAACTAATGCCCTAATAATACAAGCTCGTCCATCAGCAAACCCTAATTTGATCTACAGACAAGACTAGCACTAAGTTTGGAAACTGGAATGTCGTATAATTGCAATACTTTTAACTACTATGTATATATATATATAATATATATATATATATATATATATATAATATATATATATAAATATATAAGATATAATCGAAGAAAAAAACATATCATGCATTAGTTCCCATAGTCACATAAAATACAACAATATTCACTTTAGATTAAGATATTTTGAATTAAATTTCTCAAGTTTAGCTTTACTTTCTGTGGAGCTTAGATAGACGATCAAAGATACAGTCAGTTGTCTGTTAATTTTGCAAATGAAAAGACTCTTGCGTCTGGTACTGCAACTAATTTTTCGTGAGGGTTGAACCCTTTGAATGAGAAATAAGATATCAAGATATCGAATGAAGTTGTGATTTAAACACTATACTTCCATGATTTTTAATATTACGAGGTTTATATGATAAGTACCTGGCCTTGACAAGAAAAAAATATTTTTATGTGTAAAATTTATTTTATTTTTCAACGTTTTCAGCTCGATACGCTTAGTCCAATATTTTTCTATCTTCTGTATCTCATGTAAAAAATACCCTTCAAAATAGACGTTTGTTTCATCAATCACCTCCTCGTTTGAGCCAAATTTTTTTCCACCAAGCCAGTTTTTCATATTCGGAAATAGGAAATATTCGCTAGAGGCTAAATCTGACGAATATGGTGGATGCGGAAGCAATTCGTATCGCAACTGGAATTTTGCCATGACGATGACACAAGTGTGCACGCTATCGCCGTGTCTTGATGAAAGAGAATTTTTTCCTTTGCCAAATGAGGACGTTTTTCATTCACAGTATGGTTGAAACGATCCAATAAGTTAACATAATACTTTCCATTAATCGTTTTACCCTTTTCAAGATAATCAACGTGGATTATGCCGTGTGCATCCTAAAACACAGCGGCCATGATTTTGTTGGCAAATAGTCTTCTTGGCCTTCTTTGGCGCCGGTTCGCCGCAGAAAACCCACTGTTTGGACTGTTCTGGTATCCTATAATGAATCCATGTTTAGTCCACAGTTATGAATCGACGCCAAAAATCATTCAGATTACGCTTTAACAAACATCGTTAAACATTCCTTTGAAGTTGACACACGTGCGTGATTTTGTGAGCAATCGCGGCACCCACCTTGAGGAAAGCTTTCTCATATCCAAATGAGTTGTTAAAATGTCCTGCACCCATTCAATTGAGATGCCCATAGTCTCAGCAATCTCACGCATTTTCACTCTTTGATCAATTATCATTATATCGTGGATTTTTTTAATCAATTCTGTTTAAAGAAAGCCCACCGAACCACCTCTAACGGAGAAATTTCAAGTTACGCCAGTGCTGAAAAAATTATCTTTTTGGAGATGGCGTAATCTAAGTTTAACCTATTCGGAAAGACGGTGCATCCTACGAATATATTTTGAGAAAAAAGAGCTTACCAGCACTATAGGAAAAATAGCGAGAAAAGCTGCACGTGCGCTTTTCATCAAAACAACGATTCCGCTCATCAAGCGAATATGACTCAAGATGCTTCTCATAACAATAACTTTAAAGTGGTATCTCAAGCCTCTTTAGTCACCTGAGATTTTTAATATTTTTCAATTATAAAGATATTTTTCGTGGCCGTTCATTTTTCAATCGAGCTAGTTGTACAGGGTGAGCCAACAATAGAGTAAAGTTGATTATCTCATTTGTTTCGGGAATGACAAAAAATGTTAAATATAATAGTTCTAGGGAATGTTAAGGTGCACAGATTAAAATTATTTTTGAGTATACAGGGTACTTCGAAAAAGTGTGGTCGATATAAAATATGTTTTTTTAAATGGAACATCCTATTTTCTAATTTATTTTTAAAATTTGCGTAAAATTTTATAACTTTTTTATTAATAATGTTATATACCTAAACCTAGTAGTTTTTCTAATATTTCAATTTTTTTTTTTTAAATACTAGTTTTCAGTTTTGTAAAAAATTGCCAGTAGCGCCATTGTTTCTGAAGGTGGAATACTCATAATTGATACGAGCGTTCTATAGGGATGAAAAAAAAAGATATATGTAAAGAAATTTGAGTTAGATGCTACAGGATGTTGAAAATAAATTTTTGCATCTCGACTATTTTAAATTGCAAATCTCAAATTTTTTTAACGGTACACCCTGTATATTATTATTTTTTCTGATACATTTTACAAAACCCTCTAACTTTTATTAAATATGTCATATACCTATTTCTAATAGTTTTCGATTTATTTTGAATTTTTCAATTTTTACCCTTGTTTTTAATACACTTACACTATAACCTCATAGTTGCCAAGACAAAATAAAAATGTGGGTATTGTCAAATTTGTTGTAGTAAGTGACGTATAAAGGTAATAGTTATGGATTTTCCTAAAAATGATTTAATTGATACGGTTTACAAACTGGGCGAGGCGGGAAAAAATTGTCTTTTGGCAGTAAGGCTTTACGGAGCGAAGTACCCTAATAGACGTATGCCATCTAGAAAATCTTTTCAGTGCTTAATGGAACGGTTTGATGGTAGTGGCAGCGTTGAGTATACGAAACGGAAAGTAGTAAACCAGAATGCTACCAATGAGGAAAAATAAATGGAGGTTTTACTTCATGTTGAAGATAAATCCCAGGCTAGCAGCCGTCAACTAGCTAACTTATCTGACACATCCCAATCTACGGCTAAACGCACCACGAGGAAATACAAGTATCATCCCTTTCATACGAAACTACACCAAGAACTTCATGACCGTGATTTTGAACGACGAGTAAACGTGTACCACCATGAATGGAGCAATAGAGGTCGATCTAAATTTTTTATCCAAAATAATGTTTTCTTATGAAGCTACTTTTCGCAGTAATGGAGCAGTTAACAGCCATAACATGCATTATTATTCAACAAATCCATTTTTTTGCAAAACCAAAACCATTGCAAAAAATACGAATTATCCCAGCTTTTTGAAGAAGTTGATAACTTTGAAAGGGAACAAATGTGGATTCAACAAGACAGAGCTCCTGCTCATTACCACCGGAAGTTAGGGAATTTTTAAACGATCCTTACTCACAAAAATGGATTAGTAGGGATGGATTCATTCAGTGGCCCCCTCGATCATGTAACTTCACCTTTAGATTTCTTTTTGTGGGGCTACATTAAAGATCGTGTTTATGTGAATCCCCCTTCAACACAAATATGGAAAATAGGATACGGGATGCGTTCAGGACAATAACGCACTTTATGCTAAGGAAAGTGAAGCAAAATATAGTAAAATGACTAAACATGTGTATTCAAGTAGACGGGCATATTTTTGAGCATTTATTACGTCATAATCATTAGATAAGTTAAACTATATTAAAAGTATTATAAACTATTTGTTTATGTTTTCATAATGTGCGTAATTGTATTAAAAACAAGGGTAAAAATTGAAAAATTCGTAAACTATTAGAAATAGGTATATGACATACTTAATAAAAGTTGGAGGGGTTTTGTAAAATCTATCAGAAAAAATAATAATATACAGGGGGTGCCGTTTAAAAAATTTGAGATTTTTCAATTTAAATTATTCGAAACGTATAAATTTATTTTGAACACCCTATAGCATCTAACTCAAATTTCTTTTCATATATCCTGTTTTCTCATCTATATAGAAGGCTCGTACTAATATGAGTATTCCACCTTCAAAAATAATAGCGCTACTGGCAATTATTTACAAAACTGAAAACTAGTATTTTTTTTTTTAAAAGTTGAAATATTAGAAAAACTACTAGGTCTAGGTATATAACATTAGTAATAAAAAAGTTGTAAAATTTTACCCAGAATTTAAAATTGAATTAGAAATTAGGATGTTCCCTTTAAAAAAAACATGTTATATCGGCCACACTTTTTTGAAGTACCCTGTATACTCAAAAATAATTTTAAACTGTGCACCTTAATATTTCCTAAAACTATTTTATTTAACATTTTTTCGTTATTCCCGAAACAAATGAGATAATGAACTTTACTCTGTCGTTGACTCACTCTGTACAGCAGTGATTTTCCAGTGAGCAAAAAAACAAAAATACGGGTTCTCGGTAGCCATATTATCGTGGTGTAGGTGTTGTGAAAGATGTGTATTTCTAAAGAAAGATTATATTAAGAAGTAACACAAATTTTTTGGTTTTTTTGTCAGAAAAAAAATTTAGGAGATCTGAGAACTTGAACTCACCTTCTATATGAAAATCCTATGTTTGCACTTAAAACCACAAATTTTGCAAGTATCCTATTTTCCCTGAACAATTGCCTAATTCCCACTTGAGTTCTAATGAAGAAAAATGCTTAAAATATTAGTCAAAAAGGGATTAAAAAAATTCGAAGATATCCTTTAGAACTGAACTTTTATTTAATAAATATCCACAGTTAAGAAAAACGATATATATTCTCAGTATTTCTTCAGTATTGAGAACCCTATAGATCTCCTATTCCAAATGGAGATTCTGCATTAGTTTTTAGGTAATAATTTCCAGTAGCTCTGAAAAAAAAATTTCCTAATTCAACGTCACATGAAAATCTAACTCGTTTTATTAAAACTTTTGAAAGAGGGTTATCGCAACTTTTCTGCTAGTTAGTTTTTAAACGCAAGAATGATCAAACTTGCCCAGAGAATGTTTTTATAAGCAGTTTTACTGTTGTTTAATATTCAAAGATACGTAAGTCATTTGATTGTGGCATCAATTATAAGAACTGAAATTTTTAACTTTCAAAAATAAACGATAGGGGCATGGTTAGTAAGGAAGACATGTTAACACAGTCTCGCATAAAAGAATGAAATTATAAGTGTGAACAAGACTAAATCGAGTGCATAATTCTATTCCCATAAGATATCTTCGTAGAAAGGACCAGGTACACTTTAAATGTAAATTGGGTTTTGGTGAAATGACTCCAAATTTTATACAGAGGTAGATTTTGTGCTCCTGAACAAAAGTCTCAATGGGCATAACTCGCAAAAATTGTCTACCGCCGCTATTCACCCAATCAACTCCAATGGGGTCCAAACGAATCCAATCTATCATTTATTGACAATCAAAATAAAAACTGTGTTCCGATGCTTAAAATAGAATAATAATTTCACCTATTAGGTAAAATTGGAAGCTCTTTCAGATTACGCTATCAGTTTTTTTGCTACAATCCCTACAAACTCGAAAAACGGGGTGAAGTAAATTAAAATTCAACATTCAGGGGGCCTTTGTAACCAAATGGAGTTTTTTTGGGTGAGCCGAGTTCAATTTCTTAGACATTAAGGGTATTATTTAGGCCTTAATATTCCTCTAAAGTGTTGTAATAAGAGTTGTTAAGGGGTTAAATTATAAAAGTCATATGCATTTTTAATCAGACATGTGTCCATGGAGTTTTCGGGTACGCCGAATTTGATTTTTCAGGTACTAGAGCCTTTTTATCCCCACGAAGGGGGTAAAAAAGGGGGTCATAAATGGATGAAATATTAAAAGTTATCAATATTACATTATAATATATTATGTTTTCCACTATTAGCATTAACCAGGATAAACGACGAAGACGTATCCCACTTTTTTCTGGGTTTTCTCGTTTTTATTTTTTTTACGTTTTGTAACTTTACATATTTTTTTAACTTTTTAGTTTTTTATTATTTTTTTAACTTTTTAATTTTTTTTATTGAGTTTCGAGTTTCGGATCGCGAAATAAAGCAGAGTGTAGTGTTAGATACAATAAGTAAAAAATTTGGAGATTTATGAGAATAATTTTGTGAAATTGTATGAAGCTAACGAAACGATAAGCGACGACCCTGATCATTTTACTGTTTCCAGTGATAAAAAATATAAACAACAGTTTTTTTCTTTTCCTTCCGAGTTTGAAAATGGAATATACGAGGAACACACGTAAAATTTTTATAACAGAAAGAACAACGGATAGCGATGATTATACCTCAGGAGACCCGAAAAGAGGAAGAAAAAGAAGAGCCAATGGGATTACTCAAGAAGAGTAAAAAGCTGATAAGAACACTACAGAAAGAGAAAAACGAAAGAGTAGATAAGATAGACAATTTGATAGAAATGATCAGAGAGCTAATATCAGATATAAAGGATATGAAACAAGAACAGAAGAGATACCAGCAAGAGTTGAAGAAACTAAGAAAGGAGAATGAAGTATTGAAAGAGGAAAATAAGATAATTAGAGAAAACATGAGAAGTATGGATTTGAAGATGAGTAGACTGGAAAAAGACAACGTAAGGAATAATATTGTAATATTGGGAATGAGTTTTGAAGCGAATAGCCAACCAGAACTGAAAATGGGTATAGAACATTTTATGGAGAGGAGTATGGACACAAAAGTACAGATTAAAGATGTGATAAAAATAGGAGCGACTATATAAAGATAGAACTTGGAAACACGGGAAATAAGGAAGCTGTAATGAAAAATAAAAACAAACTGAGAAACCTAAGAGAGAGAGTTTATATAAACAACGATTTAACAAAAGATAAACGGGAAATTCAAAAGAAATTGAAGCATATAGCAGAGAACGAGAGAAAGAATGGAAAAAGGGTGAAAATAGGGTATGGAAAAGTCGTAATCGAAGGAAGAGAATATAAATGGGACATTGAGGAAGAAAAACTGAAAGAACAAACAAAGAATACTACTACCATCAAGTCAAAAAACTGAGAACAGGAGAGAGATTGGTAGATTGACGACGGCCCTGTCAAAGATAAAGGATACGGAAGACAGGACTAGTAAAATGAATATAAATAAGAAGATAATGAAAGAAATAGATAGGAGGAAAGAAATGGGAAATAATTATCTAGTTTTTAAACTGAGAACACGGAATAATAGGGGTATATAAATGGAAAAGAGGACGAACTGTCAGAAGAACAACAAATGCACTATGTAGGAATCACTGAAACAGAGAGGAAGGGAAATGAATGCAAAAAATTAGAAGGAAAAGCATACAAAAATAAACATAGAGACATAATACCGGAACAAGATACAGAACACATACAAAGAGAAGAAACTAATACAGAAGAAACAAAAGAGGCAATCGGCAATTTAAACACCGGTTGGAAGGATATAGAGGGCAATATGGAAAAGACAGATATAGAATAACTCAACTCCACGGGCTTACACTCCTAACAAGGGGTAGAAAGGCATAACGATTAAGTAAGTAATTTTTTATTTTTTCAAAATCGCATCAGTTAATTATTTCAGATATTTCATCTCTTGGGTGATATCTATGACCAGCATCTGAAACATTATTTAAAAGTTTCATAGATGGATATTTAATGTTCTGTTCATAACGGGCATACCCAAAGAATCAACAAAGCATTGCAATGTGGCTACATGATCTTAAAGTGCTTTGAACTAGATTTACAGGTACAATAGTAACCTAATAAGTCCTAACTAATACCCTTAATGTCTAAAAAATTGAACTCGGCTCACCCGAAAACCCCTATTTGGATAAATAGAGTCTTACACTTAAATGTATAAGACCTTATACTTGAATTTTAATATTTCATCCCTTTACGACTCCATTTTTCGAGGCTTGTAGGGGTTGTTGCGAAAAACTAATAGCGTAATCTGAAAGAGAGAAAGCTTACCTACTGGGTGAGATTATTATCCTGTTTTGAGCATCGGAACATAGTTTTTTTTTCAGTTTTCAGTAAATGATCGATTGGATTCGCTTGGGCTCGATTAAGGTTAAATCAGTGAATAGCGGGGTTAGAAAGCATTTTAGCGAGTTGTGCCTATTGAGACTTTTATTCAGGAGCACAAGATCTACCTCTGTGCCAAATTTGGAGTCATTTCATCGAAACCCAATTTCCATTTAAAGTGTAAATGGTCCTTTTAAAATTTTTTTCACTGTGAATTCCACCGTAAAAAAATGTACTCCAACACTATTAACTATTGTAGCAACTATTAAAAAAGCAAAACAACTTACGAAGTATTAATGTCCAGACCTGCCATTTGAAACTTAGGATTTCCGTCACATTTACCATCTTCAAAATTACTATAACTATCACATTGCCTTGCAAAAAATTGATTATTGATAATTGATTCAGCATAGTACTTATATGCGTTAATATGTGAACACTGTATATTTATTCCGCAGCCATTTTGTCTCAGTCCTCCATTTGGCCAAAAGTCAGAATTTCCTACATTGTATTTAACTCCTAAAAATTCACCATCTGTGTGTATGCCTTCAACATATTGTGCGTCGTTCTCAGTTAATCTTGCACTTGTGTCACCTGAAATATAAACATAACATAAATACGTTTATTTACATAAAAGGTACGTTATTAGCAATTATCTTAACAAACCTAGTGATTATGGTACTTATTAAAAGAAAACAATAAAAATGCAATATTTTGATAGTAAAAACAAAATTTTACAATTACACTAAGCTGCATTATTTTTAATGATTTAATGAACGAAGGTGGATTGAAGTCTTTAAAAAAATAATATAAGTGACATTTCTTTTTGCAAAAACACAAAAATTATTTCTCAACATAATCTCTATATACTTGGCACAGCGTCCAATTTTTTATTCTCTCAGAAAATATTTGTTTGGAACCGTGCATAATACTCGTTTATAGAACTTCTTTATTCAATGAAAATTTTATCCTCTTAAGCCAATTTTTGAGGTTAGAAAGCAAAAAAAAAGTCACTTTTAACCAAATCTGGAGAACAGGGTGGGCACGGAACTATTTTGAAGCCCAGCTTGTGAACTTTTGCTATTGCAACGGCTCGGCCGACATGTGACCAGGTGCATTGTTACGGTGAAGGATCGCATTTTTGCTTACTAATCTTGGTTGCTTTTTTTTTAATGGGTGTAGCACACGTGCTACAGGAAGTCCCTGAAGCTCTCCAGGAGCGGCATGTGTGCGGAAAAAAAGCGATTCAAGTTGTTCTTTAATCGCTGTAAATTGTACTCGGTGGGAAAAACAGCTCTGGGCAAATTATTTCAAAGGGATGATGTTCTCCATATAAAAGGCTGCTTGAAAAGCGTTGTACGTGGAGTAACAAGCTGAACCTCATACAGATGTGAAGTATTAGCGCGACGTGTATTTCTAACATGCACCGCTGTGGGAGGAATTAAGCGGGCTACAGCCTTCGAACACTTTCCATGAAAATACTTGTAGGACAGATTCAAGTCGCCAACCGTTCTTCGATGTTCCAGCGAATCAAGGTCGCCGGTCAGTTCCGGGTCTCCAATCGGAAGAACAACTCTTCTCTGAACAGAATCCAATAAATGCAGTGTGTGTTTGGGAGCAGTATTTCATAGTTGGTCGAATTTGAGCTTTGTAAAGAATTAACGATTGTTGTGGAGTGTAAAGCTTTCTGGTTCGAAATAATATTCCCAACTTTTGAGAAGCTCTCCTTGCTATGCCTGCAACATGTTCATATCAGGGCATATTTGCTCCCAAATTAACGTCCAACAAATTGAGTGACGATGCTAGAGGAATGAAGTGCCCCAACATAACTATGTCGGGTTCCGCAACGTTAACTTTTTTAGAAAAAACTGCCGCCTGGGTTTTTGTAGCGTTAAATTCCACTTGGTTACTATCACTCCAAGATAGAATTTCTTCCAGGTCTTTGTTAAGTTGAACGACCTCCTGCTGTCTGCGGATATTTACCTGAGTAGCCGATGTCCGAGCGTTCAAAGGGAATGAAGAGATAAGCGTACTGTCTTCTGCAAAGCTGTAGATTGGATTCCCAGTTTTTCCAGCAGGTCGTTGATGTAAATGAGAAAGAGAGTAGGAGACAGTATGGAGCCTTGGGGCACACCGGCGTTGATAGTGAAGGTGTTAGAAAGAAATCCGTCGACTGCCACTGGTAAAGAACGCTCTCTGAGGAAACATGAGAGCCACAAACAGAACTTTTCAAACATACCACAAGAGCGTAGCTTAGCCAACAGTCCATCGTGCCAAACAGGGTCGAAGTGTTCAATTGCATTGTTCCAAACATGTGTTACATAAGTCAGAAGATCTCCTGTTGATCTATGTTTACGAAAGCCATATTGGTGATCGCTAATAATATTGTATCCTTCAGATATTTTAAAAGATGCTGATTGATAACCTTTTCCATGACTTTTGATATTATTGAAAGCAGTGCGACTGGTCGGTAGTTATTTGGCAAGGTCTTCTTGCCTTTTTTAGGTATCGGCTGAACTGTGGCACTTTTCCAGCAGGAAGGAAATATTCCCTTTCTGTAGGATAGGTTGAAAAGTCTACAGAAAACTGGTGTTAGTTCCCTCGCATAGTTTTTGAGAACTATGGCAGGTATTCCGTCAGCGCTAGAAGCCTTTTTGGTGTCTAGCTTCATTAAAATACGCTTTATGATACGCGGTCTGAAGACCACATCGGGCATCCTTGACTGCAATATGGGAATATTAGGTTGTGTTTTTCCTTGGAAATCGACAGTAGAATGTGAAGCAAAGAGTTCAGCCAACAAGTTCTCTTTTTCAACAGGTGGCGTTACAATAGAATTATCTGGCCGTGTGAGTGGTGGTATGGTGGATTTGGTGAAATTTTGACTAACTGCCTTAGCGACTGCCCAAAAGGACTTGGAATTGTTGAGACAAGCGAGAAGTTTGTTTCTAATTCGTTGATTGTGTGCCTCCTTGTTTTCGTCGATAATTTCTTTGCATCTGTTCCTGGCACGAACAAAGGTGTTACGATTTATGGTGTTAGGATTCTCACGCCATTGTCGGTAGGCAAGATGCAAGAAGCAACAGCTTCTTTGCATTTTCGGTCATACCAAGGCTTGCCGTTGGAGGGGGGAGATAAAAACTGGAGATATCTCAAAATTATAAAGAATCTGGAGGTTGCGCCCAATGAGATCTTTGATCGACATGGTGAGTACTACAAAATAAAAAAAAAGTAGCAAACTTAACGGAAGTCGGATTTACATTTAAAATGTACAGGGTCCTTTCAAAGTATGGTCGATTTTAAAAACTTGAGGTGGTTGGCTATCTAAACCTAGCTACGTAATATGCTATTTTTCAATTAAACGATTTAATTAATATACCTAATAAAATTATCGGTAGCTTATTACTTAGGCTCTCTCCTAAGCTATTTAGAGAGCTATATGTATAAGACGTATTTTGCAAACTAGATCGGACAAAGAAGGGCCTAAAGATAAATGGTGAGTATCTGAGTAATTTAAGGTTAGCAGACGATATTGCAGTCATCAGTAGTAATCTACATGAGTTACAAGAAATGATAAATGAGTTAAATTACCACTCGAAAATAATTGGTCTTAAGAAGAATAAAAGTAAGACAAAAATACTAATCAACACTAATAACAACAACATACTCATAAATTTGGAAGGAACAGCTCTCGAGATTGTTAAGAATTATATGTATCTGAGGCAAAAATGACCAGGACGAGAGACAGTGTCTCGGATGAGATTTCAAGTAGAATCAGGCTTGGATGGTGCGCATTCGGGAAATTAAGTTATATATTCAACTAGCCGTGCCCGCGGCTCCGCTCGCGTGGACTTCATTCACTACTATCGTCACTGCTTATTCCTCATGTTACCTAACGTAATAAAATATCCGCCATTATTTCCCCTTATCTCCCATTATTTCTTCTTATCTCCCATTATCTCTACATAATTTCCATTATCTAGGCTTATCTCTGCTCATCTCCCATTATTTCTCCTTATCTCCCATTATTTATCCTTATCACCCATTATTTCTCCTTATCTCCTATTATCTCACGTTATCTCCCATTAACTAGGCTTATCTCGCAATATTTCTCCTTATCTCTCATTATCTCACCATAACTCCCATTATCTAGACTTATCTCTGCTTATCTCTCATTATTTCCTCTTATCTCCTATTATTTATACTTATCTCCTGTTATCTCACCTTACCTCCCATTATATAGGCTTATATCGAATTATATAGAACATATGTATAAATTTATAAAAACACGTAAATCGGATAAGTGGTTCTCAAGTGATAAGCGTACTAACGGACAGACAGACAGACAGAGCATTTTATATATATTATATTCTTTGCAACATGGTATTGTTCCATATGGTTTAGGCAGTATATTGCAAGAGAACGCGCTAACGGTAAGCTTTTTTCCGACTTGATTCACTATTATCGTCACTGATTATTCTTTATGTTACCTAACGCAATAAAATATATCGTATAACCTGGCCAGAGAAACATATGTATGTTTACAAAAAAAAAACATGTAACGCACTAACGGACAGACAGACAGAGAGAGAGAAGTTGCATTTTATATATATTATAGATAGATAACTTGGCCAGAGAACATATGTATGTTTCAAAAAAAAGCACGTAAATCGGATAAGTGGTTCTCCGGTGATAAGCGCACTAACAGACAGACAGACAGACAGGCAGAGAGACAGGCAGACAGACAGACAGAGAGATGTTGCATTTTATATATATTATAGAAGTAATAAAATATATATTTATAACCTGGTCAAAGAACATATGTATGAATTTAAAAAATCACGTAAATCAGATAAGTGGTTCTCGAGGATAAGCGCACTAACGGACAGACAGACAGACAGAGAGACGTTACATTTTGTATATATTATAGATATAGATTATTATTATTATATAACTTGGGCCAAGAATATATGTATGAATTTAAAAAAAGACACGTAAATCGGTTAAGTGGTTCTCGCGTGATAAATGCCCTAATGGACAGACAGACAGATAAAGAGACATTGCATTTTATATATATTATAGGTTATAGATATAGATATTCTCTGCTACATAATATTGCTCCATAATTAATGGTTTAGGCTGTGCGCTAGCAGCAAACTTTTTTCAGACTTCATTCACTATTATCGTCACTGCTCATTCCTTATGCTACCAATCGTAATAAAATCTAGCCTATAACCAGGCCAGAGAACATATGTATGTTGTAAAAAAAAAGTACGTAAATCGGATAAGTGGTTCTCCAGTGATAAGCGCACTAACGGACAGACAGACAGACAGACAGAGAGATGTTGCATTTTATATATATTATATAGAAGATAAAGCAATAGCCAAACATTAAAGGCCAAAGTTTACGACTAGTGCATCCTACCTATAACTGCATAGGCCCTTGGACACTGAATAAAGCCAACATACAAAAACTAATTCCGACCCAGACCCCACACAAAAGACAGTTGATCGGGATAAAACTTAAAGATAGAAAAAGAAACAAGTAGATACGTGAACAAACGAAATTAAAGGATATTATAGAGCTCCTAGCAGTGGCAATGGGCTGGACATGTAGCACGCACGACCGATGATTAATGGACTAAGCGAATATTAGAACAGAGACCACGAGAACAGAAAAGGGGCATAGGATGTCCCAAAATAAGATCGCAGGATGATATACAGAGGGTTACGGGCATTGGATGGGTAACAATAGCTGCAAATATATTGAGATGGAAATCTAGTATTGGATAGAATTAGGCTTATAGTGAGTGATATAGTGTTGTTATTTAGCTCCCTTTTATTAACCTAAAATCGCCTATAGAATATACAATATATATGGTTTTGTGTTTTATTAGGTACTACTGCGCTACCTTCTTTCAACAAAATATTGCAGATAGCACGATCTTGAATATTTTCTACGATTGTTAGGCTTTAACGATACACATATAACTTACTTTTAAAAAAGAACGGTCCAGCAGGATCAAGACCAACGATCACACCCAAAGTTCCATTAGTAGTTTTTCCGATATGTCCAGCAATATGAGCTCCCAAACTGTGACCGACAACGGTTACGTCCGACAACGTATATTCATATTTCTGAGATAGAGTTTCAAGGAATTCTCCCACATATTTTCCAACATCAGGCACACATCTTTTACTAACGAAATAATCGATACTATTAGCACATGTATCCCAATTTACAATAATAACGTTAACATTTGCAGCTTGTAGCAACGCTTCTCTTATTAATAAACTGCCTTTGTTATCAGCTCTTTCCAACCATCCATGCACATAGAACACTGTTTTTAAATCTAGATCAAATGAACTAACATCAGTTACTTGGCTTGCATCCGTTAAATTAATTTCAGTACCATCTGGATTGGCTTTGTTGTATACAAGCAAGGATATATCTTCCGGTTTAATGGCCTGTGAACCTTCTTGTAACAAAAGAATTTCGTCCGTTGTATCTGAGATTTTTGCCAATTTGCTTAAATATTGTAGTTGTTTTAGTATTTGTTCACTGTTAAGCTCTAAAAAAACAAATTTGAGAGTAATATATTGAAATAGAATATAAATAATTAAAATAAAAATTAGTAGCGTACCTGTAGCTATGTTTTTACATAAAATATTGGGTAAAAGAACACACAGTAAGACAATAACAGGACTCTTCATTTTGATTATATTTCGAAATAATTAATTAATAATTAAATTTCTGTATATTCGCTAGCCGTATTTATTTGTTGAAGATGGCAAATTCGTTATCAATACCTGTTATGGAGTAAATTATTTTGATTATTGAATGTTATCGCTGGAAAACAACTTAAAAAATTATATATCAAACATCGGAATGTATATTATGATAGCTACTTATTATACATATAATGGGCAATGTCTTCCGAAAAGTCCTGATCGCATGAGAAAAGTTTATATTACAGGTTTTAGTTAAAATTCAACTTTGACATCAGCTCATGTTGGAATAAAGATGAAAAATAACCTCGTGTTTATCTTTATATATATATAAATATATATATATATATATATATATATATATATATATATATATATATATATATATATATATATATATATATATATATCGGTTCTTTTTAAACTGAACCCTCCCATCAAGCCAAAATTTGGAGCCACGTAGAGCGGCTTGCGTGGGCTCAAACTAAAGCTTAGAGACTCTAGTTCTGAAAGCCGTTGGGCAATTTTGACAATAAAATGTTGCACATGAGTAGAGGTCCCCGAGAGGAGGCTGCTACCCAAAAAAATCATTAAAAGTTAAAAAAAAAAACAGGAAGAATGACATTTTTTTATCACCTCACTATACTATTATCTTTGCTTTCGAAAAACAAAAAAAAAAAAAAATGACCTCACGTGGATTTTTTATCAAGTCCCGATCGCGAGTTACAACAGGTGCAAAAATTCAAAATTCGGGATATCGCTTGAAAAAAATCTAAAGAAATTCATACGTATTCCTCATAGCAAAACAAAACTTTTTATTAGGTGAACCTGGATTCTAAAGTGCGTTGCTTTCGAGAAAAAAATTCTGAATGTATTTTTTTCTTTTTTTTTTCGAAAGTAGCGTACTCCAGGACCCAGGTTTATGCTACTTATATGATTGTGAGAAATGGGTGACTATTGCAGATCTTTCACATTTCTTATTAGAGATACTAGATAATGCTTCTAGTTACGAAATTTAACTACAGTTTCTGAACTGGCATGGATAGAGCCACACTAGAAACAGTATAACTTCCACTGCCTGCTATATTAAATGGATTAATATATCTCTCTGATCTGGCAGCTGACATGAACGTAAAAATTGCTGCAGAATATTAAATAGAACATATTTCAAGGTTTCTTTCCAAATATTCAAATTATGCAACGTTGAACATATCAAAATAAAGAACAATATTTCAAAATTATGTCAACGGTCAAGGATTTCAAAGCGGAAAAGTTTAGCGCCAATTTATGAATTTTAGATTTTTTCGTTTGTGCAAAAAATTAGAAAAATCATTTGAAAGATTCTAAAAAAATTCAAATAAATTCCTAATTGAATAACAAATATTTTTTTTCCTATAAAGCTGGGTCCTGGAGTACGCTGCTTTCGAAAGAAAAAAAAATG
The DNA here is from genome assembly GCA_019049505.1 of Pachyrhynchus sulphureomaculatus. Taxonomy (NCBI): domain Eukaryota; kingdom Metazoa; phylum Arthropoda; class Insecta; order Coleoptera; family Curculionidae; genus Pachyrhynchus; species Pachyrhynchus sulphureomaculatus. The sequence continues at coordinate 158,952,427 of CM032449.1, forward strand.
AAAAAAACGCATTCGGAAATTTTTTCTCGAAAATAACGCACTTTAGAATCCAGCTTCATAGAACAAAAAAGTTTTATTTTGCTACGAGGAATACGTATGAATTTCTTTAGATTTTTTTAAGCGATTTTTCGAAATTTAAATTTTTGCACTAACAAAACCTGTTGTAACTCGCGAACGGGACTCCCAAAAAAATTCACAGGTGGGTCATTTTTTTTTTGTTTTTCGAAAACAAAGATAATAGTATAGTGAGGTTATAAAAAAATGCCATTCTGCCTGTTTTGTTGTCACTTTTAATGATTTTTTTGGAGATATATATATATATATATATATATATATATATATATATATATATATATATATATATATGTATATATATATATATATATATATATATATATATATATATATATATATATATATATATATATATATATCTGTACAAGTATTAAAACTAACAATAAATAAAATGATGCTTCAACTTTAGAAACAAAGAAGTAATACAATGATTCTAGTAAGGTCAACGATAAACTATAGGCTAGAAATCAATAAGTCAGAAACTTTAGACGGGATAAATAAAATAGAAATTAATCGGGAATTGTAAGACGATCCTTTCTAAACAAAACATAGAAAAGGAGTAGAACTGGAACTATACTATTATTGAATGAACAATGAATTTAAAGATGCATTACAATAACGATGTATGTAGAAATGTCCTACGAGAAGTCCGGTGTAAAAGATGACAACTAAAAATTGAATTCTGTAAAAGCAAATTTTATCAAATACAATAAATACGACAAAGACATGTCAGTGTATAGCTTTAAAAATAAATGTAATATTTGGTCTTACTGTGGACGTAACCAAAAAATTAGATGTAGACATTATGCCGTTCGAAAATAAATATTTAAGGTTCTTCTTTTGCCTTTCAACTAAAAAGAAAAACGCTGCTTAGGTAAAAGAAGCTCTGCTCGGCTTTCGATGAACACACTGTTCTGAACAGTATGAGTAAACAGTGCTTTAAATAGTTTTGACAAAACAAAGGAAGTGGAGTTGAAGCAAATTCTAGACGAAGAAACTTTGCCAAGCTTAACTGAAAGTCTCTAGAAGCCAGCTGAGACTTGGTTTGGGAAATTCTTTCTTATACGGCGTATTCTCCAGGTTGGGCCCCTTCGGTTTACTATCTGTTTTGATTTATACAGCACCATCTGGTTGACTCTCAGTCAGTCGAACAGGTTCAAAAATGCATCGAGTAATTCATCGCATCGAAACAACTATCATTTTTCCGATCTGGAAACCTATAATCATCTATAAGATCGCAGACATGTCTAAACAGCGAAGAAGATTACTTTGAAGATTGGATTTGCAATAATTTTTTAAAAATACATATCAAAATTGATCCATAAAAGACGAAATTAATTTGTACACCTAATATAATTTAATATATCTTAAATACCGTATAACATGATTGAAGAGGATCGGCACGGGACTTACCGAGAGATAGAGGCATCCTTAGGCATATCGAAGACTGCGGTATATTCGATTTTGCATGAACATTTAGCTGTAAAAAGGATGGATTCCGCATAATTTGACCGAAACTCAAAAACAGGCTCGTGTCAATTGGTGCAAGGAAATGCTTAAAAAATTCGACTAGTGACATGCAAAATCCGTATACTATCGTAACAGAACACGAAACTTGGTTATATTCGTACGAGCCGGATACTAAGCAACAATCGACTATTTAGGTCTTCCAAGATGAACTGAATCCAACAAAAGTGGTTCGTTCGCAAAGTACTTCCAAGAAAATGATTGCTTGTTTCTGTGGTTGTGCTGGATATGTTGTAACCATTACTTAAGAGGATCGAAAAACAGTTAATGCTGAATGGTATACAGCAATTTGTTTGCCAGAAGTCGTCGATGAAATCAGGAAAAACAACCGATAACGTCGCGTCATTCTTCATCATGACAATGCCAGCTCTTACACAGTATATCAAACAATTTATTATTTGACGGAGAACAACATCGAATTAATGTCTCATTCTCGAATGTCAAAAAAAAAATGCTTGAGCAGCGGTTTTAATTATCTCAAGAAGCTGTTGAACCCTTCCAAAACTATGTTTTTGATATACCAACTTCAGAGTGGAAAAAATGTTTCGAGAATTGTTTCGAACGCACGCAAAAATTTATAAATCTTACAGGCGAATATTTTGAGAGACAATAAAAAGTAGACCCTTATCCTGTTGTTTGACAAAGAATTACTGAAAAGTTCAAATTTCGAGTGGATAACGAAATATCTTTCAAACCTCTTAGTTATACAAAAAAAATCACAGCTTTTGTAATATCAATGACAAACCTAAAACTTTGAATACATTCCGAAATATGGATTCAGTAATTAAAATTACTATATTAAACAAATGAAAATATTTTAGGTTCTCCAATTTATACTTAATAGGGTAATAAGACGTACTGAATAACAAATGAAACCAAACATTAAAATTAATTTTTTTTATATATATGATGACCGGCAAATTTTTATTGTTAGGGTATCCGTATGTTTTGCAGGTAATCAGTTTTGAGTCTCTGATAACTAAAAAATTGATATTGACCTATATCGCGTGACCGTTGGTATGGCGGGAAAATTTAAATAAATTGATATGAAATTATGGGAAGTCGGGTTAGTTAACAAGATATCGAAAAGACTCAAAGAATCAAAAGTATTTAGAATTTGATTTAAATCCCACTTGCAGAGTTTTGAACGTTTACATGAAGAAAATAGTCGCATTTTTTTTTTTAAATATTTCTTGCTCTAGCTAAAAACTTTTATTTTTTTTTTTATCTAAGTAGTTTAATTGGGGTAATTTTTTTTGCTTCGATCACAATTAGAAATATTTTTTTATTTTTTTGACAGTTGGGAGGAATAATTCAAAAAATGAGTTTATGCTTAAACGCCAGCTCTTGCAGTGACGTATATCTAAATGCTATTTTAGAACAAAAATGTCCTCAAGTATTTTAAAATGGATCAGTTTTCTGATGCTTGTCAAGTTTTACTTAATTTGAAAAAATTAATTCTGCAGTTGCTGTTGCAATAATTTGTATCTTAATAGCTTTATTGATATTTTATAAACCAAATACTCCTAAATGCCGTCACCAAAACTCATCTATTTTAACAGATTTTTGACTGCCTTGTTAGACCGTTTAACTCTATCCTCTCAAAAGTACGTTTAATTACCAAAGGATTTAGTTAATAATAATAAAAACAACAAAATTATTATTAATTTAAAAATGTCAAACAGGTATTAAAACGCCATATGTCCACGATGTCGCTACATACATAATACGAGGGTCGTATGATAAGTGTCGTATGACCTTGACAAAAAAAAAAATTTAATCTGTAAAATTTATCTTGTTTTGTTTGCCTTTTAGCTTGATACACTTACTTCAACGTTTTTCTATATTTTTTATTCCATCTAAAAAATACGATTTCCCCAACTTTCAAAATAGTTTTTTTTTCCACAATTACCAATTTTTTTTCCCACCGAGCAAGTTTTTTATATTCGGAAATACAAAATAATCGCTGAGGGCTAAATATGGCGCATATGATGGATGTGGAAGCAATTCGTATCCTAACTCATAGAATTTTGCCATAGCGATGACACAAGTGTGCGCGCGTGCATTTTCTTGATGAAAGAGAATAATTTTCTTCGCCAAATGCGGCCATTTTTTTTGACAGTGTGGTTAAAATAGTCCAGTAATTATTGTTCCCTTTTCAAGGTAATCGACGTGGATTATGTCGCGTGAATCCCAAAATACTGTCGCTATTACTTTGTTGGCCGATAAAGTCACCTTCTCCTTCTTTAGCGCCTGATCGCCACAGAAAACCCACTGTTTGGACTGTTCTTTGATCTCTGGAGTACTGTGATGAATCCATGTTTCGTCAAATGTTAGGAATCAAAGGCAAAAATCATTTCGGTGGCGCTTTAATATCGTCTAACATTATTTTGAAGTTGATACACGTGCATGTTTATTGTCAATTGTCAGCAATCACTGCACCCATCAAAAAGCTTTCTCGTATTCAAATGAGTTTTTAAAATGTTCTTCAACCGTTTAATTGAGATGTCCACAGTCACAGCAATCTCACGTTCTACCACGCTCCGATCATTTATTATTATATCGTGGATTTTTTCAATCATTTCTGATGTGGTGACCTCATTTGGACGATCTGGAGGTTTTTCATCAAACAAGCTTGTACGGCCTCATTTGAGTTCAGCTGTCCAATATTTTATTGTCGATAACGTAGGTGCAGAGTCCCCACAAACCTTTAGTTCCGTTTTTATTTCATCATTCGTTTCCTTTTTCAACAACAAATATTTTAACATTGCTCGATATTCAATTTTTTCCATTGTAAAATCACAAAAAATTCTCCTATTTGAAGGTCTGCCATTCACAAACTAAATCACGCAGCGACTTGAAAATTTTTTTTTATGAAAGGCTATTTTTCCGAAAAAATATAATTCTTTAAATAGTAGTAGTTCCAACTCTGGCCGAGGCCAGGTACTTATCACACAACGTATTGTTCGAGATCACATTACGTTGAAATATTTCGGAAGTTATTTGGTTCACACAATTTCTAATAAATTGTTCTAAATGTTCATGATTTCTAAAAGGCCGTCCTTTATAAACGGCATTATTTAAGTATCTCCAAAAAAGCCTAAGGGTAAAAGGACGTGGGATATGGCTGGCCAGACATTTTTTTTGCGAATCTGTCTATCCACTGGTTGCCAAACTCCTCATGTATTCGGTTCCTTACATCAGTGATAAAGTGAATACTTGCGCCATCCTGCTGAAATTACATTAACCTTCTTTTCATTCAAGGGGGAGATTATATAAAAATCTGATAAATCTGTCTGTAATAATAATAAGAATCTAATTTATTCCTTAGTAAAAATATAATTTTTGTATCTAAAATTTCACACCATATATTCATTTTCAAACTATAGTTTATACTTTCAACAATAAATTATAGGTTTTCAATGGCCCGCCAACTACAATTTTGCGAACTTACGAATCCGTTTGAAATGAATGTTGCTTCGACTAAAAATAATATTTTCCTTGGGAAATTAAAGTCTTCTTCGACCATGCCCTGAAACCATGCACAGAAGTCAAAACGGGCATTATAATCCCGGTATTTTAACAAATTTCGGTTTGTTCGGAAAAAAATTATTTCTTTTTAATATTCTTTTTATCGATCGCTCTTCAATATTCGTCACCTCAAAAATATGAGCAACTGACACTTGCGGTGTTTGTGAAACTGTCAGCAGTACATTCAAACTATTTTCAACATTAGTAACTATTCGTTCATGAGAAATTTTGTGCTGATTTTCTACACTACCAGTTTCTTCGATTTTTTTAGCAAGCACTTAACAGTAGAATAATGTGCAGTTTTATCAGGGTTTTGTTTTGGTGAGAGGTAATGATACCTTTAATAGTTAAATATAATTAGTTGTAATTGTAATTTTGTAATGAAGAAGAGACTTAATTTATTCTAAGTGGTTCAAGTTTGTCCATTTAGGTTCTATGTGGTAACAATTAAAAAATGACGTTCTAATTAAATTGTACTTTAGGAAGTCCATACTGGTATTAAAACTGCATGTTCAAAGGAGGCATAGAGCTCTTTGTAAGCAAATACTTAAGTACATTTTATTTAAATTTTAAATCAGTTTAATTTACCTTCAGTATACAGCTTTTTAGTGTTCCGTACGGAACACTTATAAGATCACTTCGGTGTCTGTCTGTCACACCCGATTTTCTCCGAAACTATTTGTCATAGAAAGTTGAAATTTGGTAATAATATAGGAATTGATGGCCTCATTAAAGCCGTGTAGTTTTAAAAGTCAAATTTTGACTTAAGGGGTTAGTTTTGGGGGTGAAATCGGAAGTGAAAAAAAAATTTCTTAGTAGGTCATCAAGTGTGGTGTCAAATGAAAGCTTGTGAAAACACGAGTAAAAAATATATATATAATGTAATACTTGCACGCACTTTTCTTTGTATTATTTTTAAAAAATCGCTAAAAATCGCTGTCCTCCCACCTTATCTCGAAAAGTACTGATCAAAAAATTTTGAAAAAACGCTGGAATATTCTCCAAGGGGGGTAGATTGAACGAAAATTATCACAAGTGCATTACCTCTAATAATTTATCTGGTATATAAAAAAAACAAAAATTTCAAGGTTCAGTAAAGATTGGAAACAAACTTTGTTGAAAACTCATTTGGGGTGTGTTTTGTGAAGTCACTGATCATTTTATACTACCGTAACAACATTTTTCATTTTAAAAGCAATCAACGTACAGAACACTAATTGTGCAAGTTCAACCTGCACTTAACCGGTTATTTTAAGTTAGTATCCTTTTATCGGAGTATGGTACCAACTATAATAATTAAGGTCACCCAATACAGCCTGTACAACCGTTTTAAAAAAATTGCTTTCGAGAAATTCACTCTAAACATCTACTTGCACTGTGCTAGGTATTTTCCTCCGTTAGAGAAAATATTTAGAAATATATTTTATGATACACATACGCTGCTCAGCAGATTTTTTATTGAAAAAAGAATTGCGAACAACACATACGAATATAATTTTATTTTCCTCTCTGAAGAAAAAATAACGTTGGTTTGATTTATGATCTATGATTTAAAGTTCACGGTATCTGAACCTTTGAAATTGTGGATGATTATTAACTTAGACATTGTATTTCTGCATTAAAGTAAGAGGTTTTAGGCATTCTAAGAAATTGAACAAGCTAAGACGGGACTATCACTGACCACTAAGCTCTTTCGTTCCACTTGAGGAAAGAAAATAATATTATTTTCTTGGTACCATTCAAATGGAAAAATACCTCCATGGAAAAAAGATTCTATTCAAACTGAAGCTTCATAATCATTTGGCTCCCTTTAAATTAAACATTCATATAATTTTTATGTAATTCCTGCCCTGTTTAGACTATTATTTTCAAAATAAACATAATAATAAACTTTTCAAATGCATACTCAGCATATTTTTAATTGTCTAAAATTTCTAATATCAAACATACTGACGTAGTATTGACGTTAAGAACACTTTCCAATGATTTGAGATTTTGATTAGTTATCATCTAAATAATCATTATAACTGCCGCATTATTTTAAATAAAATTGATTGTTGTGAATAGGTTCAATGTAATATTTCCATGAATCGCTATGCGAATAGCCTTCATCTACTGCAAACACCCGAGCTGACGAAGCCCTCCATTTGGCCAAATTGATATCTCCAAGGTTATAATTTGCTCCAAACACTACAGCATTTTATGGATAACTTAGACAAATTCCGCATAGCTTTCATTTAATCTTGAATCTGTACATTATTATAAAAAGAAAATATAAGCAGTAAGATTAATAATGTGGGTGGGTTAAATGGATCGTTAAATATTGTATAGTTTCTATAGTATTATGAGAATTTTTCCATATTTTTAGTTGCTGTAATAAACAAATTTTAACCATATAATTTATAGTATAGTAAAATAAATTATAGATCAAAGGGATTGTTAAAGGGCTTGCATATATATATATATATATATATATTTATATATATATATATATATATATATATATATATATATATATACATATATATATATATATATATATATATATATATATATATGTATATATATATATATATATATATATATATATATATATATATATATATATATATATATATATATATATATATATATATATATATATATATATATATATATATATACATATATATATATATATATACATATATATATATATATATATATATATATATATATAATATATATATATATATATATATATATATATATATATATATATATATATATATAAGACGGCTAAAAAGTTTTTGGTCTAACACATTGATGTCGAACTTTTCAAAAAATCCATATGACTTTAGGAAGTACCAACCTTCAAAGGATACATCTCAAAATTTCATGACATTTCGACTTTAAAGGTTACACTGGTTTTAGTGACGCTACTTTTGATATTTCAAAACAATGAAAAAAATCGAATTTCATGTGTTGATTAAACACTTGTTTTTTGATAGGAAAAAATACCGTTCAAATAAGGCAACGACTTGATAAGTGTTATGGGAACTCTGCCCCTGGACAATTACTCGTAATTTACTGGTACGGTGAATTTAAACGCGATGGTACAGTCGAATTTTGCAAAAAAATTTGTTTTAGGTAGCTAGACCAAAAACTATTCAACCTACCTATTGGAATGGAAAAATTTCAAGTATATTATTTATTAGAGGGGTTGCTTTGTATGTATTCCTGCCCTGTTTAGACTATTATTTTCAAAATAAACATAATAATAAACTTTTCAAATGCATACTCAGCATATTTTTAATTGTCTAAAATTTCTAATATCAAACATACTGACGTAGTATTGACGTTAAGAACACTTTCCAATGATTTGAGATTTTGATTAGTTATCATCTAAATAATCATTATAACTGCCGCATTATTTTAAATAAAATTGATTGTTGTGAATAGGTTCAATGTAATATTTCCATGAATCGCTATGCGAATAGCCTTCATCTACTGCAAACACCCGAGCTGACGAAGCCCTCCATTTGGCCAAATTGATATCTCCAAGGTTATAATTTGCTCCAAACACTACAGCATTTTATGGATAACTTAGACAAATTCCGCATAGCTTTCATTTAATCTTGAATCTGTACATTATTATAAAAAGAAAATATAAGCAGTAAGATTAATAATGTGGGTGGGTTAAATGGATCGTTAAATATTGTATAGTTTCTATAGTATTATGAGAATTTTTCCATATTTTTAGTTGCTGTAATAAACAAATTTTAACCATATAATTTATAGTATAGTAAAATAAATTATAGATCAAAGGGATTGTTAAAGGGCTTGCATATATATATATATATATATATATATATATATATATATATATATATATATATATATATATATATACATATATATATATATATATATATATATATATATATATATATATACATATATATATATATATATATATATATACATATATATATATATATATATATATATATATATATATATATGTATATATATATATATATATATATATATATATATATATATATATATATATACATATATATAAAAATATATATATATATATATATATATATATATATATATATATATATATATATATATATACATATATATATATATATATATACATATATATATATATATATATATATATATATATATATATATATATATATATATATATATAAGACGGCTAAAAAGTTTTTGGTCTAACACATTGATGTCGAACTTTTCAAAAAATCCATATGACTTTAGGAAGTACCAACCTTCAAAGGATACATCTCAAAATTTCATGACATTTCGACTTTAAAGGTTACACTGGTTTTAGTGACGCTACTTTTGATATTTTCAAAACAATGAAAAAAATCGAATTTCATGTGTTGATTAAACACTTGTTTTTTGATAGGAAAAAATACCGTTCAAATAAGGCAACGACTTGATAAGTGTTATGGGAACTCTGCCCCTGGACAATTACTCGTAATTTACTGGTACGGTGAATTTAAACGCGATGGTACAGTCGAATTTTGCAAAAAAAATTTGTTTTAGGTAGCTAGACCAAAAACTATTCAACCTACCTATTGGAATGGAAAAATTTCAAGTATATTATTTATTAGAGGGGTTGCTTTGTATGTATAGTATGTATTTTTTAGAGTTCTTGGAGTCCAGGAATAAAAGTTAGTTTCATTACTTTCAATTTTAACAGAGAAAAGGTTAAAAGGAGTGGGTGCTGTTAATTATCGTAGAGTTTTAATAATATTACGAGAATTTTTCCAGGTTTCCTAGGTTCTTTGTAACCTACGGAGTTGTAGTGCCGAAATTAAGTTATTATTTTTAGTTTATTGATATTAATTTTAGAGCTGCGTGTTTTCAAGAGAAGTACTGGGTAAACAACTTTAAAACGATTTTTATATAGCTTGTTTGATGGGGATCTGCATCATGCTGAATTTTAAAGAGGTGATTCAAATGCGGAATTAGTGATAATTTAGCAAGTTCACAATAACAGCAACAGCACGATTAAAAAAGAAAGATGTGAGAAAATGCGCAAAAAATATGTTTGTGCATAAAAAACATATAGTTACTTTCTCCCTTTCAAACGTCTCTAGAGAAATTAAAGGAAAGGTAGTACCCCTAAAAAACGTCTCATTTTTTGATATATTATTAACTTTTTTTTAAACCTAAGCAATTTTCTTATAACATAGTGTATGAACTCTAATATTAGTTAACTTAATGAGAGTTAAAAACAAGGCTTCACTTCTTCTTCTTCTTCTTTCTTATATGGTGTATGATATAAGAAAGCATACTGCCTGTTTTATCTCCATTAGACCTCTTCCGATGTGGACGTCCAGCATTCCTTCCATCTTTTCTGAGGTTTTCTGAGGTCTGCCCCTTATAGTTCTTCTATAGCAGGGTTTACTGAGTTTGGCCCTTTTTACCAGTCTGTTGTCGTCCATCCGATCTACGTGTATATTTCATTGTTTTCTTCTAGTTCTGGTCCATTTGGATATTTCTTGGATCTTACTTAGTTCTTGTAGATACTTGTTGCGGATTCTGTCGTGGATAGTTTTTCAATGTATGTCCCTAATCACCTTCATTTCTGTTGCCCTCATCATTTGTACTGTTTTACGTGTGTCAGCTCTTGTTTCTACAGCATATGTGAGGATCGGTCTCATTGTTGTCTTGTATATTCTTATTTTACTTTCCACTGTAAGGTGTTTATTTTTCCATACTATATCCGTCAAACAACCTACTATTGTTGTTTTACTTCCCTGTTTAAGTCTCCGTAGCTTGTTATTATTATTCTCAGATATTTGAAATTATTAACTCGTTCAATAATACTTCCTTGGATCTCCAGCTTGAATCTTAATAATTCTTTTGAAGCTACCATACATTTTGTCTTGGTTGTGTTGATATATCATGTTTAGTTTTCTCGCTTCCAAATTAAAGGCATGAAAGATCTTCTGAAGGTTGTCCTCAGACTCGGAGATGAGGACTGCATCATCGGCGTAGCAAATTGTGTGGAAGTGTGTGTTGCCTATTTTGTATCCTCTAGTTTTTGAAAGATTCTCTACTATTCTGTCCATGTCGAGGTTGAAGATAAAAGGACCGAGTGAATCGCCTTGTCTTATTCCGGCATTTATTTTTAGTTTATTAGTATAGAGTGACATCATTTGCTAACCTTAAGTAATGTAATCGTTCACTGTGCATTAGTATTCCTTTACTTTCCCAATTTATCGATTTGAACATGTCTTCTAGAGTCAACGTGAACAGCTTTGGGGATATCGAGTCGCTCTGACTGTTTCCTCTTATAATTTTGATTTTATATGTTTTTTCTTCAAGCATTATTTGTGATTTTGCATTTTTATATATGTATTCAAGAAGAGTTGTGTATCTTTCATCGACTCTGCTGTTACTTAAGGCCATAAGGACTGCCATATCTCTAAGAAATCAAATGCTGTTTCGTAGTCAAACAATGCAAATGAATAGAAGGTCACCTTGTGGATAGCAACGGTTGATAAATATATATATATATATATATATATATATATATATATGTATAAAAAACTGGATTACTGACAGATTCTCTGAGTGTATTTTCTGAAAATGATTCTAGTTTGAAGCATTAATATAAGATTTCATATTACTAAAAATTTATTCTGGTTACAGCAAAAAAGTCCCTGAAAATAAAATAGACCGTATTTTAGGTATCGAACTTTATTTTTGTTAAACTCATAGAAATTTTTTTTGATTTAGTAATGTTGACAACACTATAGATATATATATATATATATATATATATATATATATATATATATATATATATATATATAAAATTTTTTGGTCTGACATATACATGTCGCCCTTTTCAAAAATTCCATACGATTTTAAAAAAGTACCAACCTTCAAACGATACGTGTCAAAATTTCATAACATCTCGACAATTAGTTTACAAGTTACAATGGT
>CM032449.1:158969540-159027390 GCA_019049505.1 Pachyrhynchus sulphureomaculatus
TGGAAGGAAGCTAATAAACCTTCTTAAAGAGATTACCTTAATGTAACCAAGAGAGGGGAGCACAGTAAGCCAAGAGGCTGCAGCACACAAATAGGCACAATCGCCTACCTCATCTATAACAAATCAATCAACTAAAAACAGAGCTTGTATTATTAGAGTCCCACAAATCCAAAACTAAATCGTTAATCACCTTTATGTTTCTCCAAAAATAACGGCTTTTGCTCAATGTTGGCTTTTAAGATGGCGGAGGTCAGGAGCGGTATGGTGGTATATTGAGAATATTTTCCTTCCTGCTTTACAAAATGTTGATAGTCATAAGCAGGAAGCTGCTTCCAGTAAAACAGGGCGACATCTCACACTTCAAATACATATTTGCCAGTAATTCCATAAATTTTTCCTGCTCCTCCAACCAGAGATTTGGTGATACGATGGATTACCAGGTGTACAAGTATGAAATGCGGATTTCAGACAACAGATGGTGCACCAATGCAGTTTGTGCTATAAAGATTTGACACTGCGCCCATTTTGTTGTGTCATCAACAAGTGTCAGACGCGCACGAGTGAGAAATTAGAAAAGTGTGTGCATAGTGTTGTGTTGTTTTGTTCAATATGTCGAAATTTACACCGAACAAAGAGCATTCGCGGACAGCATTAATTTTTTGTTTTCATCTGAAGAAAAGTACTGTTGAATCATATCGATTACTTTGAGAAGCTTATGGTGAACATGCTCCATGGCAAGATAGGTGTGAACGATGGTTTCGGCATTTCAAAAGTGGTGACTTCGATGTTGCAGACAAGGAAACCGCCAAAACAATACGAAGATGTGGAATTGCAAGCATTGTTGGACGAAGATGATTCACAAACACAAAAAACAACTCGCCGAGCAATTGGGCGTTAGTCAGCAAGCTGTTTCCAATCGGTAGATGAGTTAAACGATAGGCAAATGGAAAAGCGCAAAAACTCGTGTGACATTTTGCTCGCTCGGTACAAAAGGAAGTCGTTTTTGCATCGTATAGTTACAGGGGATGAAAAGTGGATTTATTTTGAGAATCCCAAGCGCAAAAAATCATGGGTAGACCCAGGCACACCATCCACATCGACCGCAAGACCGAATCGCTTTGGCAGAAAGACGATGCTCTGTGTTTGGTAGCACCAGAGGGGCGTGGTCTATTATGAGCTGTTAAAACCTGGGGAAACGGTTAATACTAAACGTTACCAACAAACAATTGACCGATTTGAAGCGTTCGCTGCTTGAGAAATGGCCAGAATACTGAAAGAGGCAACACAAAGACATTTTTCTTCATGACAATGCTCCATCACATACGGCAAAACCAGTTCGCGACACGTTGGAAGAACTCAGCTGGGAAGTTCTACCCCATGCGGCTTACTCACCAGACTTGGCTCCTTCCGATTACCACTTGCTTGCATCGATGGGTCATGCACTTGCTGAGCAGCGCTTTGGTTCTTACGAAGATGTGAAAGAATGGCTCGATGAATGGTTTGCAGCAAAAGGGGAAGATTTTTTACTGGCGTGGTATTCACAAATTGCCCGAAAGATGGGAAAAATGTATAACAAGCGATGGAGCATACTTTAGAATAAAGCACTTTTTATCATTCTTCCGAATTTAACATGTTTTTTTTTAGAAAAAAAATCCTCATTTCATACTTTACACCTGGTAATGCGTAGAATTCGTATGTGTTCGGCCTGATATACGAGGGATACCTTTTAAGTTTTTACAAAAAACAATGAAAGAAAAACAAATTATGGTACAAATCGTTTTATTGTTTCTCGAAATATTCACTTTTGCATGCGCTCGAACTAATTCTCGTAACAGTTGGCAACTCAAAAACATGATTTTGGAAGGATTTAACACCTTCGTGAGGTGACGAAAATTACTGTCCACGCCTTTTTTGGACATTTGGGGATAGAAAAAAGTCGTTAGGTGATAAATCAGGTAAATACGGCAATGAGACATTAATTCGATGTTGTTCTCCGTCAAATAAATAATCAATTCTTTGACGTACTGTGTGACATTGTCATGATGAAGAATTATGAGAGGTTTTCGGTTGTTTTTCTTGATTTCATCGATCACTTCTGAGAAACAAATTATTGTATACCATTCAGCATTAACTTTTCTTCGATCATCGTCCAGTATAACTAAAGAAACAATCGATCATTGAAGTGCTTCGCGAACGAACCAATTTTGTTGTTTGTCACATGCCGAGCCTCTTCAGTCATGTTGCGCACAGCATCGATGTTTTTTTGGAACAACAACCGATTTTGGTCGACCTCATCGTCGGTCATTTCATCGCTGACGGAAGCACGAACATGACGAAATTCTGCAAACCAATTGTAAATAGTCTTTTCTGAGGGTGATTTATTACTAAAAGGCGAACGAAGCGATTCGAGGCATTTTTGTTGAGTTAGGCCTTTACTAAAATCGTAAAAATTCATCCAATCAAAACTTTCAAGTAAAATTTCTATTTGTTCTCAAAACTGTTTTTTTACAATGTTCACTGTAAACAAACTACTCGGCCAATTTCTGAGCTACCACTGTTTTAATAATAACAAATGTCAAATTTTACATCCATGCTAATGTCTCATCGCAGTAATTTGGTGGTCGCTTGAAAAATCTAATAGGCGACCCTCGTATTTAGCCTAGTGTTTGAGGAATAATTTTACATTTAGATAACAGTGAAAACATATTTTTAATCAAACACCGTCATATCTTTTTAATATCAGAAATTTCGTTTTAAAAAAATAATTAGGTGGTATTGACATTATACTTACGTAATATTGACGTTAAGTCCACCTGCTAAAGATTTGGAGTTTTGATTACATTTGCCAGCCAGATAATTATCATAACTATCACATTGTTTTGCATAAAATTGATTGTTGCTAAGGGATTCAATGTAATATTTCCAAGAATTTCTATGCGAACATACGAGATCTGTTACCGGACATCCAGGCTGTTTAAATCCCCCGTTTGGCCAAAAATCGGATTTTCCAATATTGTATTTTACTCCAAGCAATGCAGCATTTGTATGGATAGCTTGAACATATTGCGCATCGTCCTCATTTAGTCTTGAATCTCTATCACCTAAATTAGTAAAAAAAAGACATATAAAATCGGGCCGAACAAAAATCGATTATATTGTCAGTGTTTTTTATCAAATTATATTATTTTTACTTGATGAAACTTCAAGTCGGTTATTGAAATTTTAGAGAAAGTATATGGTAATTTAGTTACCTTACAAAAGGGCGTTTAAAAAAAAATGTATATCAAAACTAATATAAATTAATTTTTTGAACACTCTTTTAACTGAGGTATTTCTTGAGTTGTAAAAATAAATCTACTTTTTTGTATAATTGATGCCATCAACTTTATACATCAAATAACGCACCACCTCTTTATAATAATAATCATAGTAATAGTTTTTTTCTCCAAATATTCTATTATAAAGTTTAATGAAAATAAAAGGCCAACAGTTTCAGATCTCTGTATCAAAACACCGATTCCGCTTAAATAAAGTGACCAAAAACCTTGACGGACCAAATAGTTACATAACTATTAAATAAACAGATACTGAAGAAATTAAATATTGAATCGATGTAGAATAGTAAACGGTTAGAGGATAAGAGACATTGCTGTATCTCCTGAATTTCTATTCACATTTAGGTAAAAAAAGCATCACGCCTCACGACATCATCTCCAATACTCTCCACCGTATATTAATTGAAATACTAAAATATATACTCGTCTTACAGAATAAAAACTAATACAGTCCAAAAGAAAGGAAAAACCTGAACTGCTAATTTATCCAAGTTTACAGTCACTGATTTAATAATTCTTTAATTTTTCCTCTTAACGCATGAAATAAAAAAATCAGATTTATAAGATTCAAATCTACTGAATTGCAGAACAACATTGTGAAAGAGTGATCTTTTTAAAATGTGGCACGACAAGAGAATTAATATCGAGTGTTATAGCGAAGATAGATTTTAAAGCGCAATACGTTTTTTTTCAATACATAGGTAATAGGATCTTTAAAACTTAGTTGTCACTAACAATTAAATCTAAAATCTTAACTGTGTCATTAGAAATCGATTGACTGTTACCTGCTTCTATATTTATTTTGTCGCTCATATCGTCCGTAATATTTTTACTATCACTTGATATTAGGGTTGATTTTGATAAGTTTATTAGTGTTATGTACGGAACACTTATAAGATCACTTCGGTGTTTGTCTGTACGTCTGTCCGTTTGTCACACCCGATTTTCTCCGAAACTATTTGGCATAAAAAGTTGAAATTTAGCACTAATATAGAAATTGATAGCCTCATCAGAGCCGTGTAGTTTTGAAAGTTAAATATTGACTTTGATGGATAAAATCGGAGGCGAACAAAAATTTTTTTGCCAGGTCATCGAGTGAGGTGTCAAACGAAAGCTTGTAAAAACGCGAGTTCAAAAATATATATAATGTATACTTGCGCACAGTTTCCTTTTTATTATTTTCAAAAAATTGCGAAAAATCGGTACTCCCGTTATCTCGAAAAGTACTGATCAAAAATTTTTAATAAAATTCTAGGATAATCTTCACAGGGTATTGATTGAACAAAAATTATCACGAGTGCATTACCAGTATATAAAAAAAAAATCAAGGCCATCAGTTTTCATTAAAGATCGGAAAAAAACTTTGTTGAAAACTCATTTGGGATGTGTGTTGTGAAGTCATTAATCATTTTATACCTACATAACAAAAATTTTTGTTTTAAAAGCAATCAACGTACGAAACACTAATTGCGCAAGTCCGACTTGCACTTGACCGGTTATTTTTAAATATGGGCTAAAGATATTCTGAGAAGTGTATTTAAATAGGAATTTAGTTTTTTCTAGTTGCTGTATAGTGCAGGTAAATATGAACCGAATTTCGTCCACATATAGATGATAATTACAAAATCTTAGACACATGTACAAGTAACTAAATACCAAACGCCCCAATATGCTTCTTATGGAAATCTGAACAGAGTTAGATGTAATATTATTAAGGTAACGTGTAGAATCACTTAGGTAAGGGTTCGTTATTCTTGACGAGTTAAAACCTATATATTGTCAAAGTGACTGACATATTCAAACGCTTATATACAGTCAGTCCAAAAAGTTCCCATACACCACCTGCTTTCTATACTATTTTTCTGTTATGTTTAACTAAATAATTGGAACTGTGAGAAAACATGTTTAAATGATTATTTAACCAACGAGGATTAGTATTAAAAACAATTACGGAACATTTTATTTAGAAGTTACATCATTGTTATAAAAATGTAAACTAAATCAATGTCAAAAAAGTCTCCATACACTCAAGAACTGCATTGAACAAAAAAACGTTATAATCAGCCGCATTCTATCAAGCTATCTATTGCTCGGTAAACTGAAAACAAATGAATAATTTTCGGCCATACTTTATAATCTGTACCTTGTTGCTAGTAATTTGCAGTGGGTTTTCAAAATAGTATTAAAAATGAGCGAGAGAAATTGTGAAATTCCATTTTAAGTTCGAAAGATCATAACTGATTTGTGGAAAGATGGACAATCGTACAGAAATATGGGAAAAATTGTTAAAAAGTGGTATACTACTGTTCAGTGCATTGTAACCCAGTATAAATCAACGGGTTCCTATAAAATTCGACCACGCTCCGGTCGTCCCAAGAAGCTGACTCAACGTGAAGAGGCCAGTATCGTTAGACAAATAATTATAGATCCCAAGAAAAGTGCACCAAATTAAAAGAAGAAGTACGGGAACTATTTTCGAAAAATGTTTGTTCACAAACAGTAACAAATTGTTTACACAGGGCAGGCTATAAGGCGTGTGCGGGAAGAAGCCGTTAATTTCGGAAGCTAATCGCAAAAAGAGGTTAGATTTTGCTAGAGAATACGTTACCAAACCTCCTGAATTTTGGGAATTCGTAATATTTAGTGATGAAACTAAAATTAACCTTTTTGGGTCTGGTGGCAGAACTAAAGTTTGGAGAAAGAAGAATACCGCATTTGATATTAAAAATATTTGTTCCACGGTGAGACAACGGTGTGGCAGTGTTCTGCTTTGGGAAGGCATGTCCGCTGAACGGGTTGGAAATTTACATTTTATTAATGGTATCATGGATCAGCATGTATATCTGAATATTTTCAGAGACAATTTAAGAGAAAGTGTCCAAACATTAGCACTCAAAAAAAATTACATTTTCCAATAGGGCAATAGTCCGAAACATACCGCAAACTTGGTGCGAGAATGGATGATCCATAATATGCGACAGCAGCTTCATACACCTCCGCAATCACCTGATGTTAACCCCATGTAGCATTTATGGGAGGAACTTAAACGGCGTGTTCGCAAACATAATGCTTCAAATAGAGAAACAGAATATTGAACGAAAGGGAGAACATGTCACCAAAGGTTACTAGAAAGCTGGTTGCAAGCATAATCAAAAGGTTACAGGAGATTATCAAGGCCAACGGCGGTTCCACTAAATATTAGTTTAAACGAAGTTTTATTTTCCGTTAAACTCCATCAAACTATTATTGGTAATTGTTAGGTGTACAGAGATTTTTTTGACATTAATTTTGTTTATATTTTTATAACAATGATGTACTTCTAAATAAAATGTTCCGTAGTGGTTTTTAAAACTATTCCTGGTTGGTTAAATTTCAAATATTAATTTAAACATGTTTTCTCATAGTTCCAATTAATAACAGAAAAATAGTATAGAAAGCAGGTGGTATATGGAGACTTTTTGAACTGACTGTATAGGCAACTAATATTAAGGTTGCTATTTGGTTACTGTCACAAGTTCACAGCACATCCTAACCAAAAATCCAGATTGTTTAAGTGAGGAAAGTTAAATTTATATTTATGAAATAACCTAATGTTTTGTGGTTGGACAATTATATATAGCATAAAGTTTAATACCTATCAGGTGGTATTTAATAGAAATAATGTTACCATTTTTTAAATAGATATTACTGTTCGTCGGCATAACTTTTTCCCTCTTTGCTGTCTTTGTTTATTTGATTGTTGTGCACAGATCTTAATTCTGCATACTATCATAAGCATCGAAAGGGAGAATAAATCTAGTGTGAATTATTAAGCAGCAATTTTAATATAGAATGTTATATATTTTGTTCTCAACTATATGCAATAATCATAGTACTCATTTTATTGTGAAATTACTGCAAATTCTGCAGCAAAATTAAAAAATTAACTAAATAAATGAAGATAGATAATGCTATATTCACATTAAAAATATAAACCTCAAAACTCTTGTCGATGATTTTACATATTGTGTTTGACAATATTTTAAAATTATAATTTGCCTTCTTGAATAATTGCGATAATAACAGGATATTCTGTTATAAACATAATTTATCAGTAAGATCATTCATGAGATTATTTTGTTTTTAAAAATCTTGCTAATAATAACACAACTTCAAGGTTATCACATAACCTATGTCTTGAACGTAGGGTTCATTAGAGGGGGAAATAGCTGAAACCTGTCCTATAATTTTTTTCTAGAATTAGAATGAATCGAAGAACAAGGAACTAGCATCCTTAGTTCAGGCCATAGAAAGAACTCCTATTTTCTTTTCGACAAAATTACATCATTGGGAGAAAACAAAAAAAGAGCCTATTCTATACATATATAGACAGTTCGAATGTAAATAATTTCCTCAATAATCGTGGTTTTTACTTTCATTATATCCCTTATACATTCATTTCTAACTGTATCCATTTCGAGTGCCATTAGTTTCTGTTCCAATCATTTCGCCAATTACCAAGTTTCATAAATCTATAACACGATGCTCTTAATTACTGCATTATAAATGAGAGGCTTTCTCTGTAATGTTATGTTCTTTGACCCCAGGACAGAGTTTAGGTGTCTTATGGCCGCCTTTCCTTTACTTATTCTACTCTCGTATTCTTCACGAGCATCAATGCCCTAATCGGTATTTAGAGAAAGGATTCCTCCTATACACAAATATTTGGTTCTCTTGCAGTTAACTGCTAAACCCCAGTTTTTATAATCTTCAAACAATTTTCTCGTCATAAATTCAAGATTTTCTTTGTCTTAAGCAATTACCACCTGATCGTCGGCAAAATATAGAGTGTACAACGTTGTTTCGTCGGTCAGCTGTATTCTTATTGCTCCATATGCTCTTCGCCATATCTCTGATGCTTCATTAAGATAAATTTTGAGTAATGTAGGAGATAGACAGCAGCCCTGTCTGATAACCTTTGTTCCAGAAAATTTTTCGGTTAGCAAGTTTCTCAACTTTATTCGGGAACGTGACTGGTCGTACAGCTGTTTTATTGCGGCGATTGCTTTACCGTTTATGGTTGGTCGTCCTAATGTTTATTATAGTTTTTTTACTGGGATGGTATCATACGCTTTGGTTAAGTCTACAAACAGTAGATAGAGCTCTCTGTTCGTTGATGTCTTTTTTTCGTTTAAGTAAATTACACTAAATATATTGTCTACACACGGTCGACCAGCTCTAAAACAAGATCAATCTCGTGGGGACTATATTGATCCTCAATTTTTAAAAATCTTGCTAATAAACAATCGCAAGGT
This sequence comes from Pachyrhynchus sulphureomaculatus, assembly GCA_019049505.1. NCBI lineage: Eukaryota > Metazoa > Arthropoda > Insecta > Coleoptera > Curculionidae > Pachyrhynchus > Pachyrhynchus sulphureomaculatus. The sequence goes on from CM032449.1 coordinate 158,978,170, forward strand.
TACCACATAACCTACTCTTTGAAAGTAGGATACATTACCGGGGGGAATAGCCGTTTAATTTTTTTCTAGAATTAGAATGGATCGAAGACCAAGGAACCGGCATCCTTAGTTCAGGTCACAGAAAGCGCTCCTATTTTCTTTTCGACAGAATGACATATGATTGAGAAAACAATAAAAGAGCCTATTCTATATATTTATAGACACCTCAAATGTAAATAAGAAATTTTAGCGTTGCCAAAATGAATGTTTAGACTTAGACTCAAGAATGAATGATAACAGATAGACACGGCATTTGGTTGAACGGAGGCCTAGAGAACATAAAAGATGCAGAGGTAGACCATAGACAAGATGAACGGACAACATAAAAAGATTAACGAGACACGATTGGATGCAAACAACAGAACTCATTGGAGACAACTTGGGGAGGCTTACATCCGATGGAATAAGCTAATGATGATGATGAATACCACTGAGAATAAAAGGGAAATTTGAACTTACACAAAAGATCTAACCCTGCCACGGCATTTGAGATCAAACACAAACTCCGAAACTTAAATATAAAGCCTTATAGTGTGAATATATAATATGTTATAAATCAAACAACTAAATTTTGCCAAAAAGAAAACTTTAAGTAATATTTATATATATATATATATATATATATATATATATATATATATATACATATATATACATATATATATATATATATATATATATATATATATATATATATATATATAGAAGAGGAAGATCAGTAAAAGGGCCTACTGGTAACAACTAAGAGACTTTTTTTCACTCAGGGATAGCCCCTAAGATTACAGAGTTAACAAAAAGGTCTTAAGGTTCTTAGTAACTATAGATTTATTCTAAAATCGAGCTTTCTATGCAATTCGTACATCATCTTCAGGACCTAGAAGACAAAGAAAGAATCCTCATCAAGCAGAGAATCAATTGAAAGAATATATCGTACTTCAGCAAGAAGAAAGGAAGGGGCCCTATCATAATTTATGATATTTAAAAAAAACAGAATTATTGAATTAGAAAGGGTACTTACCGAATAATCACAGCTGGCTTTCTGTCAAAGGCAAAAAACAATCTATGCAGTCGAGGGAAAGAAAATGTTGACACATGATTTTAAAAACATAATTGCCAACGAACTTATTTTTCTACAAATAAATTCAGGACAATAAACATAGGTTTGTTAATTAAACTATTTTTCAATTACATAAAAATCTTACTTGGAAATTAATAAAATTTTTATTTTTTTTTTTAAATTTAATCACTTTTTATCCCAGCAGACACGTGCTCGGCCATTTTAAAATAATCTAGTAATTTTAATTTATATAGTTGTCAATGATGCCGGAAACTAAATTATTAACAGATGAAAAATAAAGGAAAATAAGAAAAGTGGAAAATTTATGCATTATCAAAATTTAAAGAAACTCTGGTGTAGGAATCATGAGTCTTTATTTTTTTAGTATGTTCTTGGACAATAAATATGTGTAAATGGAAATTTAAACCTTTGACGTCTTTTTTATGGTTTAGACTATTCTGGCAGTTCTTTCTATAGCACATTTCCAGAAAATTTCGTCTGAACATGTTACTTTCAATGTCCAAAATCAAGGTTTTGTTATAATGGACTTTATGATCGTATTTATTGACATGTTGTCTGAGACTGGTATAATCAGGTTTGTTCTTACGATCGCTTTTATTTAGAGTGATTCTTTTTAATAATTTTTGCGATGTCTGGCCTATGGAAATAAACTCACATTCACATTTAATTCCTTAAACTACACCTGACTTATGCCAAAGATTAGTTTTATTGTTTTGTAAGAGTAATAATACCTAAGCCTCTTTAAATTGTACTGAGCTATTTTAACATTAGTGCCTCTGAAAAGTACGATAATGGATTGGGAAAGATTCTCAAAGTGCTGTAACTTTCCAAATTTTATCTCAGTTGATACTGAGTTGTTTAAAAAATCTCTTTGTCTAGGTCTAATAATAGGTTGGAAGGCTTTTTTGTAATAAATTTAGGATATTTGATAGCAATTAGTATGTTTTCTAATAATTTGAAATTTTTTTCTTTAAATGTAGGATGACAAATTCTGTCAATTCTGTTCCTTAGTGCTGCTATGATGTTTAATTTTTGTTTCAAGGGATGATAGGAGTGATAAGGTATATATCGTCCAGAGCTTGTTTTCTTTCTACACCGGTCTAATTTTATTATGTTATTGTCAGATCAAACTACTCTTGTGTCAAGAAACGATTGTAAGCACAAACCAGATTCTAACAGTCTCAGTCAATATGTCAATAAATACAATCATAAAGTCCATTATAACGAAACCTTCATTTTGGACACTGAAAGTAACATGTTCAGAGGGAATTTTCTGGAAATGTGTTATATAAAGAACTGCCAGATAAAAAAGACGTCGAAGGTTTAAGTTCTGTTCACACATATTTGTTGTCCCAAAAATTTTAAAAATTTCCTTTCCCTCGACTGCATAGATTGTTTTCTCGTATGTCAGAGAGCTAACTGTGATTATTCACTAAGTACCCTTTCTATTTCAATAACTCTGTTTTTATAAATATCATAAATTATGATAGGGCCCCTTCCTTTCTTCTTGCTGAAATATGATATATTCTTTCAATTGGTTCTATGCCTGATGAGGATTCTTTCTGTGTCTCCTAAGTCCTGAAAATGATGTACGAATTGGTATCGAAAGCTCGATTTTAGAATAAAACTACAATTACTAAAAACTTTGAGACCTTTTTGTTTACTTTATAATCTTAACGGCTATCTCTAAGTGAAAAAAACCCTCTTGGTTATATATATATATATATATATATATATATATATATATATATATATATATATATATGTATATATATATATATATATATATATATATATATATATATATATATATATATATATATATATGGACTAAATGGTAATTTCCCTCTTTTTACTTGTAAGAAAGCAGTTTAATTTCTGGAATAAAATTTTTACTTATTGTTTTATAATTAGCCGAATATGAGTTAATTATTTATAATACAATGAAATATTTTAGTATAAAAAATAAATAGAAATTAAATCCCTCTTTAACTAGATTACTTACTTTTTAGGTAAAATGGGCCCGCAGGATCAAGTCCAACTATAGTTCCCAAAATTCCATTTGTATGTTTACCGATGAATCCAGCAATGTGAGCTCCTAGACTGTGACCAACAACAGTAATATCAGATAAAGAGTAGGTGTATGTCTGAGACAAAGTTACAAGAAATTCTCCAACATATTTTCCTACATCAGGCACACAACTTTTACTAATGAAATAATCCAGGTTTTTGGCACACTCGTCCCAGTTTACAATAATAATGTTTACGTTAGCATTAGCTAATAGAGCATCTCTAACAGCAGGACAACTTTTTTTATTAACTCCGTCATTCCATCCATGTATGAAAAATACAGTTTTTAGTTTTTCATTAAATTGACTGACTTCTGTTATCCTGTTCGCGTCAGATAAAGCAATTTCAGTTCCATCAGAGTTTGCTTGTGTATATACTAATAAGGTAATGTCAGTTCTTTCAATCTTTAATGTTGGTGTCTTTTTTAACTGGTGTAATTTTCCGGATAATATTATTTTTTGTAGTTGTCTCACTGAGTTTGTATCAAAATCTAAAAAAAAGAGCACCCTGTCATTTTTAAGGTGTGTGAAAACGAGAGTTTTCAGAAATGATATCCTTTAGCAAAAGAGAGTAATATTTACGTCCCTTATGTATAAATGCCAAAGTATGTCGTATGAACCAAAATCAGCAAATTTTTTACCAAAAGAAAATGAGTAAAGTAACGCAATAACGCCTTTTTTATCATATGAGGGCCGAGCGGTAATAAATCAGGACTGAAACTCCGAAAATCTTACTATTTTACTTAAACGCAACTATCATACGGCTGTTTTAAATGGTTTGATCGCTTAAAAATTTCATGACAAAAATAAACAGGAATTAGCAAAAAGTAAACTGGTGAATAACCCAAAGACCAATGGAGAAGAGAATGCTAAGTATTAGACTCCAAGATCGTATTCCGAACATCAAGATACGAAGAAGATCAAAAGTGACAGATCTAATACAACGAATATACATATATTAAGGTTGAATTGGGCGGGGCATATTACAAGGTTGAATGATAATAGATGGACCAGCCGTATAGTTGAATGAAGGCCTAGAGAACACAAAAGATGCAGAGGCAGACAACAGACAAGATTGACGGACGACATAAAAAGATTAACAGGATACGACTGGATGCAAAAAGCAAATAACAAAGCTCATTGGAAACAACTTGGGGAGGCTTACATCCGACTATGGATGGAATAAGCTAATGATGATGATGCAACTGGTGGTGAATTATTGTTCTTTCCTACTGAAAGACTTAAGCTATAGTAAGCGTTTTAATATATGACTTTCTTCAATTCAAGAACTTTGTTACCACTGAATCTATTTATTAAGAATTAGGAAAATGGAAAATAAGATAGTATGTTTAGAGTAAATCGTAAAAATAAATAATCAGTTGCTAAAATATAATCCTAAATGATACTTTATTAGCTTATATTGGTTTGGACTAAAAATTAACAAAAAACCTACCATGTGCACGTATGGAAGTGTGCAAATTATTGAACAAAAAATAACTTGTTACCCGTTAGTTCTTTGTTGACTACTTATTTTTTAGTAAAACAACTAAAACTGCTATACCCTTCTAAAATTTTCAGGATATGAGTAATGATTTGTTGCAGAACCGGAAGGGTAGAGTTTCAAAAAAACTGTAAACAAAAAATATAGGCCTTACCATTCATAAGTAGAGTAACCATTTACTTATTGTTCAGAAATTTACAGGTTGAGGCCTGTTTTATGCTAGACTATTTCGTCAATTATTGTTGCAATCTAAAATCCAACGATAATACATTATTCAAAACCGGTCAAGTGCAAGTTGAACTTGCGCAATTAGTGTTCCGTACGTTGATTGCTTTTAAAATAAAAAATGTAACGGAAGTATAAAATGATCAGTGACTTCACCAAATACACCACAAATGAGTTTTCAACAAAGTTTATTTCCAATCTTTACTGAAAATTGATGACCTTGAAATTTCTGTTTTTTGTTATATACCAGATAAATTATTACAAGTAATGCACTCGTGATAATTTTCGTTCAATCTACACCCCGTGGAGAATATTCCAGAATTTTTTGAAAATTTTTGATAAGTACTTTTCGAGATAAGGCGGATGGACAGCGATTTTTCGCGATTTTTTAAAAATAATACAAAAGAAAAGCGCGCGCAAGTATTACATTATATACATATTTTTTACTCGTGTTTTCACAAGCTTTCATTTTACACCACACTCGATTACCTAGTAAAAAAATTTTTTTTTAACTTCACATTTCACCCCCCAAAACTAACCCCTTAAGTTTTTAACTTTCAAAACTACATGGCTCTGATGAGACCATCAATTCCTATATTATTACCAAATTTCAACTTTCTATGACAAATAGTTTCGGAGAAAATCGGGTGTGACAGACGGACAGACAGACAGACAGACGGACAGACAGACATCGAAGTGATCTTATAAGTGTTCCGTACGCTAACACTAAAAAAGATATTTTCTACAGCTTTACGGCCTCAGTCGCTACAAAAAAAAAACTTAAAAATGGCCTTGATTAAACATTAAGGTTTAAAGTAACAAAAACAGCACTAAGTTAACTGAAGTTATGAGTGTGTAGCATAATACTATTCTGTTTAAGATTCCCTTTTAATCTTCATTTTTCCCTTTTAAAAATGGAATATTCTGTTAAAATGTTAAAAACTATTATATTTGCTACCGGTTTTAAGGTCTTTACTTTTTATATATGCATAAAATTTTCTTCTAGATACGATTATTTGATAATATTTCCAATGCAAAATATTACATTGTCAAAAATAAAAAGCAACCTAGCCAGTTTTAGATTTTAAATTCCACGCCAAGTTGACCAGGTCTTGCTATTAGATCTCTTTAGTGAATCTCGCAGTAAAAGTTTTTCTTCTAAATTAAACAACTGTCAGTTTCTCTGAAGCCAAAGAATCTAAATCATTAGGGCTTTATAAAATCTCGGTTTAATAATTAAGAGGGACTGACTTTCGGTGTGAACTTTTACAGAAAGAGGAACCCATTATATATATATATATATATATATATATATATATATATATATATATATATATATATATACATATATATATATATATATATATATATATATATATATATATATATATATATATATATATATATATATATATATATATAAAACTAGTTTACTTATAATTAATAATAATAATAATTTATAAATTTTTGCGTCAACAAATGTCATGTCAAAGGCAAATGAACTGTTATAGACAAGAAATTCAAATGGTTCTACCAATAACCTACCAGACTACGTAGCTCTTTGTATACCAGCTAAAAATGGGAAGTGCAATGACAGACAAATTCTTTGCTACAACAGAGTCAATGCGGACACGAGATGAGCTAATAAAATGAATACAATAACAGCCATTTGAGTCTTAGGTCTTTATGGGCTCATTCGTCTTTGCTGGTACTCAACAAAACTAACGCGGCTATTTTATTAGCATATCTTGGGGTAAATTGTACCTTCTATTGGACTACGCGGCCCCGTCTTATGTTCGCGCAGCATCTGTTATTGTAAAGACTTGACCTTTCAGTTTACCTCCCATTTTGGCTATCTAAAATTAGGCGAGTGTAGAGATGTGAAATCTTCGCGGATTGAGATCATGCTACTTCTCCACACTGTCGTACAGTTTGAAGAAGTACTGAATAGGGCAAAAATACTATCTCAATTGTGCCTAAATATTTAACATTATACTTCATTATAAGCTTATTATACATGCAGGATGCTCCATATTGAGTCGGGCTGTGATATCGTCAAATTAGCAAGGCGATATTTTCTCTCTGATTAAGATAGTAAAAAGATAATTTAAAAATTACGTTTTCAACATAATTTCAAAATATAGTTATTAATATTTCATATGAGACATCTTCTAGCTTTTCAACATGATTTTAAACGTATATAGTTTGATAGGTCTGCTCTCATAAATTTTAAATAACGCAAAATTTTTAACAGTCAATAATCGATATCACTTACGCTTATATCAATACTTAAATAGTATTTCTAGCATATCTGATTATCAGGAAATCTAATTAACAGAGAGCGCAATACAAAAATATTAGTGTTTTAATTTTTCACCTTAGTAACCACTATACTTCATGCTAAAAAAATTTGTTAATCATTGTAAAAATTATTGTTTCCCGCTTGTCAATCGACTACAGGATACTATTGATCAAGTCCAGCCTTCGGCCTACATCTTCAGCAGCGGAATCGGTGCCTCTAATTTTATTTAGAACTGTATGACCTTTGAGCGGATTAATTTAAACATGGATACAGAAAAAGAATAGTATACTAACTTTTTCTTTATTATTACATTAGATGTATCGAAAAGCCACTATTTATTATCTCCCTTCAGTGTCTTTACATGAACATTCCACAAGGCTGAATACTATTATAAGTGTCTAATAGTTATTCTCTAGAACTAGTACTAGGACAACGTCTGAGTAGGATATTATTGGTTAAGTTCTAAAAGCGTATAAGTCTTAGTACAATGCTGCTTTCTTTTCATTCTTGACGTGGACAAACATATTTGTACATTTAAATAAATTATTATAAGGAATAATATATAAATAATTATTTCGTTCACTAGTACTGAAAATGACGTCTTTTTTCCCGGACTGTTTCAGAAAATAAATATTTCTGTACGATTTCGGCATGCGACAGATTAAAAAATTAATAAAGTTATTTACTAAGTATTATACTGATTTAGGGTACATATTAAGAAATTCCCACAGATATGTATTACTATAGCAAATACTCCAAGGAAAGGTTTTTGGAAAAACGGGACCAGGACGCAGACGTATCTCCTGGCTAATCAATACGCGAAATTGGTTCTCAATAGATACTACCTGTTTTTTCAGAGTTGCAGTGGATAAAATAATAATTGCCAGAATGATTGCCAACATTCGAACCGAATAGGCACTTTAAGAAAAAGACCCTGATAAATAAAAATTATAAAGTCAATAAATTTTTGAGGTCTTTCTATAACTACATTTCTTTATAAACTGTTTAGTTAAGATTAGAAATAATAAAAGTAACATAATTTTCAAATTCCTTGAATGCTTCCCTAATCCCCCCCCCCCCCCCTTACTTCTCATACATTTGACTGTAAATAATATGACTTACAGTTTGGTAATTCTCTTAACTAATAATTTAAACTATTTAAAATTTATATATATATATATATATATATATATATATATATATATATATATATATATATATATATATATATTACTCCTTTTCTTGAGGCGATATCGGACCCAAATTATAAATTTTATACCTACTTCAAGTAATATGTGTGTACCAAATTCTAATATGATTTCTCATTTCTTTCGAAAGTTGTCTTCTCAATAGGCAGACATTCCAATTCTTGGAATGTGATTTTTTCACGAATACAGTATTAGCAAGAGAAGTAAAAAAGTTGAGACATATTTACAACTGAAATCCGACATTTCTTTATATATATTATTTCTGTTTTAATTGGAAATTATTAAAATAAACACAGTTTTCTGAGTCTTCAACTCCAAAAGGACATGTAATATGATACATACGAGACAACTCAACACCTCTTCGCACCATCTCAATACGATTACATATTTGACTCTAGATAATTATGCTTGAAATTTGCTCAATATTGTAAGCGGAACTCAAGCAAAAAAAAAAAATTTTATCGACCTTGATCGATCTGTTTCACCTTTTCGATTTGAAGAACCCTAAAAAGCACCTATATAATGAAATATTAGAAACCACGCCCTCTTATCTTCTTGCCAATACCTTTAACCCGTTTTATATATGAACTACAATCGACTATAGATAATTATGCTGAAAATATGTTAACTGTAACTAACGAAAACCAGGGAAAATTGTCATATTTTTTTCATGTTCTAAGAACTCAGAAAAGTAAACAAATGTAAAAATCTCGAGGTTCTTTTTTAAATAAATTCAAATAACATGCACTACTAATTAAAAGCAATGAAGTATTTTTTCAGTATCTAGCCATTGGTGATTGATTCGCTCTGTAAAATACCAGTTTTCGAATTTATTGAATAAACTAGTTGAAATTTAACATAATTTGAAATAATTACTCTTTTTATTCATACTTATTTAAGCTGGTTTTATTATTTTCATGATAGGCTTAAATCGAATGAAAATACCAATATTTTACGCTAGTATTTAAATAATAATTTTGACTTAAGAAGTAGTAGAATTACTCAAAATATGATAATTTTTCGAAACAATACACGAAAGATCAACCCATGTACCAGTTTACTGTACTAAGTTAACACGGTTTTACGAATTATTTTACATATGTTTTTTTTACGCTAATAATTTTTTTAAAAAATATACATACCTGAATAGAGAGTACCAGATTGGACATATTGAAACATGAAAAATAGAACGACAATAAAACTTTTCATTTTAAATTGGAATGTCGTAAAAAAATCAAAATCCGTTTTTGCGATCAATATTTGTAATTATTGAACTTGAACGTTATCAGTTATCTTATCGATATTAAACACATATTAAAATTTTTACCAAAATCTTTAAATATTTCAGAGGTTGGACTAAGGGATCCAAAATAGGTACATTTCTTTTGTTCAATTTCTCTATTATGCAAAGTCTCAGTTCCTCAGATACAGAAACGGAAAATCTGTATTTTTGCTTCTACTAGGAACCAGTGCAGTTAAAAGGTAATAAAATATTTTCTTCTTCTTTAAGAGCCTTCTCTTCGACGAAGGTTGGCGTCTATCAACTGTAATTCTTCTCTATCTTAAGCAAAACGGTTAAAGGTGCAAGCCTACCCAATGTCAAACCCCTGGCGCAGTCTCAGCAGCCAAAAGAACTTTTTACGTCCGAAGCCCCGTCTTCATTCTGTTTTTCCCTCTAGAGTTAATTGTAGAAAACTGTATTTAACGTTTTTAAAATATGGCCAAAATAAGCTGCTTTTATATAAAACATCACTTATAGCTTTTACCTAATTTAATTTTTAGTGTTCCCTAGGGAACACTTATAAGATCACTTCGGTGTCTATCCGTCTGTTCATCTGTCCGTCTGTCTGTCACACTTGACTTTCTCCGAAACTATTTGACATAAAAAGTTGAAATTTATATATTAATATAGGAACTGATAGCCTCATCAGAGCCGTATAGTTTCGAAAGTTAAATTTTGACTTAAGGGGTTAGAGTAAACTTTAATAACGAAAGGAATCGTATTAAAAATATAAATAGAGTTAATGGTTATGACGATGACTTAGTAAAACAAGCTAATAAATAGACCTAAGTTCAGGTTGAATATTCAGAATTCCACCTTTTTCACACGCGAAGAAAATAGCACCAAGTATGTCTCCATACCATATATTCCGAAATACAGCAGTGGACTCAATAAGGTATTTAATAAGGTAGGCCTCACCTTAGTCTATAAGTCATCAGACAATCTGAGGTATATCTGAAGAAATCCCAAAGATAAGATTCCTAATTGTGAGAAAATTAAAATTTATAGAATTAGTTGTAATGATTGTGACAAAAAATATGTTGGGCAAACTAAAAGGTCAATTAAAACACGATTTAGCACACTTAAAATACAGTAGAACAGAGAAGTCTAGCATTGCCGAACATGCCCTTGAAGCTGATAATATTGTAACATTAGATAATCTAAAATTAATTAAAAATGTAACGGATAGGAGATTGTTGAACACATACGAAAGTATGGAAATTATAAAATGTAAAAGTAGTTTAAATAAAGGCAGAGGACCTATTCCTTCTAGTCCCCTCTATTGGTAACTTGACCGGAACTGATAGCCTTGCCTATGCCATTAGTTTCGTTTGAGTAATTCAAGGGTTAGGCTAAGTATAAATAGGGTAGATTTGTAGTTTAGCTTTAGTCAATCATCACTCCTTATGAAGCTAACAGTGTTTGGTGTAGTGGTGATATGTACCGAGTAAGGTTAGTTCAGGTTAGTTTTGGGGGGTGAAATCGGAAGCGAAAAAAAAATTTTTTTACTAAGGCATCGAGTGGGGCGTCAAATGAAAGCTTGTAAAAACACGAGTTTAAAAATGTATATCACGTAATACTTTCGCACACTATTTTCTGCATTATTTTTAAAAAATCGAGAAATATCGCCGTCCCCCCCTTTATCTCGAAAAGTAAATTTTGAAAAAATTCTGGGATATTCTCCACGGGGTGTAGATTGAATGAAAACTAACACGCGTGCATTACCTTTAATAATTTATCTGGTATATAAAAAAAAAATCAAAGTCATCGGAAACAAACTTTGTTGAAAAACTCATTTGGGGCATATTTTGTGAAATCACTGATCATTTTATACCTCCGTAACAAAATTTTTTATTTCAAAAGCAATCAATGTACGGAATACAAATTGCGCAAATTCAACTTGCACTTGACCGGTTATTATTTTCTAACATGGTCACATGCAAGGCGTTTTAAAACTTGACTAATTTGAAAATGGTAAAAATAAAGTTGTAACAATATGCAAAAAAGTATTTTTTTTACAAGAAGCTTGTTACTTCTTCTCTCTTTTAAAAATAATTACAGAAATAACTTCGCATTTTACAATGGGAATTTTATTTTAATAAGCGAAAGATATAGATTTTTGCCAATATCTCAGAAACAGCGTGATTTAATAGAATTTTTTCTTATATATATATATATATATATATATATATATATATATATATATATATATACATATATACATACTAGCCGTGTCCGCAGCTTCGCTCGCGTGGACTTGATTCACCTTTGTCGTCACTGCTTATTCGTTATGTTTATATTATTATATAGCTCGAGGGGCCTTAGAGGTCCATGGCTTGGTTGCATACTTGTCTCCATTTCTTTTTGCTTCCTATTTTTCATTCAACTCATTTTCATCTCCATTTAATGTTTCTTTAAAGTATTCCGCCTATCTATTCAGTCTTTATGCCAAGCTTACTGCTAAACTTTCATCTTTTTTCCTACATATTAGCATTTTGTCTCTGTTTATTCCCTTTGTATTTTATAAAAAAAAAACACGTAAATCAGATAAGTGGTTCTTGAGTGCTAAACGCACTAATGTACAGACAGACAGACAGAAAGACGTTACAATTTATATATATTATAGATTTTTTTGATATGTATTAAATTACGAATTAAAAAAAAAACACGGAAATCGGATGAGTAGTTCTCGAATGATAAGCACACTGACGGACAGATAGACAGACAGAGAAACGTTGCGTGTTATATATATATATTATATAGATTATTATTATTATAATATAACCTGGCCAGAGAACATATGTATGAATTAAAAAAAAAAACACGTAAATCGGATAAGTGGTTCTCGAGTGATAAGAGCACTAACGGACAGACAAACAGACAGAGAGATGTTGCATTTTATATATATTACAGATATTCTTTGCTACATGATATTGTTCCATATTTAATAGTTTAGGCAGTGTATTGCAAGAGAACGCGCTAGCGTTCTTGATTCACGATTATCGTCACTGCTTATTCCTTATGTTATCTAACGTAATAAAATATAGCCTATAACCCGGCCAGAGAACATATGTATGTTTAAAAAAAAAGCACGTGAATCGGATAAGTGGTTCTCCAGTCATAAGCGCACTAACGGACAGACAGACAGAGAGATGTTGCATTTTATATATTATAGATATAGGAATTGATGGTCTCATCAGAGCCGTCTAGTTTTGAAAGTTAAAATTTTGACGTAAGGGATTAGTTCAAGTTAGTTTTAGGGGCTGGAATCGGAAGTGAAAAAAACATTTTTTTAGTAGGACATCGAGTGTAATGTCAAATAAAAGCTTGTAAAAACACGAGTTTAAAAATATATATAATGTAATACTTGCGCACACTATTCTTTGTATTATTTTTAAAAAATCGAGAAAAAATCACTGTCCCCCCTTTATCTCGAAAAGTACCGACGAAAAAATTTTGAAAAAATTTTGGGATATTCTCCACGGGATGTAGATTGAACGAAAATTATCACGAGTGCATTATCTTTAATGATTTATCTGGTATATAAAAAAAAATTTCAAGGTAATCAGTTTTCAGTAAAGATCGGAAACAAACTTTGGTTATCATTTTTTGACATGGTCACATGCAAGGCGTTTTAAAACTTGACTAATTCGAAAATGGTAAAATAAAGTTGAAACAATATGCAAAAAAGTATTTTTTTACAAGAAGCTTGTTACTTCTTCTCGTTTAAAAATAATTAGAGTAATAACTTTCAAAAGATTCTAAGCATTAATCCAGACTTCGCATTTTACAATGGGAATTTTGTAAAGAGAAATATTGCGAGATAAGTCGAGATAAGCCTAGATAATGGGAGATAAGGTGAGATAATAGGAGTTAAGGGGAAATAATGGGAGATAAGGAGAAATTATGGGAGGTGAGCAGAGATAAGCCTAGATAATGGAAATTATGTAGAGATAAAGGGAGATAAGGAGAAATAATGTGATGTAAGGGGAAATAATGGCAGATATTTTATTACGTTAGGTAACATAAGGAATAAGCAGTGACGATAGTAGTAAATCAAGTCCACGCGAGTGGAGCCGCGGGCACTGCTAGTTAATAACAAAATACGTCTACTGATACCTCAAAATGCCAGATACAGTATTAAAGTTTTGATATATAAGAAATTCAACTGCTTAACTGATGTCCGATTAGGCATCTCAAGTACACGCATTTTTAATTAAAAGGGGCACCATTTTAGAACACTGCTAACAAAAGGGCGAAGTTGTCTACAGCAAGTAGAATTTGGCGGAATTAATTATCTATTTCGATTGTTCTTTTAAAAGTCTAGTTGCTGCAAATATCTCTGCTATTTCTTTCCAGGGTTGTAACATACGAGGGTTTTATGATAAGTACCGGACCTTGACAAGAAGAAAATATTTTTATGTGTAAAATGTATTTTATTTTTCAACATAGCCGCCTTTTAGTTCGATACACTTAGTCCATTTTTCTATCTTTTTTATTCCATCAAAATGGGCGTTTGTTTCAGCAGACACTTTACGTTTGAGCCCAGTTTTTTTCGCCGGGCCATTTTTTTATATTCGGAAATACTAAATAATTAATGGGGGCTAAATCTGGCGAATATGGTGGATGCGAAAGCAATTCCTATTCAAACTCATGAAATTTTGCCCTGGAGATGACGCAAGTATGCACGCGTACATTCTCTTGAAAGAGAATTTTTTTCTTCACCAAATGCGAGCGTTTTTCTTTCACATCATGATTAAAACGATTTACTAAGTGGACATAATAATCTCCAATACTCGTTTTTTCTCTTTTGCAAGGTAATCGTAATGGATTATGCCGCGTGCATCCCAAAACACTGTGGACATGACATTGTTCCACCGATAAAGTCACCTTGGCCTTCTTTGGCGTCGGTTCGCCACGGAAAAACTCACTATTTGGACAGTTCTTTGATCTTTGAAGTGCTACAATGAATTCGTATTTTATCAACAGTCATGAATCGAGGCCAAAAATCATTCCGATTGCGCTTTAACATCGCCAAACGTTCTTTCGATCATGGCACACGTGCGTGTTTATTGTCAATTGGGAGTAATCGCGGCACCCATCCTGGGGAAACCTTTCTCATATTCAAATGAGTTGTTAAAATGTTCTACACCCATTCAGTTGTAATGCTCACACTCTTTCACTCTCCGATCATTTATCACTTCATCGTGGATTTTTAAAATTATTTGTGGCCAATCTTTTATGGTGCAGAGTACCCATAAACCTCGCTGAATTCAGCTTTTATCACATCATTCGTTTTCTTTTTCAAAAACAAATATTTTATCACTGCTCGATATTCAATGTTTTCTATTGTTGTAAAACCAGAAATGTTGTTCTATTTTTGGCCACTACTCACAAATTAAATCACGCAGTGACTTCAAAATTTGACAAGATTCTTCTGAAAGTTTGGGCTCACGAAAAATATAATTTTTTAAATAGTAGTAGCGTCATCTCTGACCGAGGCTGGATACTTATCATATAACCCTGTTAGTATTTCTCCCAACCGCAAATGCTCATAAAGTGTTTTAAGAATTTTTATTAAGTGGAATTTTTTGAAAGTAATGAGTTTGTTTCCTTAGGCCCTGAAAGTAAGTGAATGAAGAAACTTTTTTTTAATGATAGTTTCCAAAATTACATCCCAAAACACATAAGATATTTTGCGATATTTAGTTTTATTTCTATAATAATTATTTTAGTATTAGTTTATTACGGGGACTAACAGAGTTTAACTCCCTTATTCAACAAGAAGGTGTTATTTGAAAACTGGTCTAATTTGACAATTAGCGGTTTAAATTCGTAAAAGTATCTTAACTTACTTATGCTAAAGTTATGATACTGTACAGTACAAGCCCAGAAAATTCATTTTAATTATAACTAAACCCATAAAAATCAAATATTATTTTAAAATTCAAGAAAATATAAACTTTCCTACTTGTTCGGAGGTCTTACTTCTTCATTTTATTTTAAATTTTCTGATAAAATATTTTTATGAGTATGTTTATTACATGAAATAAGGGTGTAAAAAATAAAAATTAACTAGATAACGAACCGTTTAAACTTCTAGGGAAAGAACTTGCAGCTTTCTTTAGGAAATGAGAGAATGATTGTAAAATATTATTTTATTAATTAAAGGAGAACCATAGAAAACAGACCTTTCAAATTATATATCCTTAAATTTATAAAATTCTATTCAGTGGAAGAAAGAATAAAGTTAAGGAGGCAGTCTCATTTTAAAAATTTAATATATTTTCACAGATAATTTGAAAACGCGATTTTGACTTGTTTTTCTCCTTTCACCATTTTCGTTAGCGAAGAAAATAATATTTTAATCCAGTAAAAAAAGCATTTCAAATTGCATAGAAACAAATGCGTTTTTTTCGGTCATTTTGAAAAAAAAAATTGAAATTTTTTTATTACATCTGGTAGAGAATCGTGAGACCTTTATTAAAAAAAAATCCCTTTTGTTAACAATTTCTTTTTTCAAAAGGTCAGTTGTTACTTGCCTAATAAACAAATGTAAAAAAAAAACGGTTTAAAATGACTCCAAAAATTTTTTTTTTTTAAAAAGATCCATTTTGGGCTAAATGGCATAAAATGGCGATCAATTCAAACTTTAAATAACAAATTCAATTGTGCCCACTGAGTTCAATATTTTTGTACCAAAATTTCAGATTATTTTTGCAGTAATAAAAGGAATATTTTCTAAAAGTTTCAAGCCCATCAGTTCACTTCGTCGACCTGTACAAAAAAATGAAAAAAAAAAACAGATTTTTGGCTCTTTTTTTCAATTTTGTAGGTTATGTACACATTTGAGCCATTTAAAACTAACGAGGATTTGTTGGGAATTTCATTACGAAAAGTTTAGTTTCTTTTGTGTCTAGATCTGACTGATAAAATTAGAGTTAGTCACATTTTAAGGTCAATTTCAGTTGTTTATAAACAAAAGAGCACAAGTTTTTTCGATGTTTAAACCTCAGAACAATACTCCTGATGATATCACAGAGAGTATAAAATTATAATATTGCTGTATCTAAACTATGCCTATCTCATCATTATTTTAATCTTTTTTTACTGCACTATTTTACAGCTTCAATAATAATCAAGCAACGATAACCTATATAATCTGAGTATGAAATTCTATAAAAATAAGCATACATTTTGTATTACTGTCATTTTATAATTAGATAAAACTGGGTATTAACCCCATAATGACATTAAAAGCAACATATTTATTAAGAACTGAGGTAGTATTTTTTCTTTCTACACCTACGGAGGTGGTTACTCGAAACATTTTCGTGACCATTCCTACCACTAATTATAATCTGAGATGAAACGTAAATTCTACTTGACTAAATCGGGTTATCAATAGTGCTTGAAAATAAATAGACCCTGCAGAGCAGTAAAAAAACACCATGTGATCAAGTTATTAACAAGAATTTTCAATCAATTTATTGGCATAATGAAATTTTAGAAACAATGCAATTTCTTCATAATGGTACGTCCCAACATTTTACGCGCCAATTGAGTTATAATTTATATATAGAATTTTTCAGCAAATGAGTACACCAAAATGGACACATTTCTTGGATATCATGTCCTTCAGATTGTAATATCGGTAATTTTTAATTTTTAAAATTGCGTAAATGATTTTGTCGAAAGTAATGGAATGGAAGAACAATGAAATGCATAGAAAATACATCATTAACAACCCAATGTGATCGTCATCTTTTTCTTTCTTTCACATGCAATGAATTGGATATGGCAAGCTAGGCATCATGCTTATTAGGTGTATTTTGAACTTGGTTTCCTTGAATACTTTTATATTCTCGATTGTCAAAGGGATCAGACGAAAGTAAAAGAAATGTTTCACGTTATAGCGACATCCTGAACACTCTTATGAAAATATATTTAAAACGAAAATTTTAAGCTAGAAGTTAAGACTACACTGAAACTGGACAATATTCGATTTAATTACTTTCAGAATACCCGAGCGTGTGTGCCATATATTTAGTAATTTTACCCCAAAAGGCGTTATTCTTTTATCGGTGGCTCATGGCATAGTTCTGTGGCACGTGCACCAGCATTTACTTTGTATTATCAGTTCTATAAGCTACCCCTGTGATTTTTAATGACTCTTTCTGCATTTCTTTGCATTACAGCAACACAATGTTGGTACACGTATTATAAAGGAGGGTGTATAAGGGGTGGAAATTAGAAATCAGTGGCGGTCCATTGACCGGAGAAGTCAGATGGCCTAAACTTAGTATTTGCATTTGAACAGGATTCAGTAAAGGTACTTGCACGTATGTAACAAAGAGGAGAGACTATTTTAACTAGAAATTTATATAAGTGTTACAGTGTTCTTGGTACAACACTAAATATGCTACTAATATTTTCGATAAGTTAGGCTAGATGAATCTAGTGAAAAACTACGAGTATTTCGCGAAAGCATACTACAGTATCGATCAATGTTAGAAAACAATTTGATGGCTGTAATGGTTTGAGCTCTAAGATATACTATACTTACTATTATATATTTACTTTACATCGTTAGGCGTTTTCCTTGATATAAAGAGAGCTTTTGATAGCGCCTCATACTCAATCATCAGGGACTCAATGACCAATCACGATTCACCCAGTGCACTGGTAGGTTGGGTAGGAAGCATGCTAACAGTTAGCTATGCTGGAACAGATATTAGGTGGTACTCCGCCAAGGGATGCCTGCAGGGAGGGGTTTTGTCACCCCTACTGTGGTGCATGGTGGTAGATGACCTACTAAGATACCCTATAGGAAGAAGGCATCTCCGCTTATAGCTACGCTGATAATGTGGTAATAGTGGTTAGAGGCAACTTTTTACAACCTCTCAAGGAGATCATGCAGAGGGCCCTGAGGATCACTCAAAGATGGTGCATATAAAAGGGACTAACGGTCAATCCATCAAGAACCAATGCCACGATCTTTACAAGGATATACAAACCTCAAGAAATTGCACCACTTCTGGGGCAATGAATTTGTTTACACGAACTCGATGAAATACTTTGGAATTCATTTGGATCCAAAACTAAACTGGAAACAACACTTCAACAAAAGAAGAACAAATTCTACACGTCCCTTTGGGCCTGTAGGAAAGCTAGGTCGCACTGTAGAGACACAGGGCGATGCTATTGTCTAGATTAACGTAAGCAGTAGTGATTTGGTGGCCCAGAGTGGGCACGGTGGAGTCAAAGAACCTACTACTGAGCCCACAGGGAAACTACCTTAGGGCGGCAGTGGGGGCTATGAGAACGACACCAACGGAGGCGCTAGAAGTAACAAGATAAAATCACAAAAACAAGACAAGTGATATTTTTTTTTCTGTCCATTTCCTTGAGAGGAAGGACATGCAAAAGCTCCTGAACAGGCCGAATACCGACATTTGGTATACTGACGGTTCGGGAGCTAATGGTGGCTTTAGGGAGGAAATCTTTTGCCATAAATTAAACCACTACGGTTTTTCAAGCTGAGGTGTTAGCCATCCTCAGATGCGTAAAAAAATACAAATCTCGCAGGGGGCAAATAATATGAAAATTTGAATCTGCTGCGACAGCAAAGCAGCTGTACAAGCTCTTGCCAAATCCACCATGGACAGCTTGCTGATCAGGGAATGTGTACAAGAACTAAACACATTAGGAGGTAACAACGAAGTTACCCTAATGTGGGTACCAGGCCACCAGGGCGTATCTGCAAATGAAATAGCGGTCAAACTCGCCAAAAGAGGCTCCTTGGAGGACCCACCTGAACAGGTTGTAGGAGTTCCAATCTCTTTCGGTAAAAACAAAATCAGGAAATGGTTGGATAAAGAATACCATCTCTCTTGGGCCACAGGAGCGGGGTGCCGTCAAGCCAAACTCCTTATTAAACAAACTACGACAGGCAGAACAAAGGAACTCTTGTCGATATCGAAACAAAGGTTACGTACTCGTATAAGTATAGGACTCCTTACTGGACATGTGGAACTACAGGCCCATCTATATAACCTCAAACTGGCTGAGCAAGAACAGTATACACATTCTGTGCGAATGTCCTGCACTAATGGTCAAGAGATATAGATACTTGGGTCAGCTATTCTGTGAACCCAGAGATCTACAAAAGGTCAGGGTGAGTAACCTATGTCTTTTGGCACAAAATGCCGGACTAGGACTGCGACCCTGACCCGACTCAGTGGAGAGTCACAGAAGAACTTTTAGATCTAGGTGATACCAGGGACTCAAGGTACCACCCACTCATTTACTACTACTACTACATCGATAACCCCTGTACATATGAATCTCTTTTCTACCCGGTTAATTTAAAAATCTGTCGGGGTATTAGAGACGGTCGTAATTGTGTAACCCTTCAGCTACCACTAGATGCTTTGCATATATTATTGTCATCGTTTCAATAAACTTGCCTTAAATCTCTATAATTAAAACGTTATTGCGTATTCTCGTAAGCATAGGTAAGTGGAATATACTTATTACAACAACCATTTTAAATTGTGACGTTGTACAATCACTGAAGACCTAGACGTTATGTTTAAAAAGCAAATTTACCTTTGTGTCCTGTATTGAGTCTCAAATACCATCTTCCATGAAGATCATCCATAATTTCGAAATATTTACCACCACTGATTCAACTAAAACACTTTTCTATTTCGTCAAGTGCATATCATGGCCCTTGACATTTTTTTTTAATAGATATATATATATATATATATATATATATATATATATATATATATTTATATATGTATATATATATATATATATATATATATATATATATATATATATATATATATATATATATATATATATATATATGGGTCATTCTTTTTAAACCAGACCCCCCACCAAACCAAAATTTGGAGCCACGTGGAGTCGCTTCCGAGGGCTTATATTAAAGCTTAAAGACTCTAGTTTTGAAAGCGGTTGAGCGATTTTGAAAATAAAATATTCCGCAAACGCAGGGGTCCCCGAAAAGAGAGCGCTTCCAAAAAACCATTAAGAATAAAAAAAAAACAGATGGAATGGCAATTTTTTTATTACCTCACTATACTATTATCTTTGTTTTCGATGAACAAAAAAAGTGACCATTCGTGGATTTTCCTCATCTAAAATAATATAGATATCGAGATGTATTCAATAAATATCATATTATATGCATACCATATTCCAACTAGTTAAAGTAAATATGATTCTAAAATATGTTATATTGTTTGAAAAAATCATCAACAATATTTGTAACTGTTGGAATTGATTTTTTGCCAAAAGTTATTATTGGTGGATAAAACGAATTTAGAATGTACCTAAATGAGGAAGAATAGAAGTACTCATAGAGATATCAAGGTATTCTTGTCAGTTACTTTTATTCTTTTAATGGTAATACAACCCCTCTTAAATTTGACAGTATAATCATATATTGAAAAATACAAATAGTTCCCGATTGTAAAAAAAAATCCAAAAAGTGGATATTATTTGTGTCTGGGTTGTGACTCGATGGATAAATTATTATGGGAAATAAAATAATCATTGATTATACAATTTAAATTTTTAAAAGACCAGAATTTTCAAAATACTTCTAAGTGTTTAAATTAAATAATTATTTAGGAAATGTAATTTCACAAAATTTACAGCACTATAAATCTAAATCAAAATCCAAATAGTGAAGATGTTTGTACCATGTTGCAGATGTTGTCTTAGTGTCCCAACGAGTTGGAACATATATTAGAAAAAAATGGAACAAAAAGCCAGTTTTATGAAGAAATCGGGGACTGTCAACGAGGAATAAAATAGGGTGTATTTACACGTTATTTTGTTCCTCTCTGTCTCTATCTCTATTATAAAGTTTATCTGTAAGTCTCAAACTTATCGATATATGGCGTATACTTAGTTATCATTTTTACCTCGGATGTCTTTTCTATTAACTATTTAATTCCATATATTTTTGTTTCGTTGTCTGAATATCAGCTTCACATTTTAATATTTTTGGAGAAACGCAATTTAATAACTCTTTTCTTGTACAACATTTTTTATACTTAATACGTTGTCATTATGTTCATGAATAATTTTATATCCATTTTTTTTTGCAATATTTTGTACATTCCAATTATTTTCATTAAGTCTCTCCTTTAGATTCGTAATTTCTCTTTTTAAATCAGGTTTAAAATTTTGAATCACTTTGTTTTAAAACTAGCCCTCACCAAGCCAAAATTTGGAGCAACGTAGAGCCGCTTGCGAGGGCTTAAATTAAAGCTTAAAGACTTAAAGTTTTGAAAGCCGTTGAGCGATTTTGAAAATAAAATATTCCGCATGCGCAGCGAAAAGAAACCGCTTTCCAAAAAAAAACATAAAAAGGGAAAAAAAAAAAAACAGGTGGAATGGCAATTTTTTTATAATCTCAATATACTATTGTTTTTGTTTTCGAAAAACAAAAAAAAAGACCATCCGTGGATTTTTTTTGAAAGTCGCAATCGCGAGTTACAACAGGTGTTGTGGTGCAAAAATTCAAAATTCGAAAAATGACTTGAAAAAATCTAATACGTATTCCTCATAGCAAAATAAAACTTTTTTGTTCTATGAACCTGGATTCTAAAGTGCGTTGCTTTCGATAAAAAAAAATTATAATTTTATAATTTATATAATTTTATTTTTTAATTTTATTAATTATTAATTATTAATTTATATAATTTTTTTTAAATTTTACATGAAATTAATTTATCGACCTGTTTGGACCAAATTGATGTTAATATAACCCTGTTTGTTTTTTCAACGCTAGACTTCATACAAAAATAATAAGGAATTTTCTAAGATGAAAAAAGGAGTAAGAGTTTATGACAAGAATACTTTTCTTTACATAAACAATTATAAAATATTAGTGGTTTTGTCCTAAGAGCATTGGTGGACTCATCAGTAAGAACCAATGCTCTCCATCTTAGACCGCAGAAAGATGGTAGAAACCAAGATTTTATGTGGCTGTATATATGCTTTTTTGTTTTCACTTATCTTGCAAGAAATTTTTTCTTACTGATGAGTTCACTAATGCTCTTAGGACGCAACCGCATATATTTTATAATTGTTTATGTAAAGAAAAGAATTCTTGTGTTTTACAAGTCTTTCTCTTCATACTTTTGCTTTATACTTTGCTTAAACTCTTTTTTCTTTTTTCATTGAAGAAAACCCATTATTATTTTTGCATGAAATCTCGCATTGAGAATCAAACAGGAATATGTTAACATCTATTTAGTCCAAACAGGGATATAAATTCATTTCAAGTAAAATTAATAAAATGTATGTAAAAAAATTATGGCAATATTGTAATCTAGAAATAACAAAAGTAGTTAGTCCTTATTTTTAAGAAAAACAAATATGAACCACCTTGTTTTACCTTTAAATTAAATGAACCAAAATTTAATAGTTTTTTAATTTTTGTATTATGTATTGTTACCTTTGATATATAATTATTTCTGTGACATACACCAACAAGTGTAATTTAGTCGGCACTATGTTTAATAATATCTTTTGATTAAAATTAACAGAAACATTTATAAATACTATTTAGTACTAAAAAGAAAATAACAAAAACAGTAATAAATAATGTAATAATAATAGGAAATAAAAGACATTGTAAATGATTAAATCTGAAAAAAAAAAAATTGAGATCTGCTTAAAATTATTATTGCTCAGACTGCTCTACGTAAGTATATCTATCACTTCCTGGTACTTCTATTAACTTGACTCATTTTCTGGCGATAGGATATCTTTTCATAAAAAGAGTATTATCAGTCAAAAATATAAAGGAATTATTTTTTAAAATTCCTGTGATTGGTTTAGCTGAGTCAAATTTGAGGCGCAAATATCTCTGAACTTTTGCATGTTTCCACTTTATTGGAAAAAATACTTCCAAATTTTTAAAGTGCCTAGTAGCCTATCTACGAGGCTGGTTTGAAAAGTCCGTGCAAAGTCCGAGAGATGGCACCACCGGCGCGTATCGAGGTCATGTTTAGTTAGTAGCATCTCTTGAATGAACGCACACCAAGTTTCAGCCATATTGGTCTATTTCTTTGTGTTTGGCATTCGTGTGAATCAAGGAAGTCGAGTGATTTTCAAGAAATGGACGAAAAAGAATTTCGTGTGGTGATTAAACATTACTTTATGAAAGGCAAAACGCCTCAGGAGACTAAAGAGAAGCAAGAAGAAACATTATGGTGACTCTGCACCTTCGATTTAGAACAGTTTATAAGTGGTTTCAAAATTTTCGGACTGGCCATATGGGCACAAGTGACGCTGAACGTTCTGGACGGCCTGTGGAGGTTACGACTCCAGAAATCATTGATCAAATCCATGATATGGTGATGGATGACAGAAGAGTTAAGGTGCGTGAGATTGCTAGTGCTGTGGGCATCTCGACTGAACGGGTACATAATATTTTGCATAAACATTTGGACATGAGAAAGCTATCCGCAAGATGGGTGCCGCGATTGCTCACGCTTGACCAAAAACGGAATCGTGTGAAGTGTTGCAAGGATGGTTTGCAGCTGTTCCACAAGAATCCGGAGGACTTTAAGTATCGTTTCGTCACTGTGGATGAAACATGGATACATTACTATACTCCTGAGACCAAACAACAATCTAAACAATGGGTTACCAAGGGGGAATCTGCACCAAAAAAGGCGAAGACCGTTCCTTCGGTCGGAAAGGTTATGGCGACTGTCTTTTGGGATTCGCAAGGGATAATCCTCATCGACTATCTGGAAAAGGGTAAAAACTATTACAGGTGAATATTATTCATCGTTATTGGACCGTTTGAAAACCGAGCTGCAAGAAAAACGCCCGCGATTGGCCCACAAGAAAGTCCTTTTCCATCACGACAACGCACCAGCAAACACCTCAGCCGTTGTGGTCGCAAAATTAATGGAAATAGGATTCCAACTCGTTTCACATCCCCCCTATTCTCCAGACTTGGCTCCCTCGGACTACTATTTGTTCCCCAATTTGAAGAAATGGCTGGCGGGACAAAGATTTTTATTCAAACGAGGAGGTGACTGCAGACACTAATGGATATTTTGCAGACTTGGACAAATTCTATTATTCGGAAGGGATCAACAAACTAGATTATCGTTGGACGAAGTGTATAAGCCTAAAAGGAGAGGAGAGAATAAAAAAGGTTTACCCCCAAACACATAAGTAGTTTTTATTTTTGCACGGACTTTTCAAACCAGCCTCGTATATATAATAAATAATAATATAATAAATAAATATAATAAATCTACGATTTTAATTTCTCAAATTTCCTATAGAATTTCAAAATAAAATTTCCATGGAATAGTTTACTGTCAATTTTTGAATTTTAAATTTTTTCGTTTGCGCAAAAAACTTAGAAAAATCATTTGAATGATTCTAAAAAAAACTGAAATAAATTCACTATTGATTTTTTCCTATAAACCTGGGTCCTGGAATACATACTTTCGAAAAATAAAAATGAAAAAAATGCATTCAGAAGTATAGAACAAAAAAGTTTTGTTTTGCTATGAGGAGTACATATTAATTTCTTTAGATTTTTTCAAGCGATTTTTCGAATTTTGAATTTTTCACCAACAAAACCTGTTGTAACTCGTGATCGGGACTTCCAAAAAAAATCCATGGGGGATCATTTTTTTTATTTTTCAAAAAGAAAGATAATAGTACACTGAGGTTATAAAAAAAAGCCATTCCATCATTTTTCCATTTTTAATGTTTTTTTTTTTTGGTAAGCGATCTCCTTCTCCCTCCCTAAATATTTTAACACGTCAATAATAACATTTACATACATCATCTATCATTAGATAATAAAATCTAGCAGCACCTACTATTTCAGGTTTCAACATTTCTTTCCATTTTTTAAAAGAGGTTAATCTGTGTTCATAAGTTTTATAGAATATATTATCTGTGTCCTTGACATAGGATTCTAAACGCATATTTGAAGCTTACTATTTAAAATGAGATTGAATACTGAAATAATGAACAAAGTAAACTCTTTTATATTAAGAGATATGTCTAAAGCATTTATTTCAAAGAGGAAAAAGTTCCTCATTTTCTTCAACCCATTAGGTGGGATGGGATATTTTCGTGACACCAAGCAAGCGTATCGTAATTGTCTTGAATTTTGGATATTTTATCATCAATTGAGGATAAAGCTAATTCAGAATACTTGTTATTCAGTCTAGATCGAAATACATACCTAAAACAAAATGTTTTAAAATTATTTTCTACCCCATTTTTATAGTGGATAATATCCAATTGTTTATTAATACTGCTTTGCTTTTAGCCATTTTAAGTAATTTATTTTTTGTTTTTATATAATATGCTTTCACTTCAGTTCCATACCCACCACAGATTTAGTAACTGGTATGTTGTGTATGTGATCAATTTTATTCATATTTTCATAAACATTATCTCTTTCTAGTTCCTAAACAAATAAGGCATTATATGTGTATAGTAACTTTACCTTACCTTGATATAATGGTTTTAAGAAATCATAAAAGAAACAATATATTATAGTAACATATATGTGTAAAATGGGAAATTCAACATCCACTTGTGTGTCCTATTCAACTTTTGCATTTAAATAGCAACTAAATATTTATCAAAAATTACTGACTCCTTAAAATGTGGTTTCGCAATTAGATTTTTCACTCCACCTTTTCTTGATTTTTTCTTCCATTGAGTAGTTAATCGAATATCTGATTTTTTTTTTATCTTTTTCCATAGTTTTACCGCATATACTCTTATTGTCTATTTTATAACTGTTTCTATCAAGCTCATTTTTAGATTCATATCAATTTAGTATTTATGTTTATTTTCTTAACCAAGGTGATTGAGTATGTTTAGAATTAGATGGTTTATAGTTTCGTCGCCACTTCCAATCTCGGGATATACACCTCCAAATCCGCCGACCGATGAATCATCGCTGAATTGGGATGCAAAAGAACGTATTTCACCGATTATGGATTTTTCTGATTTAAAGTTGCCTAAGATAGAACTAAAAACCTGTGGAACTTTTAATATGGAACCATGGAGTCGCCCATCACGGAACATACCATGATGGAATCAGAGGATGAGGAGGCTCCTCCAACAAAAAGAGTTGAATTTTATGATTAATAAAAAATATTAACCCATTTCGAAATTTTTGTCTGATAGGGAGGAATAGTTAAACAAAATTTGCTGATATATATTTTTATCTCCAATGAGTTCTTTAATTATACAATAATTTTACATTGACTAATGCTCAATGCATGGATTAATATTCTTATGAATATTAATATTCTGGAATCTTCTTAAATCGACGAAATTTAGGATCTAGTTTTAGGTTGTAGTTTAATTGGAATGTTATTTACGTATTCTTTATCAAAGAATTTCTTTCAAAAATTCACCTTTTCGTGTCTTTTAGCATAAATTCAATATAGAGATTGGTAACCCTTTAATATATCTTTTAAAATTTTATCTATTTCATTAGTTTCTACAACACCAATCTCCCAGTCTGACCAGTTAATCAATTTTCAGTCTTCATCAGATATCATGTTTCTTGTAAATAGTGGATTAAATAAACAATTTGCATAACGAATACCATCATAAATTGCTAACGTTTTGGGAACATAGCCAAAAGAGCAATTATATCCTTGAATATTATTAAACACGTCTAATTCGATCAAATGTATGTTTGATACTGAAATCAAATTGACAGTAAAAAGATTGTTTCGGTTTCGTTCAGGTCTTTTTGTTTTTTCATTTTGTTCGGTTAATTTTTCTTTTTCCCTTCTTTTATTCAGCACATATGTACATGGTAATTTAGGAAGAGAAAGCACAAATTAATATTTAAAATTTTTTATTATTATTCTTGGGAGGAAGAGTATTTCGGTTTGATTGGAGGATTCACTCTGTTTGTGAAAGGAGAAAGAGGAGAAGGAGATATTCCCACAAACTACCTACTTTTAATTACTTAATAATTTTCAATTCGCTGTTACTATGAAAACGTATTATTTTTAAGGTATGTGCGTAGGTGAAAACTTGTTAGGGTTATTTGTTGTGTCGAGTAGCGTCTGAAGACCTTTAGGATGTTCACTTTCCTCATAATTACTTATATAATCTTGAAAATATATTCGGCAATATAAAATATAAAATAAAGAGATAATCTCCTCAAGGCCGAGTTGTGACTGCCCACTCTGTTACATTTTCTAAAATATTTTCGTTATCTAATTTACTAACTATATTTAATTAATTAGAAGGTAAAATTGGAAACCCCAGTTATAAAAGTCTGTGGATTAATAACATCAGATTTAAATATTATGACGCCCTTATTTTAATAAGCGTTTAGAATTTTTTTTTTTTTGATTATTGGCTCAGTATTTGTCTTATTATTTACTATACAACTAGATTATGTTTTCTAGTTTTGTCATAAATGAATTCTTTATACATAGTTCATCTACTTTATCATAAATTAGACTAGTTGAACTTGATAAATTGAAAAACGTACTTATTTGCGTAACATAGAATGGAGTTGTTCATCATTTTAGTTAGATAGGAAATGGTGGTTGTTGGGATTAAAGAATGTCAATTTGGAGTAATTCGCTCTTCGAGCATCGACAGGTCCTTGAATATGCCTCGAGCAATCATAGAGAGAACGTCGAAAAAATTACTATAAATTGACATTGTCTAATCATTGAAATTATGTATTGAATAAGGATAGTAATTAATAATGTTAAATATCGATTATATTTTTTGATTAGGTTATTTACTAAATAATACGTTCTAAATTATCATCGCTACCAAACACTAATAACTGAAGACATGAGGACCCAAAAAATACCGACAAAAAGAGGAGTGCGCCTAGGAGGTACGATCTCGCCAAAACTGTGCACAGGGCACTGGAGAACATTTTTAAAACCTTAGACTGGAAAATAAGGGGAATAACAGCTTAATCATCTACGATTTGCGGACAATATCGTTCTAATCGGTACTATACCTAATGAATTGACAACTGTGTTAAGAGAACTACATCATGCACCGTCATGAGACGGACTGAAAATGAACCTGAGCAAGACAAAGCTAAAGAGCCCAGAGCAAATAACGATTACCAACCGAAAATCGGTCATTAGAAAACATATCCGAATATACCATATATACCTTGGACAAAAAATACTACTAGAAAGGAGAACTAAACAGCAGAAATTTCTAGAAGAGTGGGTCTTAGTTAGGCAGCTTTTGGTAAATTTGAGTTTATTTTGCTAACGTTGCTAACACGTGAGTCGATGAACAGACTTCGAGTGGCGCAGCGTGCAATGGAGAGAGTTATGCACGGAATGAGTTTAAGAAATAGAATCCCCAATGAGGAAAATCGGAGAAGAACTCGGCTATCGGATGCTCTGGGAAGAGTCACTCAACTAAAGTGGAGATGGGCTGACCACGTAGCGAGAGAAAACAACGACAGATGGGCCTACAAGCTTACAGTATGGCGCCCAAGGGAAAGTAAGAGGAGTGTGGGTGAGACGATATTCAGAATATCACAGGAAAAAATTAGAACAGAAAGGCTCTGAATAGGGAAAGATGAAAAGATTTGGAAGAGGTCTGCATAGAGGAGTAGATAAAAGTAGGCTGAAAAGAAGAAGAAATTATTATCAGAGAAAGGCAGAACTGTAATAAGAAAAGTACTTATGTTCCTCGAGCTTCCAAGTTTCTCATATTCTAACTTTATTACGTACTAGCGTTGGAGGTCTTGTCTAGCTCTAACTTTGTTTTTGACAGCAATCCCGTATTATAATATTCTCGGCATTGTTGTTTTATTTTTAAATATTATTGGATTTTCCATGCAATTGTGGCTACAAATGTGCTAGTAGGTAATAATGGTTGGTGAATTCTTAGTGTATTTTTGACGTCACAACTTCCTTATATGCTGCACCTATCCAGCACTATCTTTTTCTCTGACTTAAATCACATTGCTTTCTATTGTAATGTACCTGATGCTTACTATCCTCTCTTCATTGCGTCTAAATAGAGCAACATATGGTTTTCGATTTCCCAATGTTTGAGTACCGCCACTGCTTTTTACCGGTATACATGAATAATATCCTCACACATGTGCGTATATATCAATGCATGTGCAATAGGGTTACAACCCTTAGTTAAAGGGGTGTGGGTTCAGATTAAAATAATCATTGAAACTTGTTTGCGTGCATGCATATGCTAAATTAACTGGCATACGATTTATGCTCTAGGTAAGGTGGAGTGAGCAAGGTTTTTCTGTTTTGGATGTGGGTTTGCAGTGGTTCTAAAAATTTTATTCATTTCGGCAATAATTTCTTGAATATAACGGTTCTAAAAGTAATTTAAATGCACCAATGTTATGCTGTTATTCTAGTTTACTCAAATCAAGAAATTACGGAATCATAAAATAATCGTTAAATGGTTTAATTCAATTTGTATACTGAAAATATCTTCATAATTTTAGAATTTTTTGGAAATTAAGAAGTACTGTCTTCCGTACAAAGTTTTGAATCTATACTCTTTTTTTCAAGCGCCATTACGGAGTATCACTAATATAAAATATTAGAAAATTTTATTAATTTTTTTCCACTGACATTAATTAATACTTGAATTTCTAATTTATCACACACTGGCTGTTTCATTTAGCCACACGTTTTGTTTTGCAGCCCAACTATAAAGTAAGTGTTTATATCGCTTGGTCATCTATGAATCCATATATCTGGATAGGTTTCTTACAGTAAATTTACAACAAGAATCTTGACTCTTCGAATAGAGATTAAAAAGTTACTTGTATAAAAAATGTGACATAATAGTTAAGTCTCATGCTGACATGTATGAAAGATAAATATGGTTACTGTAGTGATAAATATTTTGCATTGAAATGGCTGGCCATGTTTTCACTAGACGAAGATAGTATATCTCAATATCTCATAGCGATCCAGGTGTAGCCAACAACCAGATTCCATCGCTGTTAATTTAAAGTTCTACAAGAGTCCTTAATAGAACCTTCTCTGATTACCTATTGCATTAATGACTTTCTCTGAGAAGTGGCACTGGCTCTGTTTCTATCGCACCTACAGTATTTGTTGATTTCTTGGTTAGGGCAGCGCCTTTTCACTAGTTTTAGTTTGCTAATGGTATTTGCTGAATTACTGCATCTTCTGTTATGGGATCACTTGGTCATTGGTACTAGTTTGTCGTTTCTAACAAACCATGGAACGTAGTGATCATTCTCAGAGTCGTATTATGTATGCTTGAATGAAATTTTCATGTGTTTGACCTATGTAAATCTGTTTGGAAAATCCTAAAGAAACTTTCGCCTAACAATCATCACGCTGAAATTATGCATTTGTGGATAGATCCTAGAAAGTAAGACTTTGGGTTTAGATGTTACAGACTCAGCTAGGCCTCTCAATATCACCGCGCTTTTGTAGGTGATTTCATGACCTTCTCTAACAATTTTGGAATAAAGAAATGACTAGTTTTGTGTGCCAAAGAGGAAAACTGAAGTGTCTAAGTTGTATCATCAGTCCGTGTGTGCCATACCTCGTACAATCTCTTCAGAACATCTAGCGTTACAGACACCACTCTACAACCAACTCCTCATGTTGAACGAGTCGACTAGTGTATTTATGATATGAGCCTAAAGGTGCTAGAAAAGCATTTTTCGCTCCTTGAAACACTGATATGTATTATATAATTTACCTATTTATCCCAATTTATAACTACTAACGGTGATAGAAAACTCTGTATGTTTATCAGTCACGATCATCTGACTTGTGGCAGAGACATTCTATAGATATCAACAAGTAGGCTGGCAGGAATTCTACCAAAAATTTAATAGCACAGCGCGTACAGTATCTGAAAAAAAAAGTAAATGAAGCTCTTAACTTTTCAATTATTCTAATTGTATTATGTTCTTTAAACAGTCATTGTCATTTGTCTTCTGGAAACTAAGATTGAAGTGATTTTTAATTGGTAATTCATTCTGAGCAACTTTTGCAGTAATTCTGTTACTCTCACATTAATTAAATCACTTTTGCATTAATTGAATTAGTATGGTGGTAATTCAACTAATTTAATAGTAATTCATTTACTCTCAGAATCAATGAATTAATATCGTATCTGAATTAGTAACTGAATTGCTATAAGAATTACCGAATTACTAGAAAATGAACAGAAATGATCATGAACTGAATTACTACAAATATTATTTAATTACCAGAAAAATCATTGAATAACTATAAAAGTAATTGAACTGTGTAATAATTTATAAGTCAGTCCTCTATTTGGGAAAATTTAACCTTCGTGTTGATATATACTGGTCTCAGGACTGTATGGAAAATCATCATCAATAATTTTAAGTATGTAAATTGTGACATACACAAGATGTCCTGCGTAACATCAAGAATGAAGGTAATAGAAACACCCCTTAATGGAGATCAAACATCCTAAAAAAATTCGAAATAGAATATATATATATATATATATATATATATATATATATATATATATATATATATATATATATATATATAGATATATATATATATATATATATATATATATATATATATATATATATATATATATATATATATAGATATATACATATATATATATATATATATATATATATATATATATATATATATATATATATATATATATTATTCAAAGTTCCCTTCTAGTTTTAGAACCACTGATTAACAAAAATTGAAAGTCGCGAAACGCGTGTACTAGTCGTAAAAGCAAAGTTATTGTTGTACTCAACGTGCATGTGTGTTTCTAGTTATACTTGTTGGATTAAGGGTGGTTTTGAACGCTTTGTCGTTTCACGTGCGCCGCTATTCAACATTAACTCTATTGTTGCCACAGCATTTATAATGATAGTATTCTTTATGTCAATAGCGTAAAAAAACGTTAGCGGGGTAACAAAAACCCACCCCGTAGTTTTAAGAGCTTAGAACATAAGAAGCTTTATTTTTGGATTTAATTTTAGGTTTCTAGTTTGGGCGTAGGTTATACGCAGAGGGTAGATTTATGATGCTGCATATCTAAAAACATCTAATTGGAAGTAACAATTTTTACATGAACCATCAATACACCGAAAGTCCTTCTTTTTTTATTGAAAATTATTCTTTCTATTCATCTCTGTTAAATAAAATTCGTATAACACAACAAATATCACTAATTTGTTTATATAATGTTGCAATCCTGATATTATTCATGTTGTTGTAAAAAAATTTATGTAACTGTTCAAGTTTTTATATAAATTTTTACAATATTATGAAACAAGATTGCATAGATATTTCTAATATACTGCACAACAATATTTAATGAAATCTATGTATTTATTATTTATTATTATTAGGTGACCTAACATAGAAATTGGAAAATTAAAATAAACAAGAAATAATAGCGAAGTATAAATTACACACAAATCTGAAAGACACCCAAACTTATGTAAAACTTGTCTAATAATAAACAATAATATTTGGCTCTGGTAAGGCTTATTTTCAATTTTTCAACTGGATTTTCCAAAGAAATTATCATCGTCAATAAACTAAAATCTAGACAGCTAATTTTAATTTGATAAATAGGTTTAGAAATATTTTTACTGAAATATATTCCGATTATTTATATGGTAGACATACCTACATGAAATTCAGGTAATATTTTAAATGAAATAATACTAATAAATGGAACTTACCTTCTTAAGTGGAAAATATTTCCGCAAATATTTTAGAGCACCACCGTCAATCGACTCCTAACAGGGGAAGCCCTCAAACAACAGCGTCCAAAAATGGCTTCGCGTAGGGCTGAATGCGAAGTGCAATTGATTATAGCCTGATTTATATATTTAATTACGTAAATATTACATACTATTACAGTTACACAAAAAGCACTGGAATATGATAACTTCATGTAATTTTTATTACTTTTAAGTGCCTCTTTTAAAAAATTTTTGGTTAAAAATTAATTATCATATATTCCCTGGAAAATTAAGCTAACTTTTTTATAATTTTCTATGTAGTTTTACATATATTTTTTTCCCTGCACAGCTTTGTTTAGTTACATTGGTATAGTCGGATACTCTAACATATATAGCTGTATCATAAATGAAGATTACTTATGTAGTGATTATTTTATAACCACATCACTGAAGGTCAGTTTTTGATTTTACTCCTCGTCCATAGTGAATTTACTGGACAGTCGAAGACTAATTAAGTGATCATATTTTTAAGAAACAAAAACCTAAAGACAAAGTCGCTTACAGAGGGAAGCGCACCTATCCATAACCGATTACAGACCCCTCAAAGAGAGATTTTTTCCAATACGTTAAACTAAAAATCGATAATCCATAGGGAGACTTTTTTTTAAATAAAACTTTCGTATGACGGAACTTTAATAGTTAAAATGCCATTTGAAAGTCGATAACCGAGGAGAGAAATTTGTCACAGAAAGAACCCTTTCATGAAGCAGAACTTCATACTTAAACTCTTCCTGTCCCAGTTTAAAATATTAATGACTCAAGAGGATTTTTTTACCCTAAAGAACCCTTTCACACAATGGAACTACCACCCTTCCTCCAATAAAAAAGATCTATTTCTCAGAGAGTGCTGTACTCAGCCATAGGATCGGTAGGTATATGCTCCCCCTAGTCCCCACTTGCCAACTCCATCGACTTAAATTAGCATTTAAATTAGATGTAAAACGTTACATAAGATGATTATTTTATCTTGGTTGAAAACAATAGAGCACGTTGGGTACTTCTTTACATATGACATTTTTGTGTTTACTGTTCTGACGATACTACCAGAGTATTTCATTAGAACATTCAGTGTTCAGGTACAGCACACATACTGCAGGGCAATCCCTAAAACGCTACGGGAGCTGCTCTTGTGCGGAAAAAAGCGATTCACGAATCACTCTAAATTGTACTCGGTGAGAAACACACTCCTGTGCAAATCATTCCAAAAGGATGAGGATCTCCATATAAAAGACTGCTTGAAAAGGGTTTTACGAGGGGTGACAAGCTGAAATTCATACTGAAATATTAGAGCGACGTCTATTCCTAGCAGGCACCGTTCTCGAAGCAATTGTGACCTTAACAGAATTTGATCTGCCCAAGATTATGTTTCCCTGGATAGAAATAATTGCAAGAGTATTCTTATAGGTGGTTATAATAGGGTAGGTAGTTAAATAGTGTTGTTTTAGGAAATGGTGTGATAGAGTTATATTTTACATACTATCATTTGCACGAATTTGGCCTGGCGAATTTCGAAAAAATTAGCAGGAAAATACCGTATTGAGCTGAACTGACTTGATTCTAATCAGTTGGAGATGTCAAAGCGAAGCATTTCATATATTGCAGCACACTGCCTTGCTGCTGGTTTTTACTGGTAATTAAAAATACTAACAAAACTGTTACAATGAGAAAACAAAATGTTCAGGCATTAAAATAGTTCACAGCAAATGAACAGGTACGGTCATATTTAGAAAGTCTTCATCAAGAAAATAACTACAAAAAAGAGAATGAAATTTGGAACAAGATAAAAATAAACATCCAATAATGGGAGAAAGTTGACTTGCTAAATCAAACAAGATAAATATAACAAAATTAATCTTGGAAGAAGGAATAATAAATGAAGCTAAGGAAACGTATACTAGAGAACAATATGTAGAGGCAAAAAGACGTCATAAACTGCACGATTCTTTTAACGCCCATAAAAAGATAAAGCATATAGAATGATAGTTTAGAACAATACCGCTACCACAGTAAACACACTATACAGTAGCGAAACTCAAGGATAATCGCATAGGAAAATCAGGTTCGTTTTCAGAAGGTCACATGGCAATCCGCCATGTTAAAAGTGGACCAGCGCGAGATTTGAAATACAAATAAAGTTGTGCAAAGTTTTATCATTCAAAATCATAGATATAGAAATGTTTGAAAATTTTTGATTTGTTATTTAATACAGCATGAATAATATAAAAGTTAATGCAGCATGAGTAATATAAAAAAAAAACAAAAAGAATGGAGCACTTTGTTAGAAAATAAATGAATACAGGTGAAAAACTTGATAGGAAGGTATTTGATGGAATTCTTCATATTCAACTTCAGTTTTTAATAACCTTAACCAAAAATTCAAAAGTCTATCAAAGTTAAACGTCACTGGTTGAGGTTAAAGTTTTATTTACATCATTTTTCAAGTAAATTTGTGATTAAAGATGTTTTTTAAGGACTAAATTAATTTAATTTTAATTGTCATTACTAAGATGTCAACATCTTTTAAAATAAGAGCATTTTTTTCTAAGCAGTGTTGTATTGTTTGGTGTGATAGATCTCTCGTTAATTAAAAAACACTGTATCTACTTTTTTGGTACTTATTTTTTCTTAAACTACAAAACTATGTTGTGTAACTTCAAGAAAGGTTAATATAATATTATTAATGAATTATGAACGTATATGTATAGACCTCTATTTTCTATGTGAATGATTCTTAGAGGTTCTATACCTTTTTGTGTTCTGTTATCTGTATTGCTTTTTGATAATGTAATTAACGCTTGCTTTTATTTACAATGAATTAATATTTAGATCAAAGAGTCAATACAGTAATTTCCTAATTATAGTTACATACAATACTTAGTTATGACCAAGCTGATTTGTCAATTACAACTATACTGGGAATGTGGAATCTTTGACACAATGGTACTACTCAGTATATATCACCACTACACCAAACACTTTATTTTTGCACTCGACGCGTGTTTCGCTAACCATATTAGCTTCATTAGGAGAAATGTTAGTAACTATAATTACCATCAAAATGGACTTCGATTAGGTGTACTATCCATTTAACGAACTTATTTTCAGAATATTTTACGCTCTGGCACACATCGTCTGACAAAATCATATTACAAAAATTTATTTGGAAACACATTAAAATTTTTCTTATTTTAATAGCATATTTGATTCAATAATCCATTTATATCAGTTATTTCAATAATCCCATTCCCCAGTGGTTTTGTGATCTCAACACGACACTTAATATTTAAACTTTCAAACCCAGGTTATAAGAAAATAAAATATACTGTCTAAAATTTGAAAATAATAAATATGTTGTTATAGGTTCTGTATTCCTTACAATATATTCACAGAAACTTTTGAAAGATTGGCATGAAAAAGGAGCAATGTAATTTATAGAGAAAAATAGAAAAAGAAGTCACTTTCAGAGTATTAATTGTACTTGCAATTAAACAGTGTTAAATTTATCAGGTTTATTATTAGAAAAGGTGTGTCAAACAATTAATACAGATGAAGTTATTGAAAACTAGAAGCCTCTTGAGAACACACCTTTTAAAAAAAAAATAATATGTTTTATTTATAATTTATCAAATATAAATAGTTTTAAATAACTGAATACTAGTTTATACAAAAATAAATGTTTCTAAAAACCGGAATTTGAAGGATTATTTATTAATCATAAAAAAAATTACACAGGCACACAAAAAAAGTTTTTCACTACCGAACAGATCACTATACCTATATGTATTTTTGGGCGCTGAAACCGAATCCGAGGTCAGAATTGAGCAATCACGTCAGGATTTTTAAATAACCAGCCGAGCTAAGTTTAGAAATAAATTTGAAGCTTTAATGACCAAATCACTCTACCAATACGAACATTTTATTAAATCAATCAAGGTTCCCTGGAAGGCCATCTCTTGAGCAAATATGCCTAAACAAAATGTACATTAGTAATGATAATATTGTTTCATGCATATGTATTTTTTCAAAAATGCATTTAAGATAGTGAAAAGTTGTCTTGTGAAAGCAAGCAATAGAGATTTATTAAAATACTCAACAACTCCAACAACTTTAATCGCATACCATGATTTCTATAAAATCATTGTTTCAACTAAAAGCAGAGGAACTGCAAAAAAAATCATTAATGCAGCAACTTAAACTTTGACGGATAATACTGTCGATGATTACATGTGATGTAAATAAAGCATAATTAAATTTAGTTATGATTTAGAATAATAGTCTTAGCGCGCCCTGATTGAGTTAGAAATTTCTTATTTGCAAAAGTGTGACTCGAGCAAATAATTTGCGAAAATAATTATATGGAATATTGCAATTCTCAACGGCACAACAATAACCTCCTTTCCCCCCATGATTATGTAAATTGTTTCTCAACCTTTTCGATTCTCTTCACTTACAAACGTTTTTAATTCTTTTTTTCTACAAACTCTCTTTTCCTTCTGTCTTTATATTCATATAAACTGCAGTCACATCAAGAAACGATGGACAATACATTTCCAAAGACACATTCCGAGATCGGATGTAAACACTGAGCGGCCATTTTGAAAAAGGACCAGTCGACGCACGCGCCGTCAAAATCTCGTTACCAAATTGGAGCTCAGTTTCGCTACTGTAGTATGTTTACTGTGCCGCTACCCTCTATAAAAACCAGAGGGGGGAGGTCTATTTTAGATAATGAAGAGTGAAGAAAGACTTGAAAGAACTACACTGAGAATTATTCAGCGACTGATATACAGGAAACATCATTAATGACAGAGAATATATCTGGCCCAAAATTCTTAAAACTAAAGAAGAAATGGCAATAAAGAATCCAAAAAGTGATAAAAACTAACGACGTTATTTATACAAATCTTTTAAAATAAGTTGATGTACAAAAACATATCCATGTGTTCAATGTTTTGAGCGACTGTGAAAAATACCGACAGGATGGCTGCAGTCGACTTTTGTTACTATTCTTAAGAAAACAAGTTTGTCCAGTCAAATAGGGATTCAACTTAGGAATGAAAGTTAGAAAGCTGAAAATTTGCATAAACCTTTGTTTTGACATTCTAAAAATTAGCTTAAAAGTCTCATAGAATCTCATGTCCACGAGTCAAGATATTCAAGCTCAATCGTCGACGCGAAAATCGTTTTTTTTGTAAATATCTTGGTTCTTATGCTTCGAATGATGTTTGAAGTTACTACAAAATTTGTAGAGCATAAAATTCTCTACAAATTTGGTTTCCAGCGATATTTTATATAATTAACCGTTCTCGAGATAAAGTGCAAAGAATGGGAAATGCACATCCGTATATAAGATAATGTTATGTCAACTATGGAATCAAATGCATACTACAGGGTGAGTCAACGATAGAGTAAAGTGCATTATCTCATTTGTTGTGGGAATGACCAAAATATATTAAATACAATAGTTTTAGGGAATGTTAGGGTGCACAGTTTAAAATTATTTTTGAGTATACAGGGTACTTCAAAAAAGTGTGGCCGATATAACATCCTATTTTCTAATTTATTTTTAAATTCTGCGTAAAATTTTGTAACTTTTTATTAATAATGTTGTATACTTAAACCTAGTAGTTCTTCTAATATTTCATTTTTAAAAAAAAAAATACTATTTTCAGTTTTGTAAAAACTTGCCATTAGCGCCATTGTCTCTGAAGGTGGAATACTCATAATTGATACGAACGTTCTATGGAGATGAAAAAAAAGATATGTGTAAAAAAATTTGAGTTAGATGCTACAGGGTGTTCAAAATAAATTTATACGTCTCGAATATTTTAAATTGAAAAATCTCAAATTTTTTAAATATCACGTTCTGTATATTATTATTTTTTCTGATAGATTTTACATAACCCTCCAACTTTTATTAAGTGTGTCATATACCTATTTCTAATAGTTTTCGATTT
The DNA here is from genome assembly GCA_019049505.1 of Pachyrhynchus sulphureomaculatus. Lineage (NCBI taxonomy): Eukaryota > Metazoa > Arthropoda > Insecta > Coleoptera > Curculionidae > Pachyrhynchus > Pachyrhynchus sulphureomaculatus. Next base: position 159,017,682 of record CM032449.1, read on the forward strand.
ATTTTAAATTTTTCAATTTTTACCCTTGTTTTTAATACACATACGCTATTGTGGAAACATAAACAAACACTTAATAGTAATTTTAATATAGTAATGATTAATTATTATGACGCAATAAATGTTCAAAAATATGCCCTGAATACACATGTTAACTTTACTCTATGGTTGACTCACCCTATACAGTTTCAAAATTAATTATGTACAAATATTATAATTATTAATATACGTAAGACATCCGATTGATAATATTTAGTTAATTTATATAAATAATAAGTTATTGAAATGAAATAGTTTAAATACATTGTAATTACATTTTTATTTATTATAAGTTTATCGTAAACCCATTACAAATTATTTAAATTAAAATGTAAGGCGATTTTTTTACTCTGGTCACCAATAGCATGCAGCTTAATATTTCTCTTGCTCGTCGTCGTATTCCTCTTCTGGTCATCCAAATTGAACTTCGAGACCATTATGATCATCCTCATTGTCCGTCATATTTGGCTCTAAAGCTTCAAGGACCTCAGGTACATTCACTTTCTTCATCAAGATTATTTGGTTATGAAGCGTTAAGGTATACTTGTCCGTTTACAGTGGCCACAAACTGAAGAGCATTGTAATCCTACTTTTCTGCATACACAGTTCGCGCCACTGCCTCTCTTGCAATTGCAGAAGATCGAACTGAGTAGGTCTTTTGGTGATGGTGGTTATAATGTTGTTGAGTGTTCCAGGGTTTCGTCTTATAATATCCACCATACGGTTGTCTTATTTACGAATAATATTTATAAATATCATTTATAAATAAATAAATAATTCAAGTTTCTTAATAATTATAATATTTGTAAATAACTAATTTTTTAAACTGTACTATGCATTTGATTCCACAGTTGACATAACGTTATCGTATATACGGATGGGCGCTTCCCACTCTTCGCGCTCTATCTCAAGAACGGTTAACTATATAAAATATCGCCCGAGACCAAATTTGCAGAGAATTTTATGCTCTGCAAGTTTTGTACAAACGTCATTTGAAGCATAGGAAACAAGATATTTGCAAAAAACCGATATTCGTGAAGTTTGATCTTGAATATCTTGACTCGCGGACCCGAAATTCTATGAGACTTTTGAGCTAACTTTTAGAATGTCAAAACAAAGATTTATTCAAATTTTCAACTGTCCAACTTTCATTCCTAGGTTTACCCTTTTTTCACGGTATATTACTGCATAAAGTTTTAAAATTTGCCATGATATTTTATTGTCGAAGTATGAAGAGCAAATGAAGATTAATGCCGAATTGAAGAAGGAAATTGCGGATGTTAGACGTCCTGTCATTATACAAGGACAATTCAACAACCGCCGTTATGCCCGGTGAGATGGTGAGCGAGACAGTTCGGGAACTCAATGAGAGGCTGCTACGAGAAAAGAATCTGATGATATTTGGTGCTGCGGAATTAGAGAGTGGTGAGTCAGACAAAACTTTAGTTTCCGATATAGTACTTAAAGCACACCCTGAAGCCAATATTTCTAATATAAAACTATTTCGCATTGGACGTGTAAACACTACAGCGCCTAGACCTATAAAAGTAATTTTAGAATCATCATCGGAGGTCAAGTCCATTATTAGACGAGCTAAAGAACTAAAGAAAGTGCAATTATATAATAATATCTCTTTATCCTTCGATCGAACACGTAAACAAAATGAGGAATACAAGGCATTAAAAGGAAAGTTGGAGGCCAGCTTGCGCGGTGGCGAGACTAATCTCACGATAAAGTACTTTAACGGGTCTCTAAGAATTGTGAGGTCGGACAGGGATTTAAACTAAGCAGGGTGTCTGGCAGTGTTGTCTCTGAATCGGGAACTGATCATGACATCACGTGTTTCTACCAGAATGTAAGAGGACTTAGTACGAAGATTGTGGACTTTTTTCTGTCCGTGTGCGGTGCAAGTCATGACATCATCGCTATCACTGAAACTTAGATCAATGACAATATTTTATCGAGTGAACTATTTGATGAACAATATACGATGTTTAGATGTGACAGAGACTTTGTTGGTATGGGAGTATCAAGAGGGGGTGGCGTGGCAGTAAGGAAGGAACTGTTACCCGCACAGTTGGATCTACAAACATTTCGAAGTAGTGTTACTAAAATCGATATGGTGAGATGTAAACTTAATTTTATTCACCAAAAATTGTATGCATTTGTTGTTTATGTACCCCCTAACGTATCTAACGGTGAATTTCTCACGTTTATCGAATACCTGGAATCACTTCGTCACCTATATTATAGCAGTAATTTAATTATTTTAGGTGATTTCAACATGCCAATTATCAAAATGATATTTTCGATCAAAAAGGCAAAATTCTAGCTAATCTTTGCGATATGCTTCAGCTCTTGCAGTTTAATGATATTCAGAATTCACATAATTCAGTCTTAGATTTGGTGTTGTCAAACATTAATAATTGGAGTGTGTGAGTGTGATCAGATCCCTTAATAGCTGAGGACGCCTATCATTCATCCCTGAATATTACACTCTCAGAGGTTCGGGAAAGAAGACGGGGTCTCCGTGCAAACGCATCTGAACTTAGATACATTTTCAGGAAAGCAAATTATCCTGTTCTCTACGATATGATTTTAAGGGCTGATTGGTCTAGTTTGTATACAACTCAGGATGCTAATAATTTCTATGGCACTATATATAAAATATTTGATGAGTGTGTTCCGAGATCCGTGCTGCGTAAAAGAACCTTTCCCGTGTGGTTTACTTCAGATATAATTAAGTTGGTGAAACGTAAACAGAGAGTGTTTAGGAGGTTGAAGGTGTCTGACTCGAATTGGTACCGTAAGGAAAACAATGAACTGAGAAGTGAAATCAAGGGGAGAATCCATCTTGCTTACAATAATTATTTGAGGAAGGCTGAGGCTTCCCTACGTGAGGACCCTCGATCTTTCTGGTCATTTATTTAACTTAAAGGGTCGACGACCTCGCTGCCACTTTTCCTGAAATCTGGAAAACAGCAAGAATTATACCTGTATTCAAGAAGGGCGATACTAGTATCATTTCCAACTACAGGCCTGTGTTAATATTGTCACCATTTGCTAAAGTTTTTGAAATGGCAATATATGACTCATTGTTTAAGCAGATTAAGGGACGTTTGACGCAGGCTCAACATGGTTTCTTTCGCAGCCGCAGCACGCTCAGCAATTTGGCTTCCTTTGCGCAATTCACGGGGAAAGCCCTTGAAGATCGTCAGCAGGTCGACGCTATCTACACAGACTTCACGAGGGCATTTGATCGTATTGATCATTCCATTCTAGCACGTAAACTGGCTAGTATGGGATTAAACAATGATTTGATATCATTCCTTCGGTCATATCTACATAATCGTATTCAATATGTTGATATCCGAGGACCTCATTCATTTTAATTCGTAGCTACTAGCTTCGCTCCACAAGGTAGTAACCTTTCACCATTGTTGTTCTCGATTTTCATAAATGATATTGTGGAGTCCATTGCTAGTGGCACACTCTTATTTGCTGATGATCTTAAACTGTTCCGGGTAATTCATGACATTAACGATTGTATTATACTTCAGAAAGACATACATATTATCGAAAATTGGTGTGCTATCAACAAGTTGACCTTGAATCTCGGGAAATGTTTTGTTATGTCGTTCTCCAACCAACTGAACCCCACTCATTATGAGTATGTCTTGGATAAAGCGATTATAAATCGTTGCTATACTTTCAGGGACGTGGGAGTAGTGTTTGATACCCGATTGTTATTTGCCGATCACATTGATCGTGTTTGTGGAGAAGCGTTGAAGATGCTTGGATTTATTTTTCGCAATTCAAGGGGATTGGTAGATATAGGGTCCCTCAAAATGCTATACTTTTGCTATGTGCGATCTAAGTTGGAATACGGCGCAGTGATTTGGCACCTAATCTATCACAAATACATTGATAGAATAGAGAACATACAGAGAAAGTTCCTTAAGTTCCTGTGCTTCAGAGATGGCGGCACTTACCCCCCTAGAGGTATAGAAAGCAAGATCTTGTTAGCGCGTTTCAACATGCCGTCGTTGATGAATCGCAGGATTTACTTGCTGGTTCAATTTTTGTTCAAGATATGTAAATCCTTTATTGATTGCCCTGACCTGCTTTCCCAAATTAACTTTCATGTGCCGTCTCGACTTACCAGATTTCCTCATGTTTTTTGCTTGAGTACACCAAGAACTATTATTTTAATGAAGACTCCTTTGTATCAATCCATAAATATTTTCAATGTGGTTTGTAGCAATTTCGGTATGCATAACTCATGCTCAGTTTACTAAATTGATGAAGACGAAGGTTCTTGATGCTCGGTGGACGTGTCCACATTTTTGAACGGTATATACGGGTTATATATATTGTTGTTATATTTATTTAAGCAATTATTGTAATTTTCTTTTTTTTTCTTTTCTTTTTAATTTACACATTTGTCTTGTAAATGGATATTCTATCTGTTAGACAATAAAAATTATTATTATTATTATTATTCCTAGGTTTACCCTTTTTGCACGGTATATTACTGCATAAAGTTGTAAAATTTGCCATGACCTAGTTCATTAAAGAATATACATCAATAAATATAAACAGTGCGAGAATATAAGCGGAATACAGTAACAACTTTTCAGGCTCAGCAACATAAGATACTGGATATTTTACACACTGTGACCATATTCAGTTAGACTGTAGAGGGCATTTTAATTATATTAAGATAAATGATGAAGACTGGATTAGATAATTAATTGTCGTCGTGCGTCATAGCACATAGCACTCGAAGAAGAAGATAGTAAGGTAAAATATGCCTCAATTTAAAAAATATCCTTTATGCAAAACCTAAAAATAAAGCATAATTTCTAGTATTATCGGCATCACAACTGAACTTAAAATTATAAAGGTGGTGCTGGTAGCTATGTAAATCAGAATTTATTATTATACAGAAAACACGTTCCAGTAAAAAAATGCAGTTATCTATACACCTAGAGACAAAAAAACAAATTAAATAAAATTGTAGGTTATCCATAGTAGTTGGTATCTAATGACCTATTTTCTTTCTAGCCCTGACAACATTAGAAACACATTAATCTACAAATGAATGTTTATGTAAATTATGCAATTTTAATATTGAAATCTTTTATTAAAAATGTATTAAAATGTTGCAACAACTTTATTTTGGCATATTCTAAATTTAAAAGCTAATTTAAAAAATTTAATACTAAGTTTTGGTTCATGTACAAATTTTTGAGAGCTGATAGTAAATTAAGTTATTATATCCTGAGTTTAGTAAAGAGATTAAATTTAAATTAAGGTTATATATGTACACAAGGAATTAAAATTCCAAATATAGGTCCTGTTTAGATGTTTCTTGTAGTTTAGTAATGCCACTTTTACTAATCATTTCTATAAAAACGGAGCGTAACAGTTTAACAATATAACTTTATATTACCAAAAAAGAATGACTAACTTGTCTTTTTATTTCGGCTATGACTCAAATTTCTTTACAGGGAAATTTATTCTCAGTAAACCACGTCATCGTTTGCACATTTATAACAAAAGTTAAATCGCCCTCTAAAAATTTAGGGCAATTCTTCAATCTACAAAATATTTCATTATTTTAAAATTATGTGAATAACTAAAGAATATTCTGACACCATTAGAGATATGAAATATTAATAATCTTATAGTACAACTAAAAAAATGATTTCTGATCTCAATATGTTTGGTATGTTTGGAGGTTTCAAATTTTTTACGCTAAAATTGTATTTTAATTGTTACAACCGTTGACATTTTTGGTTGAAAGTCTTAGCAATGCCTTGCAATTTGACTAGTTCTTAAAGTACCTGTTCATAGATGGGATAAAATTAGCTGGTCGTCCTCAATCTGGAAATCGGCAGTTTGCTTTCGCTCGGGTCTCCTTCATACTAAACACCCTCATTGTGTTTATTGATTTTTAAACTGCTGACTCTAATTTTTTTAAAATGACAGCCTGTATATCCAGCAATATTCAGTTTGATGATTTTAACTTTCACACAACATTAAAACCATACCATGTTATGAGTGTTAATTTCATAAGTCGTTTCCAACCTATGTGTTCATTTTATAGGATGACTGATGTCTTAAAAGAGTTTTTTAAAGAAAAATTTTTAAATGGAAATTTATGAAGAAAAAAATGCACATTTTTTTACTTTAGAGAAAAACCAAAGTTTCAAAAGAACAATCTTAGAAAAACGGATCTTTTCTTGATTTTTGATATTATTAGGTAGAGTTTGTCCAGTAGTAAGCAGAAGTTAGCTTAGGTTTGTTCAGATAATAATTATATAAATGTTTTGAGTTTATTTTATGCGGCTAGTTAAGATTTATCTAACCAAACTAGTCAGCAATAGGATATTTAAAGTTAGTTTCAGTAGATTTAAATTAAACTACGAGTAGAATTGAAATAATAGATTCATTGGTATTTATTTGAACTAACCTAAAGTAACTAAAGTAGGTTTCATTTTTCAATTTGTCCTAGTTTCGCTTAGAGTCTTGCAGTTAACTCGACTAAATTGCACTAAACAACTAATGAGATAAATAATAAGTTAAGTTAAAATTTCAATTAAAATTAACGAAACCAACCGTAATATTAAGCTTTTTTAGTATCGGTAGGTAAATCTTGGCTAGTCATTTAAAGATATTATCGCAGAAAACATTAAATTCGGTAAAGTTTATTTTTGAATTACCTGAACTAACCTGAACTAAATGTTGGTAAGTAGCGAAAATTTACCTAACCTAACTAGTAAAAGATAAGGTTGAGTTTATATTCAAATTAATCTTAATTATAAAACGCTTAATCTAGGAGTTCAGTTGTACTTATCTGAACTAACTCTATTTATGTTACATGTAACTTTTTGATATTAAAATTTATTTAATGAAATGAATGCAATATCATTATTCCTTTTCAAGACGTTCTTTTTCGAAAATTTGTTTTTGAACGAAAATTTTTCTTTCGAAAATTTTGAATTCTAGTATAGATAGGGTTAGAGTTGAAGAATTTATCCCATAGTCTTATCGTACTCACTAAACTATTTTACTGCGTCAAATGGAACCACATAAAGCTTGAATAATAAGGTAGAAATAATTCAAGACTTTTAGTACGGAAGTCAATAATCTTCCGTCTTGCTGCTAAAATTAACAACCTGTCCGCTACTATGGCACAGTGACACTACTCAGTATATATTACCACTACGCCAAACACTTTATTTTTGCACTCGACGCGCGTTTCGCTAACCATGTTAGCTTCATTAGGAGCGATGATTGTCACCCTATTTTTATTTAGCCTAATCCTTGAATTACTTAGGCGGAACTAATGGCATAGGCGAGGCCGGTCAAGTAATCACTAGAGGGGACTATAAAGAATAGGCCCTTTGTCTTTATTTAAACTACTTTTACATTTTATAATTTCCATACTTTCGTATGCGTTCGACAATCTCCTATCAGATACATTTTTAATTAATCTTAGATTATCTAATGTTACAGTATGATCAGCTTTAAGAGCATGTTCGGCAATGCTAGACTTTTCTGTTCTACTGTATTTTAAATGTACTAAATGTTCTTTAAATCCTGTTTTAATTGACCTTTTAGTTTGCCCATCATACTTATTGTCGCCATCATTACAACTAATTTCATAAATTTCACTTTTCTCACAATCAGGAATCTTATCTTTGGGGTTTCCTAAGATATTTCTCAGATTGTCTGATGACTTATAGACTAAGGTGAGGCCTACCTTATCAAATACCTTATTGAATCCCCTGCTATATTTTTGATTATATAGTATGGAGTGTAAAAAAAGGTGAAATTCTGAATATTTAACCTAAACTTATGTGTTACTAAGTCTTCGTCATAACTATTAACTGTAGTTATATTTCTAATACGATTCTTTTCATTATTGAAGTTTACTCTATTCAGAGGAAAGGTGACCAAACGATGAACCAAAAATTGTAATGCGGCTAATGAGTGTTGTTTGCAATTAAATGAGTCATTAGGAATATACGAGGCTGGTTTGAAAAGTCCGTGCAAAGTCCGAGAGATGGCACCACCGGCGCGTATCGAGGTCATGTTTTGTTAGTAGCATCTCTTGAATGAACGCACATCAAGTTTCAGCCATATTGGTCTATTTCTTTGTGTTTGGCATTCGTGTGAATCAAGGAAGTCGAGTGATTTTCAAGAAATGGACGAAAAAAGAATTTCGTGTGGTGATTAAACATTACTTTATGAAAAGCAAAATGCCTCAGGAGACTAAAGAGAAGCTTGATAAAACATTATGGTGACTCTGCACCTTCGATTAGAACAGTTTATAAGTGGTTTCAAAATTTTCGGACTGGCCATATGGGAACAAGTGACGCTGAACATTCTGGACGGCCTGTGGAGGTTACGACTCCAGAAATCATTGATCAAATCCATGATATGGTGATGGATGACAGAAGAGTTAAGGTGCGTGAGATTGCTAGTGCTGTGGGGCATCTCGACTGAACGGGTACATAATATTTTGCATAAACATTTGGACATGAGAAAGCTATCCGCAAGATGGGTGCCGCGATTGCTCACGCTTGACCAAAAAAACGGAATCGTGTGAAGTGTTCCAAGGATGGTTTGCAGCTGTTCCAGAAGAATCCGGAGGACTTTAAGCGTCGTTTCGTCACTGTGGATGAAACATGGATACAGTACTATTCTCCTGAGACCAAACAACAATCTAAACAATGGGTTACCAAGGGAGAATCTGCACCAAAAAAGGCGAAGACCGTTCCTTCGGCCGGAAGGTTATGGCGACTGTCTTTTGGGATTCGCAAGGGATAATCCTCATCGACTATCTGGAAATGGGTAAAAAACTATTACAGGTGAATATTATTCATCGTTATTGGACCGTTTGAAAACCGAGCTGCAAGAAAAACGCCCGCGATTGGCCCACAAGAAAGTCCTTTTCCATCAGGACAACGCACCAGCACACACTTCAGCAGTTGTGGTCGCAAAATTAATGGAAATAGGATTCCAACTCGTTTCACATCCCCCCTATTCTCCAGATTTGGCTCCCTCGGACTACTATTTGTTCCCCAATTTGAAGAAATGGCTGGCGGGACAAAGATTTTATTCAAACGAGGAGGTGATTGTAGACACTAATGGATATTTTGCAGACTTGGACAAATCCTATTATTCGGAAGGAATCAACAAACTAGAACATCGTTGGACGAAGTGTATAAGCCTAAAAGGAGACTATGTCGAAAAATAAAAAAGGTTTACCCCAAACACATAAGTAGTTTTTATTTTTGCACGGACTTTTCAAACCAGCCCTCGTATTTATCTGTTGCTGTATCTTTTCTATAGATATCAAATTCTAACCTATTATTATTTTTAATAATTAAAATAACTAGAAAAGGCAGTTGTCCTTTGTTCCCAGTTTCGTAAGTGAAGTTAATGGAATCATACCGGCTATTTAATTTCGAAACAAAATCATCTATATTTGCTTTCATTGTATCAAAAATCGCGAAAATATCATCTACCAAACCCTTGGGAAATACTCAAATTCTTGACTGGCTTCGGTTTCAAAGTTACTCGTGAATAAATTCACTGTGAAAGGTGATAAGCAATTACCCATAGCTGTTCCTTCTTTCTGAACATAAAATTGACTGTT
>CM032449.1:159027490-159117490 GCA_019049505.1 Pachyrhynchus sulphureomaculatus
TACCCAAAGAATCAACAAAGCTTGCAATATGGTTACATGATCTTAAAGTGTTTCGTCACAACCAGATTTTACAGGTACAACAGTAACCAACTAATACCCTAATGTTTAAAAATTGAACTCGGATTCAACCGAAACCCCTATTTTGGATAAATAGGGTAAAATAAATGTTAAGACCTTATACGTTGAATTTTAAATATTTCATCTCCTTTTCGACTCCATTTTTCGAGGCTCGTAGGGGTTGTTGCGAAAAAAACTAAATAGCGTAATCTGAAAGAGAGAATAGTTTACCTACTAGGTGAGATTATTATCTGTTTGGAGCATCGGAACATCGTTTTTTTTTCAGTTTTCAGTAAATGATCGATTGGATTCGCTTGGACTCGATTAGAGGTTATAAATCAGTGAAATAGCGGGGTTAGAAAGGCATTTCGCGAGTTGTACCTATTGAGAATTTTATTCAGGAGCACATGATCTACCTCTGTGCCAAAATTTGGAGTCATTTCATCGAAACCTTTGCAATTTCGCATTTAAAACTGTAATGGTCCTTTTTTACAATTTTTTTCACTGTAAAATATTCCACCGTTTAAAAAATGTATACACCAACACTATTAACTATAGTAGCAACTATTAAAAAAGTAAATACAACTACGAAGTATTAATGTTTAGAACTGCCATTTGAAACTTAGGATTTCGTCACATATACCATCTTCAAAATTACTATAACTCTTCACAATGCCAACTGCAAAAAATTGTATTATTGATAATTGATTCAGCATAGGATAATTTATATGCGTTAAGATGTGAACACTGTATATTTATTCCCGCAGCCATTTTGTCTCAGTCCTCCATTTGGCCAAAAGTCAGAATTTCCTACATTGTATTTAACTCCTAACAATTCACCATCAGTGTGTATGCCTTCAACATATTGTGCGTCATTCTCTACAGTTCAATCTTGCACTTGTGTCACCTGAAAATATAAAACATAAAAATAAATACGTTTATTTACATAAAAGGTCGTTAATTGGCAATTAATCTTAACAAAACCTGAGTGATTATGGTACTTATTAAACAGAAACAATAAAAAATGGCAATATTTTGTAGTAGTAGAAACAAAATTTTAAAAATTACCACTAAGCTGCATTATTTTAATGATTTAATGAACCGAAGGTGGATTGACTAGTCTTTAAAAAAATAATATAAGTGACTTTTTTTTTTTGCAAAAACACAAAAATTATTTCTCACAACATAATCTCTATACACTCTTGGCACAGCGTCCAATTTTCTATTTTCTCAGAAAATATTTGTTTGGAACCGTGCATAATACTCGTTTATAGAAACATTCTTACCATTCAATGAAAATTTAATCCTCTTAAGCAATTTATTGAGGATAGCCGAAGCAAAAAAAAGTCACTTTGACAAAATCTGGAGAAAATAGGGTGGGCAGGGAACTATTTCGAGCCCAGCTTGTGAACTTTTGCTATTGCAACGGCTCGGCCGACATGTGACCAGGTGATTGTTACGGTTCGAAGCGAGCCACATTTTTTGCTTACTAAATCTTGGTTGCTTTTTTTTTTATAGGTCTAGCACACGTGCTATACGGAAGTCCCCGAAGCTTCCCAGGGGCGGCATGTGTGCGGAAAAAAACAAAGCGATTCACGTTGTTCTTTAATCGCTTGTAAATTGTACCTCGGTGGGCTCAAAAACAGCTCTGGGCAACTTATTTCAAAGGGATGATGTTCTCCATATAAAAGGCTGCTTGAAAAAGCGTTGTACGCGGATTAACAAGCTGAACCTCATACAGATGTGAAGTATTAATACGCGCCGTGTATTTGTAACATGCACCGCTCTGGGAGGAATTAAGCGGGCTACATCTTCGAACACTTTCCATGAAAATACTTGTAGGACAGATTCAAGTCGCCAACCGTTCTTCGATGTTCCAGCAATCAAGGTCGCGGGTCAGTTCTGGGTTTTCAATCAGAAGAACAACTCTTCTCTGAACACGAATCCAAAAATGCAGTGTGTGTTTGGGGGAGCGGAGCCCCAAACATGGGGAGCAGTATTTCATAGTTGGTCGAATTTGAGCTTTGTAAAGAATTAACGATTGTTGTGGAGTGTAAAGCTTTCTCGTTCGAAAATAATATTCCCAACTTTTGAGAAGCTCTCCTTGCTATGCCTGCAACATGTTCATACCAGGGCATATTTGCTCGCCCAACAAATTGAGTGACGATGCTAACTTATGTCGGGTTCCGCAACGTTAACTTTTTTAGAAAAAACTGCCGCCTGGGTTTTTGTAGCGTTAAATTCCACTTGGTTACTGTCATTTCAAGATAGAATTTCTTCCAGGTCTTTGTTAAGTTGAACGACCTCCTGCTGTCTGCGGATATTCGCCTGAGTAGCCGATGTCCGAGCGTTCAAAGGGAATGAAGAGATAAGCGTACTGTCTTCTGCAAAGCTGTAGATTGGCTTCCCAGTTTTTCCAGCAGGTCGTTGATGTAAATAAGAAAGAAAGTAGGAGACAGTATGGAGCCTTGGGGCACACCGGCGTTGATAGTGAAGGTGTTAGAAAGAAATCCGTCGACCGCCACTAGTAAAGAACGCTCTCTGAGGAAACATGAGAGCCACAAACAGAACTTTTCAAACATACCACAAGAGCGTAGCTTAGCCAACAGTCCACGTGCCAAACAGGGTCGAAGTGTTCAATTGCATTGTTCCAAACATGTGTTACATAAGTCAGAAGATCTCTGTTGATCTATGTTTACGAAAGCCATATTGATGATCGCTAATAATGTTGTATCCTTGAGATATTTTAAAAGATGCTGATTGATAACCTTTTCCATGACTTTTGATATTATTGAAAGCAGTGCGAGTGGTCGGTAGTTATTTGGCAAGGTCTTCTTGCCTTTTTTAGGTATCGGCTGAACTGTGGCACATTTCCAGCAGGAAGGAAATATTCCCTTTCTGTAGGATAGGTTGAAAAGTCTACAGAAAACTGGTGTTAGTTCCCTCGCATAGTTTTTGAGAACTATGGCAGGTATTCCGTCAGCGCCAGAAGCCTTTTGGTGTCTAGCTTCATTAAAATACGCTTTATGATACGCGGTCTGAAGACCACATTGGGCATCCTTGACTGCAATATAGGAATAGTAGGTTGTGTTTTTCCTTGGAAATCGACAGTAGAATGTGAAGCAAAGAGTTCAGCCAACAAGTTCTCTTTCTCAACAGGTGGCGTTACAATAGAATTATCTGGCCATGTGAGTGGTGGTATGGTGGATTGGTGAAATTTTGACTAACTGCCTTAGCGACTGCCTAAAGGACCTGGAATTGTTGAGACAAGCGAGAAGTTTGTTTCTAATTCGTTGATTGTGTGCCTCCTTGTTTTCGTCGATAATTCCTTTGCATATGTTCCAGGCACGAACAAAGGTGTTACGATTTATGGTGTTAGGATTCTCACGCCATTATCGGTAGGCAAGATGCAACAGCTTCTTTGCATTTTCGGTCATACCAAGGCTTGCCGTTAGAGGGGGGAAGTAAAAACTGGAGATATTTCAAAATTATAAAGAATCTGGAGGTTGCGCCCAGTGAGATCTTTGATCGACATGGTGAGTACTACAAAATAAAAAAAAGTAGCAAAATTAACGGAAGTCGGATTTACATTTAAAATGTACAGGGTCCTTTCAAAGTATGGTCGATTTTAAAAACTTGAGGTGGTTGGCTATCTAAACCTAGCCACATAATACGCTATTTTTCAATTAAAAGATTTAATTAATAATACCTAATAAAATTATCGGTAGCTTGTTACTTAGGCTCTCTCCTAAGCTATTTAGAGAGCTATATGTATAAGACGTATTTTGCAAACTAGATCGGACAAAGAAGGGCCTAAAGATAAATGGTGAGTATCTGAGTAATTTAAGGTTAGCAGACGATATTGTAGTCATCAGTAGTAATCCACATGAGTTACAAGAAATGATAAATGACTTAAATTACCACTCAAAAATAATTGGTCTTAAGAAGAATAAAAGTAAGACAAAAATATTAACCAACACTAATAACAACATACTCATAAATTTGGAAGGAACAGCTCTCGAGATTGTTAAGAATTATATGTATCTGAGGCAAAAATGACCGGGACGAGAGACAGTGTCTCGGATGAGATTTCAAGTAGAATCAGGCTTGGATGGTGCGCATTCGGGAAATTAAGTTATATATTCAACTAGCCGTGCCCGCGGCTCCGCTCGCGTGGACTTCATTCACTACTATCGTCACTGCTTATTCATTATGTTACCTAACGTAATAAAATATCCGCCATTATTACCCCTTATCTCCCATTATTTCTTCTTATCTCGCATTATCTCTACATAATTTCCATTATCTAGGCTTATCTCTGCTCATCTCCATTATTTCTCCTTATCTCCTATTATCTCACGTTATCTCCCATTATCTAGGCTTATCTCGCAATATTTCTCCTTATCTCACCATAACTCCCATTATCTAGACTTATCTCTGCTTATCTCTCATTATTTCCCCTTATCTCCTATTATTTATACTTATCTCCCGTTATCTCACCTTACCTCCCATTATATAGGCTTATATCGAATTATATAGAACATATGTATAAATTTATAAAAATACGTAAATCGGATAAGTGGTTCTCAAGTGATAAGCGTACTAACGGACAGACATACAGACAGAGCATTTTATATAAATTATATTCTTTGCAACATGGTATTATTCCATATGGTTTAGGCAGTGTATTGCAAGAGAACGCGCTAACGGTAAGCTTTTTTCCGACTTGATTCACTATTATCGTCACTGATTATTCTCTATGTTACCTAACGCAATAAAATATATCGTATAACCTGGCCAGAGAACATATGTATGTTTACAAAAAAAAAAACACGTAACGCACTAACGGACAGACAGACAGAGAGAGAGACGCTGCATTTTATATATATTATAGATAGATAACTTGGCCAGAGAAGATATGTATGTTTCAAAAAAAAGCACGTAAATCGGATAACTGGTTCTCCGGTGATAAGCGCACTAACGGACAGACAGACAGACAGGCAGAGAGACAGGCAGACAGACAGACAGAGAGACGTTGCATTTTATATATATTATAGAAGTAATAAAATATATATTTTTAACCTGGTCAAAGAACATATGTATGAATTCAGAAAATCACGTAAATCAGATAAGTGGTTCTCGAGGGATAAGCGCACTAACGGACAGACAGACAGACAGTTGCATTTTGTATATATTATAGATATAGATTATTGTTATTATATAACTTGGGCCAAGAATATATGTATGAATTTAAAAAAAAGACACGTAAATCGGTTAAGTGGTTCTCGCGTGATAAATGCACTAATGGACAGACAGACAGATAAAGAGACATTGCATTTTATATATATTATAGATTATAGATATTCTCTGCTACATAATATTGCTCCATAATTAATGGTTTAGGCTGTGTATTGCAAGGGAACGCGCTAGCAGCAAACTTTTTTCAGACTTCATTCACTATTATCGTCACTGCTCATTCCTTATACTACCAATCGTAATAAAATCTAGCCTATAACCTGACCAGAGAACATATGTATGTTGTAAAAAAAAAGTACGTAAATCGGATAAGTGGTTCTCCAGTGATAAGCGCACTAACGGACAGACAGACAGACAGACAGAGAGATGTTGCATTTTATATATATTATATAGAAGATAAAGCAATAGCCAAACATTAAAGGCCAAAGTTTACGACTAGTGCATCCTACCTATAACTACATAGGCCCTTGGACACTGAATGAAGCCAACATACAAAAACTAATTCCGACCCAGACCCCACACAAAAGACAGATGATCGGGATAAAACTTAAAGATAGAAAAAGAAACAAGTAGATACGTGAACAAACGAAATTAAGGATATTATAGAGCTCCTAGCAGTGGCAATGGGCTGGACATGTAGCACGCACGACCGATGATTCATGGACTAAGCGAATTAAGATCGCAGGATGATATACAGAGGGTTACGGGCATTGGATGGGTAACAACAGCTGCAAATAGATTGAGATGAAATCTAGTATTGGATAGAATTAGGCTTATAGTGAGTGATATATAGTGTTGTTATTTAGCTCCCTTTTATTAACCTAAAATCGCCTATAGGATATACAATATATATGGTTTTGTGTTTTTATTAGGTACTACTGCGCTACCTTCTTTCAACAAAATATTGCAGATAGCACGATCTTGAAAATTTTCTACGATTGTTAGGCTTTAACGATACACATATAACTTACTTTTAAAAAGAACGGTCCAGCAGGATCAAGACCAACGATCACACCCAAAGTTCCATTAGTAGTTTTTCCGATATGTCCAGCAATATGAGCTCCCAAACTGTGACCGACACCGGTTACGTCCGACAACGTATATTCATATTTCTGAGATAGAGTTTCAAGGAATTCTCCCACATATTTTTCCAACATCAGGCACACACATCTTTTACTAACGAAATAATCGATACTATTAGCACATGTATCCCAATTTACAATAATAACGTTAACATTTGCAGCTTGTAGCAACGCTTCTCTTATTAATAAACTGCCTTTGTTATCAGCTCTTTCCAACCATCCATGCACGTAGAACACTGTTTTTAAATCTAGATCAATGAACTAACATCAGTTACTTGGCTTGCATCCGTTAAATTAATTTCAGTACCATCTGGATTGGCTTTGTTGTATACAAGCAAGGATATATCTTCGGTTTAATGGCCTGTGAACCTTCTTGTAACAAAAGAATTTCGTCCGTTGTATCTGAGATTTTTGCCAATTTGCTTAAATATTGTAGTTGTTTTAGTATTTGTTCACTGTTAAGCTCTAAAAAAACAAAATTTGAGAGTAATATATTGAAATAGAATATAAATAATTAAAATAAAAATTAGTAGCGTACCTGTAGCTATGTTTTTACATAAAATATTGGGTAAAAGAAACACACAGTAAGACAATAACAGGACTCTTCATTTTGATTATATTTCGAAATAATTAATTAATAATTAAATTTCTGTATATTCGCTAGCCGTATTTATTTGTTGAAGATGGCAAATTCGTTATCAATACCTGTTATGGAGTAAATTATTTGATTATTGAATGTTATCGCTGGAAAACAACTTAAAAAATTATATATCAAACATCGGAATGTATATTATGATAGCTACTTATTATACATATAATGGGCAATGTCTTCCGAAAAGTCCTGATCACATGAGAAAATTTTATATTACAGGTTTTAGTTAAAATTCAACTTTGACATCAGCTCATGTTGGAATAAAGATGAAAAATAACCTCGTGTTTATCTTTATATATATATATATATATATATAATATATATATATATATATATATATATATATATATATATATATCGGTTCTTTTTAAATGAACCCTCCCCATCAAGCCAAAATTTGGAGCCACGTTAGAGCGGCTTGCGTGGGCTCAAACTAAAGCTTAGAGACTCTAGTTCTGAAAGCCGTTGGGCAATTTTGACAATAAAATGTTGCACATGAGTAGAGGTCCCGAAAGGAGGCTGCTACCCAAAAAAATCATTAAAAGTTAAAAAAAAAACAGGAAGAATGACATTTTTTTATCACCTCACTATACTATTATCTTTGCTTTCGAAAAAAAAAAAAAAATGACCTCACGTGGATTTTTTATCAAGTCCCGATCGCGAGTTACAACAGGTGCAAAAATTCAAAATTCGGGATATCGCTTGAAAAAATCTAAAGAAATTCATACGTATTCCTCATAGCAAAACAAAACTTTTATTAGGTGAACCTGGATTCTAAAGTGCGTTGCTTTTTCGAGAAAAAAATTCTGAATGTATTTTTTTCTTTTTTTTTTTCGAAAGTAGCGTACTCCAGGACCCAGGTTTATGCTACTTATATGATTGTGAGAAATGGGTGACTATTGCAGATCTTTCACATTTCTTATTAGAAATACTAGATAATGCTTCTTAGTTACGAAATTTAACTACAGTTTCTGAAACTGGCATGGATAGAGCCACACTAGAAACAGTATAACTTCCACTGCCTGCTATATTAAATGGATTAATATATCTATCTGATCTGGCAGCTGACATGATCGTAAAAATTGCTGCAGAATATTAAATAGAACATATTTCAAGGTTTCTTTCCAAATATTCAAATTATGCAACGTTGAACATATCAAAATAAAGAACAATATTTCAAAATTATGTCAAGGGTCAAGGATTTCAAAGTGGAAAAGTTTAGCGCCAATTTATGAATTTTAGATTTTTTTGTTTGTGCAAAAAATTAGAAAAATCATTTGAAAGATTCTAAAAAAGTTCAAATAAACTCCTAATTGAATAACAAATTATTTTTTTTCTATAAACCTGGGTCCTGGAGTACGCTGCTTTCGAAAGAAAGAAAAATGAAAAAAATGCATTCAGAAATTTTTTCTCGAAAACAACGCACTTTAGAATCCAGCTTCATAGAACAAAAAAGTTTTATTTTGCTACGAGGATTACTTTAGATTTTTTTAAGCGATTTTTCGAATTTTAAATTTTTGCACTAACAAAAACCTGTTGTAACTCGCGAGCGGGACTCCCAAAAAAATTCACGGGTGGGTCATTTTTTTTTTGTTTTTCGAAAACAAAGATAATAGTATAGTGAGGTTATAAAAAAATGCCATTCTGCCTGTTTTGTTGTCACTTTTAATGATTTTTTTGGAGATATATATATATATATATATATATATATATATATATATATATATATATATATATATATATATATATATATATATATATGTAAATATATATATATATATATATATATATATATATATTATATATATATATATGTAAATATATATATATATATATATATATATATATATATATATATATATATATATATATATATATATATATATATATATGTATATTGGATGTACAAATTAATTATTGGCCCCTACTTGCGATCGACTATAGAGCATATTCAAATCGTAGTAATCTTAGCTTTAAAAATAAATGTAATATTTGGTCTTACTGTGGACGTAACCTAAAAAATTAGTTGTAGACATTATGCCGTTCGAAAATAAATATTTAAGGTTCTTCTTTTGCCTTTCAACTAAAAAGAAAATCGTTGCTTAGGTAAAAGAAGCTCTGCTCGGCTTTCAATCAACACACTGTTCTGAACAGTATGAGTAAACAGTGCTTTAAATAGTTTTGACAAAACAAAGGAAGTGGAGTTGAAGCAAATTCTAGACGAGAAACTTTGCCAAGCTTAACTGAAAGTCTCTAGAAGCCAGCTGAGACTTGGTTTGGGAAATTCTTTCTTATACGGCGTATTCTCCAGGTTTGGCCCCTTCGGTTTACTATCTGTTTTGATCTATACAGCACCATCAGGTTCAAAAATGCATCGAGTAATTCATCGCATCGAAACAACTATCATTTTTCCGATCTGGAAACCTAAAATCATCTATAAGATCGCAGACATGTCTAAACAGCGAAGAAGATTACTTTGAAGATTGGATTTGCAATAATTTTTTAAAAATACATATCAAAATTGATCCATAAAAGACGAAATTAATTTGTACACCTAATATAATTTAATATATCTTAAATACCGTATAACATGATTGAAGAGGATCGGCACGGGACTTACCGAGAGATAGAGGCATCCTTAGGCATATCGAAGACTGCGGTATATTCGATTTTGCATGAACATTTAGCTGTAAAAAGGATGGATTCCGCATAATTTGACCGAAACTCAAAAAACAGGCTCGTGTCAATTGGTGCAAGGAAATGCTTAAAAAATTCGACTAGTGACATGCAAAATCCGTTTATACTATCGTAACAGAACACGAAACTTGGTTATATTCGTACGAGCCGGACACTAAGCAACAATCGACTATTTAGGTCTTCCAAGATGAACTGAATCCAACAAAAGTGGTTCGTTCGCAAAGTACTTCCAAGAAAATGATTGCTTGTTTCTGTGGTTGTGCTGGATATGTTGTAACCATTACTTAAGAGGATCGAAAAACAGTTAATGCTGAATGGTATACAGCAATTTGTTTGCCAGAAGTCGTCGATGAAATCAGGAAAAACAACCGATAACGTCGCGTCATTCTTCATCATGACAATGCCAGCTCTTACACAGTATATCAAACAATTTATTATTTGACGGAGAACAACATCGAATTAATGTCTCATTCTCGAATGTCAAAAAAAAAATGCTTGAGCAGCGGTTTTAATTATCTCAAGAAGCTGTTGAACCCTTCCAAAACTATGTTTTTGATATACCAACTTCAGAGTGGAAAAAATGTTTCGAGAATTGTTTCGAATGCACGCAAAAGTATATAAATCTTACAGGCGAATATTTTGAGAGACAATAAAAAGTAGACCCTTATCCTGTTGTTTGACAAAGAATTACTGAAAAGTTCAAATTTCGAGTGATAACGAAACATCTTTCAAACCTCTTAGTTATACAAAAAAAATCACAGCTTTTGTAATATCAATGACAAACTAAAACTTTGAATACATTCCGAAATATGGATTCAGTAATTAAAATTACTATATTAAACAAATGAAAATATTTTAGGTTCTCCAATTTATACTTAATAGGGTAATAAGACGTACTGAATAACAAATGAAACCAAACATTAAAATTAATTTTTTTTATATATATGATGACCGGCAAATTTTTATTGTTAGGGTATCCGTATGTTTTGCAGGTAATCAGTTTTGAGTCTCTGATAACTAAAAAATTGATATTGACCTATATCGCGTGACCGTTGGTATGGCGGGAAATTTAAATAAATTGATATGAAATTATGGGAAGTCGGGTTAGTTAACAAGATATCGAAAAGACTCAAAGAATCAAAAGTATTTAGAATTTGATTTAAACCCCACTTGCAGAGTTTTGAACGTTTACATGAAAAAAATAGTCGCATTTTTTTTTTTTAAAATATTTCTTGCTCTAGCTAAAAACTTTTAATTTTTTTTTTATCTAAGTAGTTTAATTGGGGTAATTTTTTTTGCTTTGATCACAATTAGAAATATTTTTTTATTTTTTTGACAGTTGGTAGGAATAATTCAAAAAATGAGTTTATGCTTAAACGCCAGCTCTTGCAGTGACGTATATCTAAATGCTATTTCGGTATTTTAGAACAAAAATGTCCTCAAGTATTTTAAAATGGATCAGTTTTCTGATGCTTGTCAAGTTTTACTTAAGTTGAAAAGATTAATTCTGCAGTTGCTGTTGCAATAATTTGTATCTTAATAGCTTTATTGATATTTTATAAATCAAAATACTCCTAAATGCCGTCACCAAAACTCATCTATTTTAACAGATTTTTGGCTGCCTTGTTAGACCGTTTAACTCTATCCTCTCAAAAGTACGTTTAATTACCAAAGGATTTAGTTAATAATAATAAAAACAATAAAATTATTATTAATTTAAAAGTATCAAACAGGTATTAAAACGCCATATGTCCACGATGTCGCTACATACATAATACGAGGGTCGTATGACAAGTAACTGACCTTGACAAAAAAAAAAAAATTTATTTGTAAAATTTATTTTGTTTTTCAACATAGTCTCCTTTTAGCTTGATACACTTACTTCAACGTTTTTCTATATTTTTTATTCCATCTAAAAAATACGATTTCCCCAACTTTCAAAATAGTTTTTTTTTTTCCACAATTACCAATTTTTTTTCCCACCGAGCAAGTTTTTTTATATTCGGAAATACAAAATAATCGCTGAGGGCTAAATATGGCGCATATGATGGATGTGGAAGCAATTCGTATCCTAACTCATAGAATTTTGCCATAGCGATGACACAAGTGTGCACGCGTGCATTTTCTTGATGAAAGAGAATAATTTTCTTCGCCAAATGCGGCCATTTTTTTTGACAGTGTGGTTAAAATAGTCCAGTAATTATTGTTCCCTTTTCAAGGTAATCGACGTGGATTATGTCGCGTGAATCCCAAAATACTGTCGCTATTACTTTGTTGGCCGATAAAGTCACCTTCTCCTTCTTTAGCGCCTGATCGCCACAGAAAAACCCACTGTTTGGACTGTTCTTTGATCTCTGGAGTACTGTGATGAATCCATGTTTCGTCAAATGTTAGGAATCAAAGGCAAAAATCATTTCGGTGGCGCTTTAATATCGTCTAACATTATTTTGAAGTTGATACACGTGCATGTTTATTGTCAATTGTCAGCAATCACTGCACCCATCAAAAAGCTTTCTCGTATTCAAATGAGTTTTTAAAATGTTCTTCAACCGTTTAATTGAGATGTCCACAGTCACAGCAATCTCACGTTCTACCACGCTCCGATCATTTATTATTATATCGTGGATTTTTTCAATCATTTCTGATGTGGTGACCTCATTTGGACGATCTGGAGGTTCTTCATCAAACAAGCTTGTACGGCCTCATTTGAGTTCAGCTGTCCAATATTTTATTGTCGATAACGTAGGTGCAGAGTCCCCACAAACCTTTAGTTCCGTTTTTATTCCATCATTCGTTTCCTTTTTCAAAAACAAATATTTTAACATTGCTCGATATTCAATTTTTTCCATTGTAACATCACAAAAAATTCTCCTATTTAAAGGTCTGCCATTCACAAACTAAATCACGCAGCGACTTGAAAATTTGACAGGATTTTTATGAAAGGTTATTTTTCCAAAAAATATAATTCTTTAAATAGTGGTAGTTCCAACTCTGGCCGAGGCCAGGTACTTATCACACAACGTATTGTTCGAGATCACATTACGTTGAAATATTTCGGAAGTTATTTGGTTCACACAATTTCTAATAAATTGTTCTAAATGTTCATGATTTCTAAAAGGCCGTCCTTTATAAACGGCATTTTTTAAGTATCTCCAAAAAAGCCTAAGGGTAAAAGGACGTGGGATATGGCTGGCCAGACATTTTTTGCGAATCTGTCTATCCACTGGTTGCCAAACTCCTCATGTATTCGGTTCCTTACATCAGTGATAAAGTGAATACTTGCGCCATCCTGCTGAAATTACATTAACCTTCTTTACATTCAAGGGAGATTATATAAAAATCTGATAAATCTGTCTGTAATAATAATAAGAATCTAATTTATCCCTTAGTAAAAATATAATTTTTGTATCTAAAATTTCACACCATATATTCATTTTCAAACTATAGTTTATACTTTCAACAATAAATTATAGGTTTTCAATGGCCCGCCAACTACAATTTTGCGAACTTACGATTCCGTTTGAAATGAATGTTGCTTCGACTAAAAATAATATTTTCCTTGGGAAATTAAAGTCTTCTTCGACCATGCCCTGAAACCATGCACAGAAGTCAAAACGGGCATTATAATCCCGGTATTTTAACAAATTTCGGTTTGTTCGGAAAAAAATTATTTCTTTTTAATATTCTTTTTACCGATCGCTCTTCAATATTCGCCACCTCAAAAATATGAGCAACTGACACTTGCGGTGTTTGTGAAACTGTCAGCAGTACATTCAAACTATTTTCAACATTGGTAACTATTCGTTCATGAGAAATTTTGTGCTGATTTTCTACACTACCAGTTTCTTCGATTTTTTTTAGCAAGCACTTAACAGTAGATTAATGTGGAGTTTTATCAGGATTTTTTTTTGGTGAGAGGTAATGATACTTTTAATATTTAAATATAATTTGTTTTAATTGTAATTGTGTAATGAAGAAGAGACTTAATTTATTCTAAGTGGTTCAAGTTTGTCCATTTAGGTTCTATGTGGTAACAATTAAAAAAATGACGTTTTAATTAAATTGTAATTTAGGAAGTTCATACTGGTATTAGAACTGCGTGTTCAAAGGAAGCATAGAGCTCTTTGTAAGCAAATACTGAAGCAAATTTTTTTAAAATTTTAAGTCAGTTTAATTTACCTTCAGTATACAGTATCCTTTTATTGGAGTATGGTACCAACTATAATAACACAGCCACACAAAAAAAAAGTGGGGTATACTTTTGATGCGATATATCAGATCCGTAGTATTTTTGCCCGCTGATCACGAATCTGACATCAGAATATCGCCATCACATCCCAATTTTTTTCTAACCTCAAAAAATAGGTAAAAATTAGTAAAAATTAAGAAAAATATACTCCTAAAAAATTGATTCAAGCTTTTTCATGAATCCAAAGATGTATTAATATGTATTCGGACACGCTAAGCTAATATTCATCGGTTGGATTAAGCCATACAGTTCTGTTTTCTTTCTAACCTCAATAAATCAGACAGATATAGTGCTTCTCGAATGCAAAAACGAATTCAAATTAAAATTCAACCGATTCTTACCAAATTTGGTACACGGGGGTTTTTTGGGTTGCTGATCATGAATCTGAGGTCGGATTTTCAAAATTCAAAATGGCGGATCCAAGATGGCGGACAAAATTTTTGAAAACCAACCGATTCCTACCAAATTTGGTATACAGTTGGGGAATCCTCAAACCTGATACTCTTAAACCCTAAGCCCTGAAACCTTAGACTCCCACACCCTGTAACCTCAAAAAATAGACCTCAATAATCCTGTAACTCTAAAAATGAGACCCAATAAACTCAAAACCAGGACTTTTAAACCATATACTCTCAAATAGTAGACCCTTAAGCCCTAGAATTGCGAAGGTTAGACCCGCGCCTAACTTTCCTTTTTTTGGCTGTATCTTGTTCCTTTTTCCGCGAATGACCTATTCAAAGGCTTCCTGCCCAAACGCTTTTGAGGACTTGTTTCTCTTTTTAGCGACCATCAATAGTCCGCTAGCATATGGTCATCCCATCGCCCTTGATACCGATTTTCTATGATTTTCTGATCTTGGTGAAAACGTTCCCCTTGCTCCTCACTGTAGTCACCAAGATTATCTGGGAAATCATCGATGTGGGAGTCCAGGAAATGTAATTTTAGATTCATTAAGCAACCTAATGTTTGAAAATTTTTTACCATTTTCTCGACTATTTCTTTGTACTTAGGACTTTTATTATTTCCCAAAAAGTTTGTTGCGACTTCTTTAAAACTAAGCCAAGCAGCTTTTTCAACTTTATTCATTTTAGTAACAAATAATGAATCTTGAAACAATTTTCTTATTTGTGGCCCGTCAAATACGCCTGCCTTAATTTTAGCTTCAGAAAATTTCGGAAATTTTTTATGCAAATATTTGAAACATGGGCCGTTTGTATCTAATGCTCTCGTGAATTGCTTCATAAGTCCAAGCTTAATGTGAAGCGGGGGAATAAGAACTTTTCCTGGATCTACCAATGGTGGAAACAATATATTATTTTCACCAGGAGTGAACGATTCTCTTGTTGGCCAAATTTTTTTCTTATAATGACGTTCCCTGTCTCTGCTATTCCACAGACATTTATAACAGGGATAAAGTGTAAACCCTGACTGTTGGCCAAGCAATATTGTTACAATTTTCAGATCTCCACAAATTTTCCAGTTATGATCAGCATATTTTATTTCCATAACTGTGGAATGAGCAATCGGAATGGGAGCGTAAACGTTGGTATTATGCAGCAAAACTGCCTTAATGTTCCGTTTAGAAGAATCAATGAACAGTCTCCATTCTTCAGGTTCGTATGAGTTATTTTGAAATTCATCCACTAGACCTTTTATATCGGTACAATATGAAAGTGACAATTCCTCGTACATTGTGAAATATTTTCGAAATTCTTCATCTCTGTTTCTATAATAAGAAATCGTAGCTTCTGGCTTAAGTAAATGTCTTTTCTTTAAAAAGGAAGCAAGATGCTCTGAACCATCTTTGGATAAGCCTAAATCTCTGACTAGATCACTAAGTTCTGACTGTGATACGAGTATTGGTTCTGGTTTACGGTTGTATGGTAGAAATTCTTTATCTGTGTCACTAGTATATGATAGGTTGTCACTAGAACATTCATTAGTAACAGTGTTTGAATCTTTTTCGACAGTCTCAATGTTTTCGGCATGAACTGATAAGGTGAAATCATTTGTTTCCATAACATCAGCATCAAGTGGTTCAGGAGGCGGAATTAGTTTAGTTGGTCTTGTTACTGTCGAAACATCGTTATAAGTAATAGTGCTTTTATTTTTTCGGTTATGCCTAGATACAACATTCATACAAAAGTAGCAATCATTTTCACTGTATGGTCTATTCCATATTGCTGGTCTGGAATATTTAATCGCTTTCTTATTGATGTACAACATTATTTTGCAAGAACTGCAAATGATGTGGGAAACCCAATCTGTATCCTGGTGCTGTATTTCAATGTTAAAACAATCCTTATATAAGGTTTTAATCTTATCCGTTATCGGTGACCCCATTTTACTCAATACGTGTTGACAGCAAATATAACAAAATGAATCACTGTTTTTATCGCACTTATGAAAAGTCCTTGTACCGTGAGACCGTTTTCTTGTAGCATTATACTCTACATGAGCCAAGTCACCCACACATGAAGAGCTACGGTCGCTGGATGACGACGGCTGCGGGCCCGCTTTCCCACCCTGACCAACCGCCGATACTGGGTTTCCGAGTCCCTGCATCGTAATTCTCTTTCTTCTACCTGCCATGGCGGCATCTAAGCCGTTATCCAGGGACTCTGCCGGCTAGTGGAGTAACACCGTTGCCCACCGTCACCACGTGGAGGTGTCCTGGAGGCAGGTAGAAGAATAAAAATCGACCGATGAATTTTCTCGGCGTTCAAAATGGCGCGAAAACATCTGCCATCTTGAATTTTGCAAATCCAACCTCAGATTCGTGATCAGCGACCCAAAAAATCCCCGTGTACCAAATTCGGTTGAATTTTAATTTGAATTCGTTTTTGCATTCGAGAAGCACTTTATCTGTCTGATTTATTGAGGTTAGAAAGAAAACAGAACTGTATAGCTCAATCCAACCGATGAATATTAGCTTAGCGTGTCCGAATACATATTAATACATCTTTGGATTCATGAAAAAGCTTGAATCAATTTTTTAGGAGTATATTTTTCTTAATTTTGACTAATTTTTACCTATTTTTTGAGGTTAGAAAAAAAAAAGTTGAGATGTGATGGCGATATTCTGACGTCAGATTCGTGATCAGCGGGCAAAAATACTACGGATCTGATATATCGCATCAAAAGTATACCCCACTTTTTTTTTGTGGGGCTGTGTAATTAACGTCACCCGATACAGCCTGTACAACCAGTTTAAAAAAATTGCTATGGAGAAATCCACTCTAAACATTTACTTGCACTGTGCTAGATATTTTCCTCCTTTAGAGAAAATATTTAGCATTTTTGTTGAAAAAAGAATTGCAAACAACACATACGAATATAATTTTATTTTCCTCTCAGAAGAAAAAAAGGTTAGTTTGTGAATCACTATGATTTAAAGTTCATGGTATCTGAATCTTTAAAATTGTAGATGAATATTAACTTAGACATTCGCTTTGCCAAATGGTGACTTCGTATTGGTTTTCAAATAATTTGTTTCGGTAGCTCCAGAAAAAAACCGTTTGTATTTCTGCATTAAAGTAGGAGGTTTTAGACATTCTAAGAAATTGAACAAGCTAAGACAGGACTATGACTGACCACTAAGCTCTTTCGTTCCACTTGAGGAAAGAAAATAATATTATTTTTTCTGGGTATCATTCAAATGGAAAAATATCTCCACGGAAAAAAGATTCTATTCAAACTGAAGCTTCGTAATCATTTCGCTCTCTTTAAATTAAACATTCATATAATTTTTATGTAATTCCTGCCCTGTTTAGACTATTATTTTGCAAAATAAACATAATAATAAACTTTTCAAATGCATACTCAGCATTTTTTTAATTGTCTAAAATTTCTAATATCAAACATACTGACGTAGTATTGACGTTAAGAACACTTGCCAATGATTTGAGATTTTGATTAGTTATCATCTAAATAATCATTATAACTGTCGCATTATTTTAAATAAAATTGATTGTTGTGAATAGGTTCAATGTAATATTTCCATGAATCGCTATGCGAATAGCCTTCATCTACTGCAAACACCCGAGCTGACGAAGCCCTCCATTTGGCCAAATTGATATCTCCAAGGTTATAATTTGCTCCAAACACTACAGCATTTTACGGATAACTTAGACAAATTCCGCATAGCTTTCATTTAATCTTGAATCTGTACATTATTATAAAAAGAAAATAGAAGCAGTAAGATTAATAATGTGGGTGGGTTAAATGGATCGTTAAATATTGTATAGTTTCTATGTATTATGAGAATTTTTCCATATTTTTTAGTTGCTGTAATAAACAAATTTTAACCATATAATTTATAGTATAGTAAAATAAATTATAGATCAAAGGGATTGTTAAAGGGCTTGCATATATATATATATATATATATATATATATATATATATATATATATATATATATATATATATATATATATCTATGATATATATAAAATGCAACGTCTCTCTGTCTGTCTGTCTGTCTGTCTGTCCGTTAGTGCGCTTATCACTGGAGAACCACTTATCCGATTTCCGTACTTTTTTTTTTAAACATACATATGTTCTCTGGCCAGGTTATAGGCTATATTTTATTACGATAGGTAGCATAGGGAATGAGCAGTGACGATAATAGTGAATGAAGTCGGAAAAAAAAGTTTGCCGTTAGCGCGTTCCCTTGCAGTACACAGCCTAAACCATTAAATTTGGAACAATATTATGTAGCAGAGAATATCTATAATCTATAATCTCTAATATATATAAAAGGCAATGTCTCTCTGTCTGTCTGTCTGTCCATTAGTGCGTTTATCACTTATCCGATTTACGTGTCTTTTTTTAAACTCATACATATATTCTTTGGCCAGGTTATATAGTAATAATAATAATGTATAACTATAATATATGTAAAATACAACGTCTCTCTGTCTGTCCGTTACTGCGCTTATCCCTCGAGAACCACTTACGTGATTTTTTAAATTCATACATATGTTCTCTGAAGAGGTTATGTAATAATAATAATAATAATAATCTATATAATATATATAAAGCGCAACGTCTCTCTGTCTGTCTGTCCGTTAGTGTGCTTATCATTCGAGAACCACTCATCGGATTTACGTGATTTTTTTTTTAATTCTTAATTTAATATATGTCAAAAAAAATCTATAATATATATAAAACGTAACATCTCTCTGCCTGTCTGTCTATCCATTACTGCGCTTAGCACTCAAGAACCACTTATCCGATTTTTTATTATAAAATACAAAGGGAATAAACGGAGACAAAATGCTAATATTTAGGAAAAAAGTTGGAAGTTTAGCAGTAAGCTTCGCAGAAAGACTGAATAGACGGGCGGAATACTTTAAAGAAACATTAAATGGAGATGAAAATGAGGAGTTGAATGAGAAATAGGAAGCAAAATTAACTGAAGGGCAGGAGGCGACAGATAAACCCTGCAAAGAAGAAATAAGAGAAATACTCAGAACCCAAAAAAAATAAGGCCCCGGGTGGAAATTGTACAACTGATAAAAGCTGGAGGAGTAGATCTGGAAAATGAAATATGCCGGTTGGTGCAAGAAATATGGGAAACAGAAAAGATGCCAGTGAGCTGGAGAGAGTCGCTCATTTGTCCAATATACAAAAAAGGAGAAAAAACTATATGTGCTAATTATAGACCAATAGCCTTACTGGATGTCGTGTACAAGATGGTAGTGTTGGCTATCAAAAACAGACTAGCAGAGAAAGCCGAGTCTTTTCTGGGAGAGTACCAGTGTGGATTCAGTAAAAATAGATCGGTTACAGACCAGATATTTTCGATTAAACAAATCCAAGATAATAGCTTAGAACAAAATTTGGCACTACACTTGGTCTTTGTGAATTTCAGAGAAGCATATGACTCTGTAAATAGAAAAGGACTCTACAAGATAATGGAAGAACTAAAAATTCCAAGTAAATTGATTGAGAATGACCCTGAATGACACAGAAAATAGAGTGTTGGTTGAGGGCAAAGTATCAGACAAGTTTAAGGTGAAGAGAGGATTAAGACAAGGAGAACCAGTGTCGACATGTCTATTTAATTTGGTACTAGAGAAGATAATCCGGGAGTCAGAAATAAAAACAAATGGAACTATATACCAACAAACCTGCCAATGCTTGGCCTATGCGGATGATGTAGCAGTGATTACAAAAGTAAAAGAGAACCTCAAAAAAGCCATAAGTAGGATAGAAGAAAGAGGAAGGATGAGAGTGCTAAAGATAAATGAAGAAAAAACAAAATACATGGAAATTACAAAGAAGAAGGATATTAAAAACAACAAAAGTTTAGATATAATAAACCTTAGGAAAAAGATGTATGTTTGAAAAAGTAGACAAATTTAATTATCTGGGAGTAACAATAACATAGAGTGGACAAGAAAGGACGGAGATACAAGAAAGAATAGCGAAAGGACAGAGATGTTTGGGGGAATGAATCCAATATTGAAATTAAAGAATGTATCAAGAAAAGCAAAAGGAAGAATATATACGACAGTTGTCAGACCCACGGTGACATATATATGCGAAACGTGGAAACTGAATGCAAGAGAAAAGGAGACACTGGAGGTATGGGAAAGGAAAGCTTTGAGAAAAATCTACGGAGGAAGGAAAGAAGAGGGACTGTAGAGAAGAAGAACAAACTACGAATTAAAATGCCTATATACGAAACCCCTTATAAGCCAAATCATAATAAGCCAGCGATTAGGATGGTTGGGACACGTGGCAAGGATGAAGGAGGAAAGACAGGCAAAGCAAGCCCTAATAAGAGGAGTGGTTGGAAAAAGAGGTAGACCTCGATCTACATGGATTCAGGCAGTAAAGCAAGATCCGGAGTTGATGGGAATCGTGCACTGGGAAAAGCTAACAGGAGACAAAAAGAAGTGGAGACAAGTACGCAACCAAGCCATGGGCCTCTAAGGCCCCTTGAGCTATATAATAATATAAACATAACGAATAGTGACGATAAGGGTGAATCAAGTTCACGCGAGCGGAGCCGCGGGCACGGCTAGTATATTTATATAACACGGCTAAAAAGTTTTTGGTCTAACACATTGATGTCGCACTTTTCAAAAAATCCATATGATTTTTACGAAGTACCAACCTTCAAAGGATACATCTCAAAATATCATGACATTTCGATGATTAGTTTAAAGGTTACACTGGTTTTAGTGACGCTACTTTTGATATTTTCAAAATAATGAAAAAAATCGAATTTCATGTGTTGATTAAACACTTGTTTTTTGATAGGAAAAAATACCATTCAAGTAAGGCAACGACTTGATAAGTGTTATGGGAACTCTGCCCCTGGACAATCACTCGTAATTTACTGGTACGGTGAATTTAAACGCGATCGTACAGTCGAATTTTGCAAAAAAATGTGTTTTAGGTAGCTAGACCAAAAACTATTCAACCTACCTATTGGAATGGAAAAATTTCAAGTATATTATTTATTAGAGGGGTTGCTTTGTATGTATAGTATGTATTTTTTAGAGTTCTTGGAGTCCAGGAATCAAAGTTAATTTCATTACTTTCAATTTTAACAGAGAAAAGGTTAAAAGGAGTGGGTACTGTTAATTATCGTAGAGTTTTAATAATATTACGAGAATTTTCCTAGGTTCTTTGTAACCTACGGAGTTGTAGTGCCGAGATTAAGTTATTATTTTTAGTTTATTGGTATTAATTTTAGAGCTGCGTGTTTTCAAGAGAAGTACTGGGTAAACAACTTTAAAACGATTTTTATATAGCTTGTTTGATGGGGATCTGCATCATGCTGAATTTTTTAAAGAGGTGATTCAAATGCGGAATTAGTGATAATTTAGCAAGTTCACAATAACAGCAACAGCACAATTAAAAAAGAAATATGTGAGAAAATGCGCAAAAAATATGTTTGTGCATAAAAAACATATAGTTACTTTCTCCCTTCCAAACGTCTCTAGAGAAATTCAAGGAAAGGTAGTACCCCTAAAAAACGATATATTATTAACTTTTTTTTAAACCTAAGCCATATTCTTATAACATAGTGTATGAACTCTGATATTAGTTAACTTAATGAGAGTTAAAAACGAGGCTTCACTTCTTCTTCTTCTTCTTTCTTATGGTGTATCATATAAGGAAGCATACTGCCTGTTTTATCTCCATTAGGCCTCTTCCGATGTGGACGTTCAGCATTCCTTCCACCTTTTCTGAGGTCTGCCCCTAGTTCTTCTATCGCAGGGTTTATTGAGTTTGGCCCTTTTTACCAGTCTGTTGTCGTCCATCCGATCTACGTGTTTATTTCATTGTTTTCTTCTAGTTCTGGTCCATTTGGATGTTTCTTGGATCTTACTTAGTTCTTGTAGATACTTGTTGCGGATTCTGTCGTGGATAGTTTTTCCATGTATGTCCCTAATCACCTTCATTCCTGTTGCCCTCATCATTTGTACCGTTTTACGTGTGTCAGCTCTTGTTTCTACAGCATATGTCAGGATCGGTCTCACTGTTGTCTTGTATATTCTTATTTTACTTTCCACTGTAAGGTGTTTATTTTTTCATACTATATCCGTCAAACAACCTACTATTGTTGTTTTACTTCCCTGTTTAAGTCCC
The DNA here is from genome assembly GCA_019049505.1 of Pachyrhynchus sulphureomaculatus. Lineage (NCBI taxonomy): Eukaryota > Metazoa > Arthropoda > Insecta > Coleoptera > Curculionidae > Pachyrhynchus > Pachyrhynchus sulphureomaculatus. The sequence continues at coordinate 159,050,096 of CM032449.1, forward strand.
CGTAGCTTGTTATTATTGTTCTCAGGTATTTAAAATTATTAACTTATTCCATAATAGTTCCTTGGGTCTCCAGCTTGAATCTTAATAATTCTTTTGAAGCTACCATACATTTTGTCTTGTTTGTGTTGATATATCATGTTTAGTTTTCTCGCTTCCAAATTGAAGGCATGAAACATCTTCTGAAGGTTCTCCTCAGAATCGGAGATGAGGACTGCATCATCGGCGTAGCAAATTGTGTAGAAGTGTGTGCTGCCCATTTTGTATCCTCTTGTTTTTGGAAGATTCTCTACTATTCTGTCCATAACGAAGTTGAAGATAAAAGGACCATGTGAATCGCCTTGTCTTATTCCGGTGTTTATTTTTAGTTTATTAGTATAGAGTGACATCATGTGCGAACCTTAAGTGATTTTATCAATGTCCATTAGTATTCTTTTATTTTCCCACTTTATCGATTTGAACATGTCTTCTAGAGTCAACATGAACAGCTTTGGGGATATCGAGTCGCCCTGTCTGATTCCTCTTATAAGCTTGATTTTATTTGTTTTCCTTCAAGCATTATTTGTGATGTTGCAATTTTATATATGTATTGAAGAAGAGTTGTGTATCTTTCATAGAGTCTGCTGTTACTTAAGGTGTTAAGGACTGCCCATATCTCTAAGAAATCAAATGCTGTTTCGTAGTCAAACAATGCTAATGAATAGAAGGTCACCTTGTGGATAGCAACGGTTGATAAATAAATATATATATATATATATATATATATATATATATATATATATATATATATATATATATATATATATATATATATATATATATGTATAAAACCGGATTATTGACAGATTCTCTGAGTGTATTTTTTGAAAATGATTCTAGTTTGAAGCATCAATATAAGTTTTCATATTACTAAAAATTTATTCTGGTTACAGCACAAGAAGTCCCTGAAAATAAAATATACCGTATTTTAGGTATCGAACTCATAGAATTTTTTTTTGTGTTAGTAATGTTGACAACACTGTAGATATATATATATATATATATATATATATATATATATATATATATATATATATATATATTTGTAGGCTGAAAACTTTTTTGTCTGACTCGCTGACGCTCTTTTCAAAAAATCCATACAATTTTAAAAAAGTACCAACCTTCAAACGATACGTGTCAAAATTTCATAACATCTCGACAATTAGTTTACAAGTTTTAGTGAAGCTACTTTTAAAATTTTCTAATTAATGAAAAAAATCGAATTTCGTGGGTTGATTAAACACTGTTTTTGATAGGAAAAAATACCGTTTAAGCAAATCAATGGCTTGATAAGTCTTACGGAGACTCTACTTCTGGAAAATCACTCATCATTTATTAGTGTGCTAAATTTAAACGCCGTCGTACAGATACAAGTATTGCTGAATGCTCTGGACCCCAAATGAGGTGGTTACACCGGAAAACATCAAAAGAATCCACAAAATTGTTTTGGATGATCGTAAAGTGAAATTGCATGAGACAGCTGACACCCTAAAGAGATCAAAACAACGTGTTGGTCATATTTGGCATAAATATTTGGGTATGAGAAAGCTCTGCTCGAAATGGGTACCGCGTTTGTGGACCTAGAACAAAAACGTGTTTAATTATTCTGACTGCTGTTTGGATCTATTCAAACGCAATAAAAAGGATTTTTTTATGCGATATATGACAACGGATAAAACATGAATCCACCACTATACACCGAAATCAAATCAGTAGTTAGCTGAGTGGACAGTAGCCGGTGAAAGCCGCTCGAAGCGACCAAAGGCACAATAGCGCTGGAAAGGTTTTTGGCTCCTGTATTTTGGGATGTGCACGAAATAATTTTCATCGACTATGCTGAAAAGGAAAATCAACAGCGAATATTATATAAAGTTATTGGTGCGTTTTAAGGTCGAAATCGCAAAGAAACGGGCCCAAATTAACAAGAAAAAAGTGCTCTTTCATCAAGACAATGCATCGTTTCACAAGTCAATGGTTACGATGGCAAAATTGCATGAGTTGAAGTTCGAATTGCTTCCTCATCCACCTTATTCTCCAGATTTGGCCCCCAGCGACTATTATCTATTCGCCGATCTCAAAAAAAAAATGCTCGTTGGAAAGAGATTTAACTCCAATGAAAAATTTATCGTCGAAACTGAGGTCTATTTTGAAGGCAAAGACAATTCCTTCTACAAGAAAGGTATAGAAATGTTAGAAAAGCGTTGGAGTGATTGTATCGCTCTTGAAGGAGACTATATTGATGAATAAAGTCGAATTTTGCAAAAAAAAAAATGTATTTTACGTAGCTAGACCAAAAACTTTTCACCCTATATATATATATATATATATATATATATATATATATATATATATATATATATATATATATATGTTTATATATATATATATATATATATATATATATATATATATATATACATATATATAAACATATATATATATATATATATATATATATATATATATATATATATATATATATATATATATATATATATATATATACTTCTGTGATCAAAAAATAGTAAGACTTAAATTTAAATCGCCCTGGCATTTCCAAATCGAATTAATTTTATTTTCGTTAGGTTGGTAGGACCTTAACTGCCATCTGTGTCAAATTTTAAGACCATAGCGTCAGTAATTAATAAGATTCGCTTGCATTCGTTTAACAACAAAAGTGCCTTTTTCGATGAATGAAAAAATTCAGCAAAGAAGTTGCATTAAATTTTGTTTTAAAAATGGTTTCTCAGCTTCCCAAACGTTCGAATTTGTCTCAAGAGGCCGGAATTATGGGTCGATATATATATATATATATATATATATATATATATATATATATATATATATATATATATATATATATATATATATATATACGAGGTGGAATTAAAAAGTTTATAAAAAACGCAAAAACAAAAATTTAGTTCTCAACATCAGTTCAGTATAACATATTTGATCCATCGAGATTCCAGTTTTTTTTATTCCCTCACAGAGAATAGTGTTTTAAATTGTTCAGAATACTCGTTTAGACCACAGATGATCTCTCTATTAGAACGAAAGTTTCTTCTCTCAAGCCAGTTTTTGAGGTGAGAAAAAAAAAGTAATTGGGGCCAAATCTGGGATATAGGGCGATGGGTGGAAAACTATTTCGAAGCCCAGCTTATGTACTCTTGCCATTTCAAGGGACGATATGTGAGCAGGCGTATTGTCCTCGTAAAGGAACCATTTTTTGTGCGCCCTAATCTTGGTCGCTCCTGCTTCAGCTCGCGGTGCAAATGGTTCAATAGTTTTGCGTATAGAGCCAGGCGCTTTTTGACCCTTTGCCAAGTAGTTAATCATGATGATACCCGAGCCCAAAAACTGTTGACATAACTTTTCCCGCCACTTTTTAGCTTCTTTCGATGCATTTTAACCTTGGCCAACCCATTGTTTTGACTGAATGTACCTGTTCGTATGCGATACCTACCATCCCAGCAATCTCACGAAGCTTCATGTGACGATTTTCCGTCACGATTCCCTGAATTTTATCGACCATTTCTTCCGAAGAAGAAACTCAATTGAACGATCTGAACGTGCAGCATCTGCGGTGCTCGTACTAAAATGGCTTCTTGTTTCCAAGTTGTTTCTGTTGCTGCCTCGGGATGGCGCTGATTCATCTGTGTTCCGCGTTTTCATATCATTGTTACAAAACCTTGTTATGTTATATAAGTTAATTCTTTATGGCTTCCAACTGAATAAATTTGTAGTATTTATAATTAGAAAATAGCAGTTAAATAACATCATCTATAAATATAAAATTAAAATATATTTAAGAGAATGTAGACTTTACTGACACAAGCCGAAGTATTATAAAACTAGATATCTCCTTTACCAAATGGTGATTCAGAATTGGTTTCCAAATAATATGTTCCGGTAGCACTAAAAAAAAAAATATATATATTACGAGTAGTATCCCCGTTTTCTTCCGTTAAGAAATCGTGGATGCTGCGACTCTAAGATAACAGACAAGTTAATACGTACTCAATATAAGGCTTATCGTGTGAACTTAATAGTCAAAATAGGCAATGGGGAATACAGAGGGTATTCCCAGTTCTTAGAAATTTAGTTGCTACAGAGCATATCAGACCTTCTGTGTGCCAATATTTCACAGTAGCGATAATGGCGCAACGCATATTCTTTGCATTAATGGAAAATTCAGCTAGTGCAAGAATTTAAGCCAACTAACACTACTCAGAAGCCCAACTTCGGTTATCCCAACTTTGACAGCTTTTCAACATTTTCCAACATCTTAATTTCGGTGGGGCATATTTCCACCATATTCTCTTAAAACATCCCCACCATGGCTACAGAAATAATTTTAGGACTAATACCCTCAATATATGCATAGAAAAGTGAGGCTATTAATAGTGCCTATCGTGTGAGAATAAATGAAGAATGGAAACGACCAACGTAAAGTTATGTATCTAATCGACGACAAACTCTCGGATATGCAATCTAATTATATGATGACGTCATATAATATCGAAAAACCACAAAGGATTAGGTGCAATCCAAATCTAAATAGATGAACATGGAAAATCAGATGAAGACAACAAGCCTGATCTATTACCGAGACGGATAAAAATATCGAGCGGATTAGGTACTGGAATATATGCAGAAAAGTGAAGCTTTAGCATTCCACTAGAGACAACTGCAATACTATTCCAGGTAGAAATTCACACAATACAAGCATGTGTTTACGACAATATTAGATGAGATTACCGCAATCAAGAAATCTATTCTTTCAGTCAAGCTGCTCTAAAGGCTTTAGGCGGCTATCATACCAACTTTAAGATAACGATAGAGTGTAAATGTGATCTGCTAAAACTATCCCCCAAGAACAACCGGGTTGAACTGCCGTGAATTCCAGGATATTCTGAGATAATAGGTAATGAAAAAAAAACACGAATTAGCAAGATTCAGAACTATAAACCCATACAGGGGTTCAGAAGCAATGAAATAAGTAGTAGAAATGACAGTAAACAGATGATTATATCGGCAACATCCAGATCGTTGGCTCACAACATCTGACCAAAAACGTGCTAAGGACGTAATTGCGACTAACAATTAATTTTCTTTGTTTAACATGGACTCAGACTGACCAAATTAGTGATGGGACTGATGATCGGTCATTCTCACCTGGGGAAATATTTACAGAAAATGAGTATCCACAGTGGTCCCTCCATATACAGACTATGTGGTAAAAAGGAACTTAAAACAGACCATTGCTCTGAGATCTACATTGTGGTGATAAATTACCACATAAAGGCCTTGGAAGGAAGCGAATAAACCTTCTTAAAGAGATTACCCTAATGTAATCAAGAGAGGGAGCACAGTAAGCCAAGAGGCTGCAGCACACAAATAGGCACAATCGCCTACCTCATCTATAACCAATCAATCAACTAAAAACAGAGTTTGTATTATTAGAGTCCCACAAATCCAAAACTAAATCGTTAATCACCTTTATGTTTCTCCTAAAATAACGGCTTTTGCACAATGTCGGCTTTTAAGATGGCGGAGGTCAGGAGCGGTATGGTGGTATATTGAGAATATGTTCCTTCCTGCTTTACAAAATGTTGATGGTCATAAGCAGGAAGCTGCTTTCAGTAAAACAGGGCGACATCCCACACTTCAAATACATATTTGCCAGTAATTACATAAATTTTTCCTGCTCCTCCAACCAGAGATTTGGTGATACGATGGAAGATTACCAGGTGTACAAGTATGAAATGCGGATTTCAGACAACAGATGGTGTACCAATGCAGTTTGTGCTATAAAGATTTGACACTGCGCGCCATTTTGTTGTGTCAACAACAAGTGTCAGATGCGCACGAGTGAGAAATTAGAAAAGTGTGTGCATAGTTGTTTGTTCAATAACTCGAAATTTATACCGAACGAGGAGCATTCGCGGACAGCATTAATTTCTGAAGAAAAGTACTGTTGAATCATATCGATTACTTCGAGAAGCTTATGGTGAACATGCTCCATCGCAAGATAGGTGTGAACGATGGTTTCGGCATTTCAAAAGTGTGACTTCGATGTTGCAGAGAAGGAACGTGGAAAACCGCCAAAAAAATACGAAGATGGGGAATTGCAAGCATTGTTGGACGAAGATGATTCACAAACACAAAAACAACTCGCTGAGCAATTGGGCGTTAGTCAGCAAGCTGTTTCCAATCGGCTACGAGAGATGGGAAAGATTCAGAAGACCGGTAGATGAGTTAAACGATAGGCAAATGGAAAAGCGCAAAAACACGTGTGACATTTTGTTCGCTCGGTACAAAAGGAAGTCGTTTTTGCATCGTATAGCTACAGGGGATGAAAAGTGGATTTATTTTGAGAATCCCAAGCGCAAAAAATCATGGGTAGACCCAGGCACACCATCCACATCGACCGCAAGACCGAATCGCTTTGGCAGAAAGACGATGCTCTTTGTTTGGTGGCACAAGAGGGGCGTGGTCTATTATGAGCTGTTAAAACCTGGGGAAACGGTTAATACTAAACGTTACCAACAACAATTGACCGATTTGAAACGTTCGCTGCTTGAGAAAAGGCCAGAATACTGAAAGAGGCAACACAAAGACATTTTTCTTCATGACAATGCTCCATCACATACGGCAAAACCAGTTCGCGACACGTTGGAAGCACTCAGCTGGGAAGTTCTACCCCACGCGGCTTACTCACCAGACTTGGCTCCTTTCGATTACCACTTGCTTGCATCGATGGGTCATGCACTTGCTGAGCAGCGCTTTGGTTCTTACGAAGATGTGAAAAAATGGCTCGATGAATGGTTCGCAGCAAAAGGGGAAGATTTTTACTGGCGTGGTATTCATAAATTGCCCGAAAGATGGGAAAAATGTATAATAAGCGATGGAGCATACTTTAGAATAAAGCATTTTTTTATCATTCTTCCGAATTTAATATGTTTTTTTAGAAAAAAAAAATCCGCATTTCATACTTTACACCTGGTAATGCGTAGAATTCGTATGTGTTCGAACTGATATACGAGGGATACCTTCTAAGTTTTTACAAAAAACAATGAAAGAAAAACAAATTATGGTACAAATCGTTTTATTGTTTCTCGAAAAACTTTTGCATGCGCTCGAACTAATTCTCGAAACAGTTGGCAACTCAAAAACATGATTTTGGAAGGATTTAACACCTTCGTGAGGTGACGAAAATTACTGTCCACGCCTTTTTTGGACATTCGGGGATAGAAAAAAGTCGTTAGGTGATAAATCAGGTAAATACGGCAATGAGACATTAATTCGATGTTGTTCTCTGTCAAATAAATAATCAATTGTTTGACGTGCTGTGTGAAAGCTGACATTGCCATGATGAAGAATGATGAGAGGTTTTCGGTTGTTTTTCTTGATTTCATCGACGACTTCTGAGAAACAAATTATTGTATACCATTCAGCATTAACTTTTTCTTCGATCATCTAAAGCAATAGTGGCAACATGTCCAGTATAACTAAAGAAACAATCGATCATTGAAGTGCTTCGCGAACGAACCAATTTTGTTGTTTGTCACATGCAGAGCCTCTTCAATCATGTTGCGCGCAGCATCGATGTTTTTTTGGAACAACAACCGATTTTGGTCGACCTCATCGTCGGTCATTTCATCGCTGACGGAAGCACGAACATGACGAAATTCTGCAAACCAATTGTAAATAGTCTTTTCTGAGGGTGATTTATTACTAAAAGGCGAACGAAGCGATTCGAGGCATTTTTGTTGAGTTAGGCCTTTACTAAAATCGTAAAAATTCATCCAATCAAAACTTTCAAGTAAAATTTCTATTTTTTCACAAAACTGTTTTTTTTACAATGTTCACTGTAAACAAACTACTCGGCCAATTTCTGAGCTACCACTGTTTTAATAATAACAAATGTCAAATTTGACAACCATGCTAATGTCCCATCGCAGTAATTTGGTGGTCGCTTGAAAAATCTAAAAGGCGACCCTCGTATTTAGCCTATTGTTTGAGGAATAATTTTACATTTAGATAACAGCGAAAACATATTTTTAATCAAACACCGTCATATTTTTTAATATCATAATAATTAGGTAGTATTGACATTATACTTACGTAATATTGACGTTAAGTCCACCTGCTAAAGATTTGGAGTTTTGATTACATTTGCCAGCCAGATAATTATCATAACTATCACATTGTTTTGCATAAAATTGATTGTTGCTAAGGGATTCAATGTAATATTTCCAAGAATTTCTATGCGAACATACGAGATCTGTTACCGGACATCCAGGCTGTTTAAATCCCCCGTTTGGCCAAAAATCGGATTTTCCAATATTGTATTTTACTCCAAGCAATGCAGCATTTGTATGGATAGCTTGAACATATTGCGCATCGTCCTCATTTAGTCTTGAATCTCTATCACCTAAATTAGTAAAAAAAGACATATAAAATCGGGCCGAACAAAAATCGATTATATTGTCAGTGTTTTTTATCAAATTTTATTATTTTTACTTCTTGATGAAACTTCAAGTCGGTTATTGAAATTTTAGAGAAAGCATATGATAATTTAGTTACCTTAGAAAAGGGCGTTTAAAAAAAAATGTATATCAAAACTAATATAAATTAATTTTTTGAACACTCTTTTAACTGAGGTATTTCTTGAGTTGTAAAAATAAATCTACTTTTTTGTATAATTGATGAAATCAACTTTATACATCAAATAACGCACCACCTCTTTATAATAATAATCATAGTAATAGTTTTTTTCTCCAAATATTCTATTATAAAGTTTAATGAAAATAAAAGGCCAACAGTTTCAGATCTCTGTATCAAAACACCGATTCCGCTTAAATAAAGTGACCAAAAACCTTGACGGACCAAATAGTTACATATCTATTAAATAAACAGATACTGAAGAAATTAAATATTGAATCGATGTAGAATAGTAAACGGTTAGAGGATAAGATACATTGCTGTATCTCCTGAATTTCTATTCACATTTAGGTAAAAAAAGCATCACGCATCACGACATCATCTCCAATAGTCTCCACCGTATATTAATTGAAATACTAAAATATATACTCGTCTTACAGAATAAAAACTAATACAGTCTAAAAGAAAGGAAAAACCTGAACTGCTAATTTATCCAAGTCTACAGTCACTGATTTAATAATTCTTTAATTTTTCCTCTTCACACATGAAATAAAAAAATCAGATTTATAAGATTTAAATCTACTGAATTGCAGAAAAACATTGTGAAAGAGTGATCTTTTTAAAATGTGACAAGACAAGAGAATTAATATCGAGTGTTATAGCGAAGATAGATTTTAAAGCACAATACGTTTTTTTTCAATACATAGGTAATAGGATCTTTAAAACTTAGTTGTCAATAACAATTAAATCTAAAATCTTAACTGTGTCATTAGAAATCGATTGATTGTTACCTGCTTCTATATTTATTTTGTCGCTCATATTGTCCGTAATATTTTTACTATCACTTGATATTAGGGTTGATTTTGATAAGTTTACTAGTGTTATGTACGGAACACTTATAAGATCACTTCGGTGTTTGTCTGCACGTCTGTCCGTTTGTCACACCCGATTTTCTCCGAAACTATTTGGCATAAAATGTTGAAATTTGGCACTAATATAGAAATTGATAGCCTCATCAGAGCCGTGTAGTTTTGAAAGTTAAATATTGACTTAAGAGGTTAGTTTTGATGGATAAAATCGGAGGCGAAAACAAATTTTTTTGCCAGGGCATCGAGTGAGGTGTCAAACGAAAGCTTGTAAAAACGCGAGTTCAAAAATATATATAATGTATACTTGCGCACACTTCCCTTTTTATTATTTTCAAAAAATTGCAAAAAATCGGTACCCCCGTTATCTCGAAAAGTACTGATCAAAAATTTTTAATAAAATTCTAGGATAATCTTCACAGGGTATTGATTGAACAAAAATTATCACGAGTGCATTACCGGTATATAAAAAAAATCAAGGCCATCAGTTTTCATTAAAGATCGGAAAAAAACTTTGTTGAAAACTCATTTGGGATGTGTTTTGTGAAGTCATTGATCATTTTATACCTACGTAACAAAAATTTTTATTTTAAAAGCAATCAACGTACGAAACACTAATTGCGCAAGTCCGACTTGCACTTGACCGGTTATTTTTAAATATGGGCTAAAGATATTCTGAGAAGTGTATTTAAATAGGAATTTAGTTTTTTCTAGTTGCTGTATAGTGCAGGTAAATATGAACCGAATTTCGTCCACATATAGATGATAATTACAAAATCTTAGACACATGTACAAGTAACTAAATACCAAACGCCCCAATATGCTTCTTATGGAAATCTGAACAGAGTTAGATGTAGTATTATTAAGGTAACGTGTAGAATCACTTAGGTAAGGGTTCGTTATTCTTGACGATTTAAAACCTATATATTGTCAAAGTGACTGACATATTCAAACGCTTATATACTGTCAGTCCAAAAAGTTCCCATACACCACCTGCATCTATACTATTTTTCTGTTATGTTTAACTAAATAATTGGAACTGTGAGAAAACATGTTTAAATGATTATTTAACCAACGAGGATTAGTATTAAAAACAATTACGGAACATTTTACATCATTGTTATAAAAATGTAAACAAAATCAATGTCAAAAAAGTCTGCATACACTCAAGAACTGCATTGAAAAAAAAAACGTTATAATCAGCCGCATTCTATCAAGCTATCTATTGCTCGGTAAACTGAAAACAAATGAATAATTTTCGGCCATACTTTATAATCTGTCCCTTGTTGCTAGTAATTTTGCAGTGGGTTTTCAAAATAGTATTAAAAATGAGCGAGAGAAATTGTGAAATTCCATTTTAAGTTCGAAAGATCATAACTGATTTGTGGAAAGATGGACAATCGTACAGAAATATGGGAAAAATTGTTAAAAAGTGGAATACTACTGTTCAGTGCGTTGTAACCCAGTATAAATCAACGGGTTCCTATAAAATTCGACCACGCTCCGGTCGTCCCAAGAAACTGACTCGACGTGAAGAGGCCAGTATCGTTAGACAAATAATTATAGATCCCAAGAAAAGTGCACCAAATTAAAAGAAGAAGTACGGGAACTATTTTCGAAAAATGTTTGTACACAAACAGTGATAAATTGTTTACACAGGGCAGGCTATAAGGCGTGTGCGGGAAGAAGCCGTTAATTTCGGAAGCTAATCGCAAAAAGAGGTGAGATTTTGCTAGAGAATACGTTACTAAACCTCCTGAATTTTGGGAATCCGTAATGTTTAGTGATGAAACTAAAATTAACCTTTTTGGGTCTGGTGGCAGAACTAAAGTTTGGAGAAAGAAGAATACCGCATTTGTTATTAAAAATATTTGTTCCACGGTGAGACAAGAGTGTGGCAGTGTTCTGCTTTGGGAATGCATGTCCGCTGAACGGGTTGGAAATTTACATTTTAGTAATGGTATCATGGATCAGCATGTATATCTGAGTATTTTCAGAGACAATTTAAGAGAAAGTGTCCAAACATTAACACTCGAAAAAAATTACATTTTCCAATAGAACAATAGTCCGAAACATACCGCAAACTTGGAGCGAGAATGGATGATCCATAATATGCGACAGCAGCTTCATACACCTCCGCAATCACCTGATGTTAACCCCATGTAGCATTTATGGGAGGAACTTAAACGGCGTGTTCGCAAACATAATGCTTCAAATAGAGAAGAATTAAAAAACAGAATATTGAACGAATGGGAGAACATGCCAGCAAAAGTTACTAGAAAGCTGGTTGGAAGCATAACCAAAAGGTTACAGAAGATTATCAAGGCCAACGGAGGTTCCACTAAATATTGGTTTAAATGAAGTTTTATTTTCCGTTAAACTCCATCAAACTATTATTGGTAATTGTTAGGTGTACAGAGATTTTTTTTAACATTAATTTTGTTTATATTTTTATAACAATGATGTACTTCTAAATAAAATGTTCCGTAGTTGTTTTTTAAAACTATTTCCTGGTTGGTTAAATTTCAAATATTAATTTAAAGATGTTTTCTCATAGTTCCAATTAATAACAGAAAAATAGTATAGAAAGCAGGTGGTGTATGGCGACTTTTTGAACTGACTGTATAGGCAAGTAATATTGAGGTTGTTATTTGGTTACTGTCACAAGTTCACAGCACATCCTAACCAAAAATCCAGATTGTTTAAGTGAGGAAAGTTAAATTTATATTTATGAAATAACCTAATGTTTTGTATTTGGACAATTATATATAGCATAAAGTTTAATACCTATCAGGTGGTATTTAATAGAAATAATGTTACCATTTTTTAAATAGATATTACTGTTCGTCGGCATAACTTTTTCCCTCTTTGCTATCTTTGTTTATTTGATTGTTGTGCACAGATCTAAATTCTGCATACTATCATAAGCATTGAAAGGGAGAATAAATCTAGTGTGAATTATTAAGCAGCAATTTTAATATAGAATGTTATATATTTTGTTCTCTACTGTATGCAATAATCATAGTACTCATTTCATTGTGAAATTACCGCAAATTCTGCAGCAAAATTAAAAAATTAACTAAATAAATGAAGATAGATAATGCTATATTCACATTAAAAATATAAACCTCAAAACTCTTGTCGATGATTTTACATATTGTGTTTGGCAATATTTTAAAATTATAATTTGCCTTCTTGAATTATTGCGATAATAACAGGATATTCTCTTATAAACATAATTTATCAGTAAGATCATTCATGAGATTATTTTGTTTTTAAAATCTTGCTAATAATCACACAACTTCAAGGTTATTACATGACCTATGTCTTGAACGTAGGGTTCATTAGAGGGGGAAATAGCTGAAACCTGTCCTATAATTTTTTTCTAGAATTAGAATGAATCGAAGAACAAGGAACTAGCATCCTTAGTTCAGGCCATAGAAAGAACTCCTATTTTCTTTTCCACAAAATTACATCATTGGGAGAAAACAAAAAAGAGCCTATTCTATACATATATAGACAGTTCGAATGTAAATAATTTCCTCAATAATCGTGGTTTTTACTTTCATTATATCCCTTATACATTCATTTCTAACTGTATCCATTTCGAGTGCCATTAGTTTCTGTTCCAATCGTTTCATCAATTACCAAGTTTCATAAACGTATAACACGATGCTCTTATATACTGCATTATAAATGAGGTGCTTTCTCTGTAATGTTATGTTCTTTGACCCCAGGAGAGAGTTTAGGTGTCTTATGACCGCCTTTCCTTTACTTATTTTACTCTCGTACTCTTCACGAGCATCAGTGCCCTAACCGGTATTTAGAAAAAGGATTCCTCCTATACAAAAATATTTGGTTTGCTCGCAGTTAACTGTTAAACCCCAGTTTTTATAACCTTCAAACAATTTTCTCGTCATAAATTCAAGATTTTTTTTGTATTAAGCAATTACCACCTGATCGTCGGCAAAATATAGAGTGTACGACGTTGTTTCGTCAGTCAGCTGTATTCTCATTCCTCCATATGCTCTTCGCCATGTCTCTGATGCTACATTAAGATAACTTTTCAGTAATGTAGGAGACAGCCAGCCGCCCTGTCTGACAACCATTGTTCCAGAAAATTTTTGGGAGAGCAAGTTTCTCAACTTTATTTGGGAACGTGACTGTTTTACTGCGGCGATTACTGTACTGTTTATGGTTGGTCGTCCTAATGTTTGCCATAGTTTTTTTCACTGGGATGGTATCATACGCTTTGCTTCTACAAACAGTAGATGGAGCTCTCTGTTCTTTGATGTCTTTTTTTCGTTTAAGAGAATTACACTAAATATATTGTCTACACACGGTCTACCAGCTCTAAAACAAGATTGTTGTTCAATCTTGTGTGGCTATATTGATCCTCAATTTTTAAAAATCTTGCCAACAAACAACTTCAAGGTTACCACATAACCTACTCTTTGAAAGTAGGATTCATTACCGGGGGGAATAGCCGAAACCTGTCCTTTAATTTTTTCCTAGAATTAGAATGGGTCGAAGACCAAGGAACTGGCATCCTTAGTTCAGGTCACAGAAAGCGCTCCTATTTTCTTTTCGACAGAATTACATATGATTGAGAAAACAATAAAAGAGCCTATTCTATATATTTTTAGACACCTCGAATGTAAATAAGAAATTTTAGCGTTGCCAAAAAGGAATGTTTAGACTTAGACTGATAACAGATAGACACGGCGTTTGGTTGAATGGAGGCCTAGAGAACATAAAAGATGGAGAGGTACACCACAGACAAGAAGAACGGACAACATAAAAAGATTAACGAGACACAATTGGATGCAAGAAGCAAACAACAGAGCTCATTTTAGACAACTTGGGGAGGCTTACATCCGATTTAATAAGCTAATGATGATGATGATGAATACCACTGAGAATAAAAGGGAAACTTGAACTTACACAACAGATCTAACCTTTCCACGGCGTTTGAGACCAAGGGCAAACTCCGAAACTTAAATATAAAGCATTATAGTGTGAATATATAATATGTTATAAATCAAACAAATAAATTTTGCCAAAAAAAACTTTAAGTAATATTTACATATATATATATATATATATATATATATATATATATATATATATATATATATATATATATATATATACATATATATATATATATATATATATATATATATATATATATATATATATATATATGTATATATATATATATATATATATATACATATATATATATATATATATATATATATATATATATATATATATATATATATATATATATATATATACGGAAGATCAGTAAAAGGGCCTACTGATAACAACTAAGAGGATTTTTTTCACTTAGGGATAGCCCTTAAGATTACAGAGTTAACAAAAAGGTCTTAAGGTTCTTAGTAACTATAGATTTATTCTAAAATCGAGCTTTCGATGCTAATTCGTACATCAACTTCAGGACCTAGAAGACAAAGAAAGAATCCTCATCAAGCAGAGAATCAATTGAAAGAATATATCGTACTTCAGCAAGAAGAAAGGAAGGGGCCCTATCATAATTTATGATATTTAAAAAAAAACAGAATTATTGAATTAGAAAGGGTACTTACCGAATAATCCCAGTTGGCTTTCTGTCAAAGATAAAACAATCTATGCAGTCGAGGGAGAGAAAATGTTGACACATGATTTTAAAAACAATAATTGCCAACGAACTTATTTTTCTACAAATAAATTCACGACAATAATCATAGGTTTGTTAATTAAATTATTTTTCAATTACATAAAAATCTTACTTGGAAATTATAGAATTTTTTTTTTTAATTTAAAAGTTACACTATCACTTTTTATCCCAGTAGACACGTGCTCGGCCATTTTAAAATAATCTAGTAATGTTAATTTATACAGTAGTCAATGATGCCGGAAACCAAACTTGCGTGTTGAGAAAAATTATTAACGGATGAATTTATTTGTAGAAAAATAAGTTCGTTGGCAATTATTGTTTTTAAAATCATGTGTCAACATTTTCATATAAATAATATATATATATATATATATATATATATATATATATATATATATATATATATATATAATAATTTTTTTCTTGAACCTTTTGTTTACATAAACTTGATTGGTTTTTCTTGGGTACTTAGGTTCTTTTGGAGAAAACAAACTAGTTTATTTGACGTTTCGCCTTATTTTTTTTTAGGCATTTTCAAAAATTCTTTATTTTTTAATATTCATTCTAAAATTAGAAAATACAAGGTTAAAATCTTTTAAGTCAAATTACAGGTTTAAAAACATAACATTTTTACGCACACTCGAACATTTAAAATATTTACACTATAACAACAATATAAAACCAATTACTCACGAGTATATACCTTGAAAGTCAACTATTTGTGTGTTTGTGAATTTCAAATTCTATATTTCTTACCAACAGATCGTGTCTCGTATTTTTTATTGATTTTTTAAATTTTATTATCTATAATAGGTGTCTTAACCAAAAAACTATTATTGATGTTAAGTATATATACCATTTTGTATTATTAAGAGGATATGCATGCCACGTTGTTTATTTTTTAGTTAAATTTGTGTAGATATGACTGATTCCTCTTATGTCAATCCTATCATTCACAGTGTGAATGATAGGACATGATGACCTAAGTACCCAAGAAAAACCAATCAAGTTTATATATATATATATATATATATATATATATATATATATATATATATATATATATATATATATACATATATATATATATATATATATATATATATATATATATATATATATATATATATATATATATATATATATATATATATATATATATATATATTATATATATATATATATATATATATATATATATATATATATATATATATATATATATATATATATAGCAGCATAGCAGTTTAATTTCTGGAATAAAATTTTAACTTATTGTTTTATAATTAGCCGAATATGAGTTAATTATTTATAATACAATGAAATATTTTAGTATTTACTAAAAAATAAATAGAAATTAAATCTCTCTCTAACTAGGTTACTTACTTTTTAGGTAAAATGGGCCGGCAGGATCAAGTCCAACTATAGTTCCCAAAATTCCATTTGTATATTTACCAACGAATCCAGCAATGTGAGCTCCTAGACTGTGACCAACAATAGTAATATCAGATAAAGAGTAGTTGTATGTCTGAGACAAAGTTATAAGAAATTCTCCAACATATTTTCCTACGTCAGGCACACAACTTTTACTAATGAAATAATCCAGGTTTTTGGCACACTCGTCCCAGTTTACAATAATAATGTTAACGTTAGCATTAGCTAATAGAGCATCTCTAACAGCAGGACAACTTTTTTATTAACTCCGTCATTCCATCCATGTATGAAAAATACAGTTTTTAGTTTTTCATTAAATTGACTGACTTCTGTTATCCTGTTCGCGTCAGATAAAGCAATTTCAGTTCCATCAGAGTTTGCTTGTGTATATACTAATAAGGTAATGTCAGTTCTCTCAATCTTTAATGTTGGTGTCTTTTTTAACTGATGTAATTTTCCGGATAATATTATGTTTTGTAGTTGTCTCACTGAGTTTGTATCAAGATCTAAAAAAACAGTGCACTCTGTCATTTTTATGGTGTGTGAAAACGAGAGTTTTCAGAAATGATATGCTTTAGCAAAAGAGAGTAAATTTAGGTCCCTTATGTATAAATGCAAAAGTATGTCTTACGAACCAAAACGTGCAAATTTGTGACCAAAAGGAAATGAATAAAGTAACGCAATAAAGCCTTTTTTATAATATGAGAGTCGCGCGGTAATAAATCAGGACTGAAACCCCGAAAATCTTACTATTTTACTTAAACGCAACTATAATACGGCTGTTTCAAACAACATTGTTTAAAAATTTCATGACAAAAATAGGCAGGAATTAGCAACAAGTAAACTGGTGAATAACCCAAAGACCAATGGAGAAGAGAATGCTAAATATTAGACTCCAAGATCGTATTCCGAACATTGAGATACGAAGAAGATCAAAAGTGACCGATGTAATACAACGAATATGAATATATTAAGGTTGAATTGGGCGGGGCATATTGCAAGGCTGAATGATAATAGATGCACGCGCCGTATAGTTGAATGAAGGTCTAGAGAACACAAAATATGCAGAGACAGACCACAGACAAGATGGACGGACGACATAAAAAGATTAACTGGATACGATTGGATGCAAAAAGCAAATAACAAAGCTCATTGGAGACAACTTGGGGATACTTACATCCGACTATGGATGGAATAAGCTAATGATGATGATGCAACTGGTGGTGAATTATTGTTCTTTCCTACTGAAAGACTTAAGGTATAGTAAGCGTTTTTAATATATGACTTTCTTCAAATCAAGAACTTTGTTACCACTGAATCTATTTATTAAGAATTAGGAAAATGGAAAATAAGATAGTACGTTTACAGTAAATCGTAAAAAGAAATAATCATTTTCTAAAATATAATCCCAAATGATACTTTATTAGCTTATATTGGTTTGGACTAAAATTGACAAAAAAACCTACCATGTGTACGTGTGCAAATCATTGAACAAAAAATAACTTGTTACCCGTTAATTCTTTGTTGACTACTTATTTTTTAGTAAAACAACTAAAACTGTCATACCCTTCTAAAATATTCAGGATATGAGTAATGATTTGTTGCAGAACTGGAAGGGTAGAGTTTCAAAAAAAACTGTAAACAAAAAATATAGACTTTATCATTCATAAGTAGAGTAAGAGAAGTTATTGTTCAGAAATTTACAGGATGAGGCCTGTTTTTTGCTAGACTCTTTCGTCAATTATAATTGCAATCTAAAACCAATGGTAATACATTATTCAAAAAAGATATTTTCTACAGCTTTACGGCCTCAGTCGCTACGAAAAAACTTAAAAATGGCCTTGATTAAACATTAAAGTTTAAATTAACAAAAACAGCACTAAGATAACTGAAGTTATGACTGTGTAGCATAATACTATTCTGTTTAAGATTCCCTTTTAATCTCCATTTTTCCCATTTAAAAATGGAATATTCTGTTAAAATGTTAAAAACTACTATATTTGCTACCGATTTTAAGGTCTTTACTTTTGCTATATTCATAAAATTTTCTTTTAGATACGATTATTTGATAATATTTCAAATGCAAAATATTACATTATCAAAAATAAAAAGCAACCTGGCCAGTTTTAGATTTTAAATTCCACAACAAGTAGACCGTATCTTACTATTGGATCTCTTTAGTGAATCCCGCAGTAAAAGTTTTTGTTTTAAATTAAACAACTGTCAGTTTCTCTGAAGCTAAAGGACCTGAATCATTAGGGCTTTATAATATATTGTAACTGTCTCGGTTTAATAATTAAGAGGGACTGACTTTCGGTGTGAACTTTTACAGAAAGAGGAACCCATTATATATATCTAAATAAACTAGTTGCATTATAATTAATAAATAATAATTCATAAATTTTTGCGTCAACAAATGTCATGTCAAAGGCGAATAAACTGTTATAGACAAGAAATTCAAATGGTTTCTACCAATGACCTATCAGACTACGTAACTCTTTGTATACCAACTAAAAATGGGAAGTGCAGTGCCAGGCAAATTCTTTGCTACAACAGAGTCAATGCGGACACGAGATGAGCTAATAAAATGAATACAATAACAGCCATTCGAGTCTTAGGTCTTCATGGGCTCATTCGTCTTTGCTGGTACTCAACATGAAATAAAAAAACTAACGCGGCTATTTTGTTAGCATATCTTGTGGTAAATTCTACCTTCTATTGGACTACGGTGTCCCGGCTTATGTTCGCGCAACATCTGTTATTTTAAATACTTGACCTTCCAGTTTACCTCCCACTTTTGGCTTTCTAAAATTTACAAGGTCATATGAGGCGAGCTTTCAGAGAAGCGAAATCTTCGTGGAATGAGATCATGCGACTTCTCCACACTGTGTTACAGTTTGAAGAAGTACTGAATAGAGCAAAAATACTATCTCAATTGTGCATAAATATTTAATATTATACTTCATTATAAGCGTCAAATTAGCAAGCCGATATTTTCTCTCTGATTAGGGTAGTAAAAAAGATAATTTAAAAATTGCGTTTTCAACATAATTTCAAAATATAGTTATTATTATTATTTTTATTATTTCAAATGAGACATCTTCTAGCTTTTCAACACGATTTTAAACGTATATAGTTTGATAGGTCTGCTTTCATAAATTTTAAATAACGCAAAATTTTTAACAGTCAATAATCGATATCACTTACGCTTATATCAATACTTAAATAGTATTTCTAGGATATCTGATTATCAGTAAATCTAATTAACAGAGAGCGTAATACAGAAATATTAGTGTTTTAATTTTTCACCTTAGTAACCACTATACTTCATGCTAAAAAAATTTGTTAATCATTGTAAAAATTATTGTTTCCCATTTATTAATCGACTACAGGATACTATTGATCAAGTCCAGCCTTCAGCCTACATCTTCAGCAGCGGAATCGGTGCCTCTAATTTGATTTAAAGCTCTATGACCTTTGTGCGGATTAATTTAGACATGGGTACAGAAAAAGAATAGTATACTAACTTTTTTTTATTATTACATTAGATGTATCGAAAAGCCACTATTTATTATCTTCCTTCATTGTCTTTGCATAAACATTCCACAAGGCTGAATACTCATATAAGTGTCTAATAGTTATTCTCTAGAACTAATACTAGGACAACGTCTGAGTAGGATATTATTGGTTAAGTTCTAAAAGCGTATAAGTCTTAGTACAATGCTGCTTTCTTTTCATTCTTGACGTGGACAAACTTATTTGTACATTCAAATAAATTATTATAAGGAATAATATATAAATAATTATTTTGTTCATGAGTACTGAAAATTATGTCTTTTTTCCCGGACTGTTTCAGAAAATAAATATTTCTGTACGATTTCGGCATGCCACAGATTAAAAAATTAATAAAGTTATTTACTAAGTATTATACTGATTTAGGGTACATATTGAGAAATTCCCACAGATATGTATTACTATAGCAAATACTCGAAGGAAAGGTTTTTGGAAAAACGGGACCAGGACGCAGACGTATCTCCTGGCTAATCAATATGCGAAATTGGTTTTCAATAAATACTACCGGTTTTTTCAGAGCTGCAGTGGATAAAATAATAATTGCCAGAATGATTGCCAACATTCGAAGCGAATAGGCACTTTAAGAAAAAGACCCTGATAAATAAAAAGTCAATAAATTTTTGAGGTCTTTCTATAACTACGTTTCTTTATAAACTGTTTAGTTAAGATTAGAAATAATAAAAGTAACATAATTTTCAAATTCCTTGACTGCTTCCCTAATCCCCCACCCTTTACTTCTCATACATTTGACTGTAAATAATATGACTTACAGTTTGGTAATTCTCTTAACTAATAATTTAAACTATTCAAATTTATATATACATATTTTACCCCTTTTCTTGAGGCGATATCGGTCCCAAATTATAAATTTTATGCCTACTTCAAGTAATATATGTGTACCAAATTCTAATATGATTTCTCATTTTTTTCGAAAGTTGTCTTCTCAATAGACAGACATTCCAATTCTTGGAATGTGATTTTTTCACGAATACAGTATTAGCAAGAGAAGTAAAAAAGTTGAGAGATATTTACAACTGAAATCCGACATTTCTTTATATATATTATTTCTGTTTTATTTGGAAATTATTAAAAAAAAACACAGTTTTCTGAGTCTTTAACTCAAAAAGGACATGTAATATGATACATACGAGACAACTCAACACCTCTTCGCACCATCTCAATACGATTACATATTTGACTCTAGATAATTATGCTTGAAATTTGCTCAATATTGTAATCGGAATTCAAGCAAAAAAAAAAGTTTTATCGACCTCGATCGATCTGTTTCACCTTTTCGATTTGAAGAACCCTAAAAAGCACCTATGTAATGAAATATTGGAAACCACGCCCTCTTATCTTCTTGCCGATATCTTTAACCCCTTTTATATATGAACTACAATCGACTATAGATAATAATGCTGAAAATATGTTAACTGTAACTAACGAAAACCAGGGAAAATTGTCATATTTTTTCATGTTCTAAGAACTCTGAAAACTAAACAAATGTAGAAATCTCGAGGTTCTTTTTTAAATAAATTCAAACAACATGCACTACTAATTAAAAGCAATGAAGTATTTTTTCAGTATCTAACCATTGGTGGTTGATTCGCTCTGTAAAATACCAGTTTCCGAATTTATTGAATAAACTAATTGAAATTTAACATAATTTGAAATAATTACTCTTTTTATTCATACTTATTTAAACTGGTTTTATTATTTTCATGATAGGCTCAAATTAAATGAAAATTTCAATATTTTACGCTAGTATTTAAATAATAATTTTGACTTAAGAATTAGTAGAATTAATCAAAATATGATAATTTTTCGAAACAATACACAAAAGATCAACCCATGTACCAGTTTACTGTACTAAGTTAACACGGTTTTTACGAATTATTTTACATATGTTTTTTTTTACGCTAATAATTTTTTTAAAAAATATACATACCTGAATAGAGAGTACCAGATTGGACATGTTGAAAAATGAAAAATAGAACGACAATAAAACTTTTCATTTTAAATTGGACTCTATACAAAATGTCGTAAAAAAATCAAAATCCGTTTTTGCAATCAATATTTATAATTATTGAACTTGAACGTTATCAGTTATCTTATCGTTATTAAACACATATTAAAATTTTTACCAAAATCTTTAAATATTTCAAAGGTTGGACTAGGGGATCCAAAATAGGTACATTTCTTTTGTTCAATTTCTCTATTATGCAAAGTCTCAGTTCCTCAGATACAGAAACGGAAAATCTGTATTTTTGCTTCTACTAGGAAAAAGTGCAGTTAAAAGGTAATAAAATATTTTCTTCTTCTCTAAGTGCCTTCTCTTCGACGAAGGTTGGCGTCTATCAACTGGAATTCTTCTCTATCTTAAGCAAAACGGTTAAATGTGCAAGCCTCCCCAATGTCAAACCCCTGGCGCAGTCTCAGCAGCCAAAAGAACTTTTTACGTCCGTCTTCATTCTGTTTTTCCCTCTAGAGTTAATTGTAGAAAACTGTATTTAACGTTTTTAAAATATGGCCAAAATAAGCTGCTTTTCTATAAAACATCACTTATACCTTTTACCTAATTTAATTTTTAGTGTTCCCTACGGAACACTTATAAGATCACTTCGGTGTATATCCGTCTGTTCATCTGTCGGTCTGTCTATCACACTTGACTTTCTCCGAAACTATTTGACATAAAAAGTTGAAATTTATATATTAATATAGGAACTGATGGCCTCATCAGAGCCGTATAGTTTCGAAAGTTAAATTTTGACTTAAGGGGTTAGAGTAAACTTTTAACGAAAGGAATCGTATTAAAAATATAACTAGAGTTAATGGTTATGACGATGACTTAGTAAACAAGCTAATAAATAGACCTAAGTTCAAGTTGAATATTCAGAATTCCACCTTTTTTACACGCGAAGAAAATAACACCAACTATGTCTCCATACCATATAATCCGAAATACAGCAGTGGACTCAATAAGGTATTTAATAAGGTAGGCCTCACCTTAATCTATAAGGCATCAGACAATCTGAGGTATATCTTAAGAAATCCCAAAGATAAGATTCCTAATTGTAAGAAAATTGGAATTTATGGAATTAGTTGTAATGATTGTAACAAAAAGTATGTTAGGCAACCTAAAAGGTCAATTAAATCATCTAAAATTAATTAAAAATGTAACGGATAGGAGATTGTTGAACGCATACGAAAGTATGGAAATTATAAAATGTAAAAGTAGTTTAAATAAAGGCAGAGGACCTATTCCTTCTAGTCCCCTCTATTGGTAACTTGACCGAAACTGACAGCCTTGCCTATGCCATTAGTTTCGCTTGAGTAATTCAAGGGTTAGGCTAAGTATAAATAGGGTAGATTTGTAGTTTAGCTTTAGTCAATCATCACTACTGATGAAGCTAACATGGTTAGCGAAACGCGCATCGAGTGCAAAAATAAAGTGTTTGGTGTAATGGTGATATATATCGAGTAAGGTTGGTTTCGGGGGGTGAAATCGGAAGCGAAAAAAATATTTTTTTACTAAGGCATCGAGTGGGGCGTCAAATGAAAGCTTGTAAAAACACGAGTTTAAAAATGTATATCACGTGATACTTTCGCACACTATTTTTTGTATTATTTTTTTTAAAAATCGAGAAATATCGCCGTCCCCCCCTTTATCTCGAAAAGTAAATTTTGAAAAAATTCTGGGATATTCTCCACGGGGTGTAGATTGAATGAAAACTAACACGAGTGCATTACCTTTAATAATTTATCTGGTATATAAAAAAAATTCAAAGTCATCAGTTTTCGGTAAAGATCGGAAACAAACTTTGTTGAAAACTCATTTGGGGCATATTTTGTGAAATCACTGATCATTTTATACCTCCGTAACAAAAATTTTTATTTCAAAAGCAATCAATGTACGGAATACTAATTGCGCAAATTCAACTTGCACTTGACCGGTTATTATTTTCTAACATGGTCACATGCAAGGCGTTTTAAAACTTGACTAATTTGAAAATGGTAAAATAAAGTTGTAACAATATGCTAAAAAGTATTTTTTTACAAGAAGCTTGTTACTTCTTCTCTTTTTTAAAAATAATTAGAGAAATAACTTCGCATTTTACAATGGGAATTTTATTTTAATAAGCGAAAGATATAGATTTTTGCCAATATCTCAGAAACCTCGTGATTTAATATATTTTTTTTTTATTTATATATACATACTAGCCGTGTCTACAGCTCCGCTCGCGTGGACTTGATTCACCTTTATCGTCACTGCTTATTCGTTCTGTTTATATTATTATATAGCTCGAGGGGCCTTAGAGGTCTATGGCTTGGTTGCATACTTGTCTCCATTTCTTTTTGCTTCCTATTTCTCATTCAACTCATTTTCATCTCCATTTAATGTTTCTTTAAAGTATTCCGCCTATCTATTCAGTCTTTCTGCCAAGCTTACTGCTAAACTTTCATCTTTTCCCCTACATATTAGCATTTTGTCTCTGTTTATTCCCTTTGTATTTTATAAAAAAAACACGAAAATCGGATAAGTAGTTCTTGGGTGCTAAGCGCACTAATGAACAGACAGACAGACAGAAAGACGTTACATTTTATATATATTATAGATTTTTTTTGATATGTATTAAATTACGAATTAAAAAAAAAACACGGAAATCGGATGAGTAGTTCTCGAATGATAAGCACACTGACGGACAGATAGACAGACAGAGAGACGTTGCGTTTTATATATATTATATAGATTATTATTATTACTATATAACCTGGCCAGAGAACATATGTATGAATTAAAAAAAAAAAAAAAAACACATAAATCGGATAAGTGGTTTTCGAGTGATAAGAGCACTAACGGACAGACAAACAGACAGAGAGATGTTGTATTTTATAGATATTACAGATATTGTTTGCTACATGATATTTTTCCATATTTAATAGTTTAGGCAGTGTATTGCAAGAGCACGCGCTAGCGGCAAACTTTTTTCCTACTTGATTCACTATTATCGTCACTGCTTATTCCTTATGTTATCTAACGTAATAAAATATAGCCTATAACCCGGCCAGAGAACATATGTACGTTTAAAAAAAAGCACGTAAATCGGATAAGTGGTTCTCCAGTTATAAGCGCACTAACGGACAGACAGACAGAGAGACGTTGCATTTTATATATTATAGATATAGGAATTGATGGCCTCATCAGAGCCGTCTTGTTTTAAAAGTTAAATTTTGACGTAAGGGATTAGTTCAAGTTAGTTTTAGGGGGTGAAATCGGAAGTGAAAAAAATTTGTTTTACTAGGACATCGAGTGTGGTGTCAAATAAAAGCTTGTAAAAACACGAGTTTAAAAATATATATAATGTAACACTTGCGCACACTATTCTTTGTATTATTTTTAAAAAACCGAGAAAAATCGCTGTCCCCCCTTTATCTCGAAAAGTACCGATCAAAAATTTTGAAAAAATCAGTTTTCAGTAAAGATCGGAAAGAAACTTTGGTTATCATTTTTTGACATTTTCACATGCAAGCCGTTTTAAAACTTGACTAATTCGAAAATGGTAAAATAAAGTTGAAACAATATGCAAAAAAGTATTTTTTTACAAGCAGCTTGTTACTTCTTCTCTAGTTTAAAAATAATTAGAATAATAACTTTCAAAAGATTCTAACCATTAATCCAGACTTCGCATTTTACAATGGGAATTTTGTAAGGAGAAATATTGCGAGATAAGTCGAGATAAGCCTAGATAATGGGAGATAAGGTGAGATAATAGGAGACAAGGAGAAATAATGGGAGATAAGGAGAAATTATGGGAGATGAGCAGAGATAAGCCTAGATAATGGAAATTATGTAGAGATAATGGGAGATAAGGAGAAATAATGTGATGTAACGGGAAATAATGGCAGATATTTTATTACGTTAGGTAACATAAGGAATAAGCAGTGACGATAGTAGTAAATCAAGTCCACACGAGCGGAGCCGCGGGCACTGCTAGTTAATAACAAAATACGTCTACTGATATCTCAAGATGCCAGATACAGTATTAAAGTTTTGATATATAAAAAATTCAACTGCTTAACTGATGTCCGATTAGGCATCTCAAGTACACGCATTTTTAATTTAAAGGGGCACCATTTTAGAACACTGCTAACAAAAGGGCGAAGTTGTCTACAGCAACTAGAATTTGGCGGGATTAATTATCTATTTCGATTGTTCTTTTAAAAGTCTAGTTGCTGCAAATATCTCTGCTATTTCTTTCCAGGGTTGTAACATACGAAGGTTGTATGATAAGTACCGGACCTTGACAAGAAGAAAATATTTTTAAGTGTAAAATGTATTTTATTTTTCAACATAGCCGCCTTTTAGTTCGATACACATAGTCCGACATTTTTCTATCTTTTGTATTCCATCAAAATGGGAGTTTGTTTTTCAGCAGTCACTTCACGTTTGAGCCCAGTTTTTTTCGCCGGGCCATTTTTTTATATTCGGAAATACTAAATAATTAATGGGGGCTAAATCTGGCGAATATGGTGGATGCGAAAGCAATTCCTATTCAAACTCATGAAATTTTGCCCTGGAGATGACGCAAGTATGCACGCGTATATTGTCTTGAAAGAGAATTTTTTTCTTCACCAAATGCGAGCACTTTTCTTTCACAGCATGGTTAAAACGATTTACTAAGTGGACATAATAATCTCCAATACTCGTTTTGCTCGTTTGCAAGGTAATCGTAATGGATTATGCCGCGTGCATCCCAAAACACTGTGGACATGACACTGTTCCTCCGATAAAGTCACCTTGGCCTTCTTTGGTGCCGGTTCGCCAAGGAAAACTCACTATTTGGACAGTTCTTTGATCTTTGAAGTGCTACAATGAATTCGTATTTCATCAACAGTCATGAATCGAGGCCAAAAATCATTCCGATTGCGCTTTAACATCGCCAAACGTTCTTTCGATCTTGACACACGTGCGTGTTTATTGTCAATTGGGAGCAATCGCGGCACCCATCCTGGGGAAACCTTTCTCATATTCAAATGAGTTGTTAAAATATTCTACACCCATTCAGGTAATGCTCACACTCTTTCACTCTCCGATCATTTATCACTTCATCGTGGATTTTTAAAATTATTTCTGATGTGCTGACCTCATTTGGACGACCTGGACGTTCTTTTGATTTCAGCTGGCCAATCTTTTATGGTGCAGAGTACCCATAAACCCCGCTGAATTCAGCTTTTATCACATCATTCGTTTTCTTTTTCAAAAACAAATATTTTATCACTGCTCGATATTCAATGTTTTCTATTGTTGTAAAACCAGAAATGTTGTTCTATTTTTGGCCACCACTCACAAATTAAATCACGCAGTGACTTCAAAATTTGACAAGATTCTTCTGAAAGTTTGGGCTCACGAAAAAATATAATTTTTTAAATAGTAGTAGCGTCATCTCTGACCGAGGCCAGATACTTATCATATAACCCTGTTAGTATTTCTCCCAACCGCAAATGCTCATAAAGTGTTTTAAGAATTTTTATTAAGTGGAATTTTTTGAAAGTAATGAGTTTGTTTCCTTAGACCCTGAAAGTAAGTGAATAAAGAAACTTTTTTTAATGATACTTTCCAAAATTACATCCCAAAACACATAAGATATTTTGCGATATTTAGTTTTATTTCTATAATAATTATTTTAGTATTAGTTTATTACGGGGACTAACAGAGTTTAACTGCCTTATTCAACAAGAAGCTGTTATTTGAAAACTGGTCTAATTTGACAATTAGCGGTTTAAATTCGTAAAAGTATCTTAACGTACTTATGCTAAAGTTATGATACTGTACAGTACAAGACCAGAAAATTCATTTTAATTATAACTAAACCCATAAAAATCAAATATTTTTTTAAAATTCAAGAAAATATAAACTTTCCTACTTGTTCGGAGGTCTTACTTCTTCATTTTATTTTAAATTTTCTAAAATTATATAAAAACAACACTATGTTTTAATTTCCAATATATTTAAAGTCACTTGACAATTGTTTCACCATACAATGGCTTCTTCAGAAGTAAATTTTACTTCTGAAGAAGCCATTGTATGGCGAAACAATTGTCATAGTGTTGTTTTTATATAATTTTCTTATGAATTTCCAACAAGTATCGGCTAACACAATCAAAGATTTAAATTTTCTGATAAGATATTTTTATGAGTATGTTTATTACATGAAATAAGGGTGTAAAAAATAAAAATTAACTAGATAACGAACCGTTTAAACTTCTCGGGAAAGAACTTGCAGCTTTCTTTAGGAAATGGGAATGATTGTAAAATATTATTTTATTAATTAAGGGAGAACCATAGAAAACAGACCTTTCAAATTATATATCCTTAAATTCATAAAATTCTATTCAGTGGAAGAAAGAGTAAAGTTAAGGAGGCAGTCTCATTTTAAAAATTTAATATATTTTCACAAATAATTTGAAAACGCGATTTTGACTTGTTTTTCTCCTTTCACCATTTTCGTTAGCGAAGAAAATATTATTTTAATCCAGTAAAAAAAGCATTTCAAATTGCACAGAAACAAATGCGTTTTTTCGGTCATTTTGAAAAAAAAATTGAAATTTTTTTATTACATCTGGTAGAGAATCGTGAGACCTTTTTAAAAAAAATCGCTTTTGTTAACAATTTCTTTTTTTAAAAGGTCAGTTGTTATTTGCTTAATAAACAAATGTAAAACAAAAACGGTTAAAATGACTCCAAAAAAAATTTTTTTTTAAAAAGATCCATTTTGGGCTAAATGGCATAAAATGGCGATCAATTCAAATTTTAAATAACAAATTCAATTGTGCCCACTGAGCTCAATATTTTTGTACCAAAATTTCAGATTATTTTTGCAGTAATAAAAGGAATATTTTCTAAA
Source organism: Pachyrhynchus sulphureomaculatus (assembly GCA_019049505.1). Taxonomy (NCBI): domain Eukaryota; kingdom Metazoa; phylum Arthropoda; class Insecta; order Coleoptera; family Curculionidae; genus Pachyrhynchus; species Pachyrhynchus sulphureomaculatus. The sequence goes on from CM032449.1 coordinate 159,079,267, forward strand.
ACTTTCAAGCCCATCAGTTCACTTCGTCGACCTGTACAATAAAATGAAAAAAAAAAAACAGATTTTTGGCTCTTTTTTCAATTTTGTAGGTTATGTACACATTAGAGCCATTTAAAGCCAACGAGAATTTGTTGGGAATTTCATTACGAAGAGTTTAGTTTCTTTTGTGTCTAGATCTGACTGATAAAATTAGAGTTATTCACATTTTAAGGTCAATAAACGAATTTTGAAAATTTCAGTTGCTTATAAACAAAAGAGCACAAGTTTTTTCGATGTTAAAACCTCAGAACAATACTCCTGATGATATCACAGAGAGTATAAAATTATAATATTGCTGTATCTAAACTATGCCTATCTCATCATTATTTTAATCTTTTTTTACTGCACTATTTTACAGCTTCAATAATAATCAAGCAACGATAACCTAGATAATCTGAGTATGAAATTCTATAAAAATAAGCATACATTTTGTATTACTGTCATTTTATAGTTAGATAAAACTGGGTATTAACCCCATAATGACATAAAAAGCAACATATTTATTAAGAACTGAGGTAGTATTTTTTATTTCTACACCTACGGAGGTGGTTTCTCGAAACATTTTCGTGACCATTTCTACCACTAATTATAATCTGAGATGAAACGTAAATTCTACTTGACTAAATCGGGTTATCAATAGTGCTTGAAAATAAATAGACCCTGCAGAGCTGTAAAAAAACACCATGTTGTCAGCTGATCAAGTTATTAACAAGAATTTTCAATCAATTTATTGGCATAATGAAATTGAAACAATGCAATTTCTTCATAATGGTACGTCCCAACGATTTACGCGCCAAGTGAGTTATAATTTATATATAGAATTTTTCAGCAAATGAGTACACCAAAATGGACACATTTCTGGGATATCATGTCCTTTAGATTGTAATATCGGTAATTTTTAATTTTTAAAATTGCGTAAATGATTTTGTCGAAAGTAATGGAATGGAAGAACAATGAAATGCATAGAAAATACATCATTAACAACCCAATGTGATCGTCATCCTTTTCTTTCTTTCACATGCAATGAATTGGATATGGCAAGCTAGGCATCATGTTTATTAGGTGTATTTTGAACTTTTGTTTCCTTGAATACTTTTATATTCTCGATTGTCAAAGGGATCAGACGAAAGTAAAAGAAATGTTTCACGTTATAGCAACATCCTGAACACTCTTATGAAAACATATTTAAAACGAAAATTTTAAGCTAGAAGTTAAGACTACACTGAAACTGGACAATATTCGATTTAATTACTTTCAGATCACCGAGCGTGTGTGCCATATATTTAGTAATTTTACCCCAAAAGGCGTTATTCTTTTATCGGTGGCTCATGGCATAGTTCTGTGGCACGTGCACCAGCATTTACTTTGTATTATCAGTTCTATAAGCTACCCCTGTGATTTTTAATGACTCTTTCTGCATTTCTTTGCATTACAGCAACACAATGTTGGTACACGTATTATAAAGGAGGGTGTATAAGGGGTGGAAATTAGAAATCAGTGGCGGTCCATTGACCGGAGAAGTCAGATGGCCTAAACTTAGTATTTGCATTTGAACAGGATTCAGTAAAGGTACTTGCACGTATGTAACAAAGAGGAGAGACTATTTTAACTAGAAATTTATATAAGTGTTACAGTGTTCTTGGTACAACACTAAATATGCTACTAATATTTTCGATAAGTTAGGCTAGATGAATCTAGTGAAAAACTACGAGTATTTCGCGAAAGCATACTACAGTATCGATCAATGTTAGAAAACAATTTGATGGCTGTAATGGTTTGAGCTCTAAGATTACTATACTTACTATTATATATTTACTTTACATCGTTAGGCGTTTTCCTTGATATAAAGAGAGCTTTTGATAGCGCCTCATACTCAATCATCAGGGACTCAATGACCAATCACGATTCACCCCAGTGCACTGGTAGATTGGGTAGGAAGCATGCTAACAGTTAGCTATGCTGGAACAGATATTAGGTGGTACTCCGCCAAGGGATGCCTGCAGGGAGGGGTTTTGTCACCCCTACTGTGGTGCATGGTGGTAGATGACCTACTAAGATACCCTATAGGAAGAAGGCATCTCCGCTTATAGCTACGCTGATAATGTGGTAATAGTGGTTAGAGGCAACTTTTTACAACCTCTCAAGGAGATCATGCAGAGGGCCCTGAGGATCACTCAAAGATGGTGCATATAAAAGGGACTAACGGTCAATCCATCAAGAACCAATGCCACGATCTTTACAAGGATATACAAACCTCAAGAAATTGCACCACTTCTGGGGCAATGAATTTGTTTACACGAACTCGATGAAATACTTTGGAATTCATTTGGATCCAAAACTAAACTGGAAACAACACTTCAACAAAAAGAGGAACAAATTCTACATGTCCCTTTGGGCCTGTAGGAAAGCTAGGGGCAAAACTTGGGGTATGCAACCCAAGGTCGCACTGTAGAGACACAGGGCGATGCTATTGTCTAGATTAACGTAAGCAGTAGTGATTTGGTGGCCCAGAGTGGGCACGGTGGAGTCAAAGAACCTACTACTGAGCCCACAGGGAAACTACCTTAGGGCGGCAGTGGGGGCTATGAGAACGACACCAACGGAGGCGCTAGAAGTAACAAGATAAAATCACAAAAACAAGACAAGTGATATTTTTTTTTTCTGTCCATTTCCTTGAGAGGAAGGACATGCAAAAGCTCCTGAACAGGCCGAATACCGACATTTGGTATACTGACGGTTCGGGAGCTAATGGTGGCTTTAGGGAGGAAATCTTTTGCCATAAATTAAACCACTACGGTTTTTCAAGCTGAGGTGTTAGCCATCCTCAGATGCGTAAAAATACAAATCTCGCAGGGGGCAAATAATATGAAAATTTGAATCTGCTGCGACAGCAAAGCAGCTGTACAAGCTCTTGCCAAATCCACCATGGACAGCTTGCTGATCAGGGAATGTGTACAAGAACTAAACACATTAGGAGGTAACAACGAAGTTACCCTAATGTGGGTACCAGGCCACCAGGGCGTATCTGCAAATGAAATAGCGGTCAAACTCGCCAAAAGAGGCTCCTTGGAGGACCCACCTGAACAGGTTGTAGGAGTTCCAATCTCTTTCGGTATAAACAAAATCAGGAAATGGTTGGATAAAGAATACCATCTCTCTTGGGCCACAGGAGCGGGGTGCCGTCAAGCCAAACTCCTTATTAAACAAACTACGACAGGCAGAACAAAGGAACTCTTGTCGATATCGAAACAAAGGTTACGTATAAGTATAGGACTCCTTACTGGACATGTGGAACTACAGGCCCATCTATATAACCTCAAACTGGCTGAGCAAGAACAGTATACACATTCTGTGCGAATGTCCTGCACTAATGGTCAAGAGATATAGATACTTGGGTCAGCTATTCTGTGAACCCAGAGATCTACAAAAGGTCAGGGTGAGTAACCTATGTCTTTTGGCACAAAATGCCGGACTAGGACTGCGACCCTGACCCGACTCAGTGGAGAGTCACAGAAGAACTTTTAGATCTAGGTGATACCAGGGACTCAAGGTACCACCCACTCATTTACTACTACTACTACATCGATAACCCCTGTACATATGAATCCCGGTTAATTTAAAAATCTGTCGGGGTATTAGAGACGGTCGTAATTGTGTAACCCTTCAGCTACCACTAGATGCTTTGCATATATTATTGTCATCGTTTCAATAAACTTGCCTTAAATCTCTATAATTAAAACGTTATTGCGTATTCTCGTAAGTACAGGTAAGTGGAATATACTTATTACAACAACCATTTTAAATTGTGACGTTGTACAATCACTGAAGACCTAGACGTTATGTTTAAAAAGCAAATTTACCTTTGTGTCCTGTATTGAGTCTCAAATACCATCTTCCATGAAGATCATCCATAATTTCGGAATATTTACCACCACTGATTCAACTAAAACACTTTTCTATTTCGTCAAGTGCATATCATGGCCCTTGACATTTTTTTTAATATATATATATATATATATATATATATATATATATATATATATATATATATATATATATATATATATATGTATTTATATATGTATATATATATATATATATATATATATATATATATATATATATATATATATGTATATATATATATATATATATATATATATATATATATATATATATATATATATATATATATATGGGCCATTCTTTTTAAACCAGACCCCCCACCAAGCCAAAATTTGGAGCCACGTAGAGTCGCTTCCGAGGGCTTATATTAAAGCTTAAAGACTCTAGTTTTGAAAGCGGTTGAGCGATTTTGAAAATAAAATATTCCGCAAACGCAGGGGTCCCCGAAAAGACCGCTTCCCAAAAAAACCATTAAGAATAAAAAAAAACAGATGGAATGGCAATTTTTTTATTACCTCACTATACTATTATCTTTGTTTTCGATGAACAAAAAAAGTGACCATTCGTGGATTTTCCTCATCTAAAATAATTTAGATATCGAGATGTATTCAATAAATATCATATTATATGCATACCATATTCCAACTAGTTAAAGTAAATATGATTCTAAAATATGTTATATTGTTTGAAAAAATCATCAACAATATTTGTAACTGTTGGAATTGATTTTTTGCCAAAAGTTATTATTGGTGGATAAAACGAATTTAGAATGTACCTAAATGAGGAAGAATAGAAGTACTCATAGAGATATCAAGGTATTCTTGTCAGTTACTTTTATTCTTTTAATGGTAATACAACCCCTCTTAAATTTGACAGTATAATTATATATTGAAAAATACAAATAGTTCCCGATTGTAAAAATCCAAAAAGTGGATATTATTTGTGTCTGGGTTGTGACTCGATGGATAAATTATTATGGGAAATAAAATAATCATTGATTATACAATTTAAATTTTTAAAAGACCAGAATTTTCAAAATACTTCTAAGTGTTTAAATTAAATAATTATTTAGGAAATGTAATTTCACAAATTTACAGCACTATAAATCTAAATCAAAATCCAAATAGTGAAGATGTTTGTACCATGTTGCAGATGTTGTCTTAGTGTCCCAACGAGTTGGAAAATATATTAGAAAAAAATGGAACAAAAAGACAGTTTTATGAAGAAATCGGGGACTGTCAACGAGGAATAAAATAGGGTGTATTTACACGTTATTTTGTTCCTCTCTGTCTCTATCTCTATTATAAAGTTTATCTGTAAGTCTCAAACTTATCGATATATGGCGTATACTTAGTTATCATTTTTACCTCGGATGTCTTTTCTATTAACTATTTAATTCCATATATTTTTGTTTCGTTGTGTGAATATCAGCTTCACATTTTAATATTTTTGGAGAAACGCAATTTAATAACTCTTTTCTTGTACAACATTTTTTATACTTAATACGTTGTCATTATGTTCATGAATAATTTTATATCCAGTTTTTTTTTTTGCAATATTTTGTACATTCCAATTATTTTCATTAAGTCTCTCCTTTAGATTCGTAATTTCTCTTTTTAAATCAGGTTTAAAATTTTGAATCACTTTGTTTTAAACTAGCCCTCACCAAGCCAAAATTTGGAGCAACGTAGAGCCGCTTGCGAGGGCTTAAATTAAAGCTTAAAGACTTAAAGTTTTGAAAGCCGTTGAGCGATTTTGAAAATAAAAAATATTCCGCATGCGCAGCGAAAAGAAACCGCTTTCCAAAAAAAACATAAAAAGGGGAAAAAAAAACAGGTGGAATGGCAATTTTTTTATAATCTCAATATACTATTGTTTTTGTTTTCGAAAAAAAAAAAAAAAAGACCATCCGTGGATTTTTTTTTGAAAGTCGCGATCGCGAGTTACAACAGGTGTTGTGGTGCAAAAATTCAAAATTCGAAAAATGACTTGAAAAAATCTAATACGTATTCCTCATAGCAAAATAAAACTTTTTTGTTCTATGAACCTGGATTCTAAAGTGCGTTGCTTTCGAAAAAAAAAATTATAATTTTATAATTTATAATTTATATAAATTTATTTTTTAATTTTATTAATTATTAATTATTAATTTATATAATTTTTTTTAAATTTTACATTAAATTAATTTATCGACCTGTTCGGACCAAATTGATGTTAATATAACCCTGTTTGTTTTTCAACGCTAGACTTCATACAAAAATAATAAGGAATTTTCTAAGATGAAAAAAGGAGTAAGAGTTTATGACAAGAATACTTTTCTTTACATAAACAATTATAAAATATTAGTGGTTTTGTCCTAAGAGCATTGATGGACTCATCAGTAAGAACCAATGCTCTCCATCTTAGACCGTAGAAAGATGGTAGAAACCAAGATTTTATGTGGCTGTATATATGCTTTTTTGTTTTCACTTATCTTGCAAGAAATTTTTTCTTACTGATGAGTTCACTAATGCTCTTAGGACGCAACCGCATATATTTTATAATTGTTTATGTAAAGAAAAGAATTCTTGTGTTTTACAAGTCTTTCTCTTCATACTTTTGCTTTATACTTTGCTTAAACTCTTTTTTCTTTTTTCATTGAAGAAAACCCATTATTATTTTTGCATGAAATCTCGCATTGAGAATCAAACAGGAATATGTTAACATCTATTTAGTCCAAACAGGGATATAAATTCATTTCAAGTAAAATTAATAAAATGTATGTAAAAAAATTATGGCAATATTGTAATCTAGAAATAACAAAAGTAGTTAGTCCTTATTTTTAAGAAAAACAAATATGAACCACCTTGTTTTACCTTTAAATTAAATGAACCAAAATTTAATAGCTTTTTAATTTTTGTATTATGTATTGTTACCTTTGATATATAATTATTTCTGTGACATACACCAACAAGTGTAATTTAGTCGGCACTATGTTTAATAATATCTTTTGATTAAAATTAACAGAAACATTTATAAATACTATTTAGTACTAAAAAGAAAATAACAAAAACAGTAATAAATAATGTAATAATAATAGGAAATAAAAGACATTGTAAATGATTAAATCTGAAAAAAAAATTGAGATCTGCTTAAAATTATTATTGCTCAGACTGCTCTACGTAAGTATATCTATCACTTCCTGGTACTTCTATTAACTTGACTCATTTTCTGGCGATAGGATATCTTTTCATAAAAAGAGTATTATCAGTCAAAAATATAAAGGAATTATTTTTTAAAATTCCTGTGATTGGTTTAGCTGAGTCAAATTTGAGGCGCAAATATCTCTGAACTTTTGCATGTTCCACTTTATTGGAAAAAAAAATACTTCCAAATTTTTAAAGTGCCTAGTAGCCTATCTATATATAATAAATAATAATATAATAAATAAATATAATAAATCTACGATTTTAATTTCTCAAATTTCCTATAGAATTTCAAAATAAAATTTCCATGGAATAGTTTACTGTCAATTTTTGAATTTTAAATTTTTTCGTTTGCGCAAAAAATTAGAAAAATCATTTGAATGATTCTAAAAAAACTGAAATAAATTCACTATTGATTTTTTCCTATAAACCTGGGTCCTGGAATACATACTTTCGAAAAATAAAAATGAAAAAAATGCATTCAGAAGTATAGAACAAAAAAGTTTTGTTTTGCTATGAGGAGTACATATTAATTTCTTTAGATTTTTTCAAGCGATTTTTCGAATTTTGAATTTTTCACCAACAAAACCTGTTGTAACTCGTGATCGGGACTTCCAAAAAAAATCCACGGGGGATCGTTTTTTTTTATTTTTCAAAAAGAAAGATAATAGTACACTGAGGTTATAAAAAAAAGCCATTCCATCATTTTTCCATTTTTAATGTTTTTTTTTTTTTTGGTAAGCGGTCTCCTTCTCCCTCCCTAAATATTTTAACACGTCAATAATAACATTTACATACATCATCTATCATTAGATAATAAAATCTAGCAGCACCTACTATTTCAGGTTTCAACATTTCTTTCCATTTTTTAAAAGAGGTTAATCTGTGTTCATAAGTTTTATAGAATATATTATCTGTGTCCCTGACATAGGATTCTAAACGCATATTTGAAGCTTACTATTTAAAATGAGATTGAATACTGAAATAATGAACAAAGTAAACTCTTTTATATTAAGAGATATGTCTAAAGCATTTATTTCAAAGAGGAAAAAGTTCCTCATTTTCTTCAACCCATTAGGTGGGATGGGATATTTTCCTGACACCAAGCAAGCGTATCGTAATTGTCTTGAATTTTGGATATTTTATCATCAATTGAGGATAAAGCTAATTCAGAATACTTGTTATTCAGTCTAGATCGAAATACATACCTAAAACAAAATGTTTTAAAATTATTTTCTACCTCATTTTTATAGTGGATAATATCCAATTGTTTATTAATACTGCTTTGCTTTTAGCCATTTTAAGTAATTTATTTTTTGTTTTTATATAATATGCTTTCACTTCAGTTCCATACCCACCACAGATTTAGTAACTGGTATGTTGTGTATGTGATCAATTTTATTCATATTTTCATAAACATTATCTCTTTCTAGTTCCTAAACAAATAAGGCATTATATGTGTATAGTAACTTTACCTTACCTTGATATAATGGTTTTAAGAAATCATAAAAGAAACAATATATTATAGTAACATATATGTGTAAAATGGGAAATTCAACATCCACTTGTGTGTCCTATTCAACTTTTGCATTTAAATAGCAACTAAATATTTATCAAAAATTACTGACTCTTTAAAATGTGGTTTCGCAATTAGATTTTTCACTCCACCTTTTCTTGATTTTTTCTTCCATTGAGTAGTTAATCGAATATCTGATTTTTTTTTTTATCTTTTTCCATAGTTTTACCGCATATACTCTTATTGTCTATTTTATAACTGTTTCTATCAAGCTCATTTTTAGATTCATATCAATTTAGTATTTATGTTTATTTTCTTAACCAAGGTGATTGAGTATGTTTAGAATTAGATGGTTTATAGTTTCGTCGCCACTTCCAATCTCGCCACCTCCAAATCCGCCGACCGATGAATCATCGCTGAATTGGGATGAAAAAGAACGTCTTTCACCGATTATGGATTTTTCTGATTTAAAGCTGCCTACGATAGAACTAAAAACCTGTGAAACTTTTAATATGGAACCATCGATGATGGAGTCGCCCATCACGGAACATACCATGATGGAATCAGAGGATGAAGAGGCTCCTCCAACAAAAAGAGTTGAATTTTATGATTAATAAAAAATATTAACCCATTTCGAAATTTTTGTCTGATAGGGAGGAATAGTTAAACAAAATTTGCTGATATATATTTTTATCTCCAATGAGTTCTTTAATTATACAATAATTTTACATTGACTAATGCTCAATGCATGGATTAATATTCTTATGAATATTAATATTCTGGAATCTTCTTAAATCGACGAAATTTAGGATCTAGTTTTAGGTTGTAGTTTAATTGGAATGTTATTTACGTATTCTTTATCAAAGAATTTCTTTCAAAAATTCACCTTTTCGTGTCTTTTAGCATAAATTCAATATAGAGATTGGTAACCCTTTAATATATCTTTTAAAATTTTATCTATTTCATTAGTTTCTACAACACCAATCTCCCAGTCTGACCAGTTAATCAATTTTCAATCTTCATCAGATATCATGTTTCTTGTAAATAGTGGATTAAATAAACAATTTGCATAACGAATACCATCATAAATTGCTAACGTTTTGGGAACATAGCCAAAAGAGCAATTATATCCTTGAATATTAATAAACACGTCTAATTCGATCAAATGTATGTTTGATACTGAAATCAAATTGACAGTAAAAAGATTGTTTCGGTTTCGTTCGGGTCTTTTTTGTTTTTTCATTTTGTTCGGTTAATTTTTCTTTTTCCCCTTCTTTTATTCAGCACATATGTACATGGTAATTTAGGAAGAGAAAGCACAAATTAATATTTAAAATTTTTTTTTTTTATTCTTGGGAGGAAGAGTATTTCGGTTTGATTGGAGGATTCACTCTGTTTGTGAAAGGAGAAAGAGGAGAAGGAGATATTCCCACAAACTACCTACTTTTAATTACTTAATAATTTTCAATTCGCTGTTACTATGAAAACGTATTATTTTTAAGGTATGTGCGTAGGTGAAAACTTGTTAGGGTTATTTGTTGTGTCGAGTAGCGTCTGAAGACCTTTAGGATGTTCACTTTCCTCATAATTACTTATATAATCTTGAAAATATATTCGGCAATATAAAATATAAAATAAAGAAATAATCTCCTCAAGGCCGAGTTGTGACTGCCCACTCTGTTACATTTTCTAAAATATTTTCGTTATCTAATTTACTAACTATATTTAATTAATTAGAAGGTAAAATTGGAAACCCCAGTTATAAAAGTCTGTGGATTAATAACATCAGATTTAAATATTATGACGCCCTTATTTTAATAAGCGTTTAGAATTTATTTTTTTTTTGATTATTGGCTCAGTATTTGTCTTATTATTTACTATACAACTAGATTATGTTTTCTAGTTTTGTCATAAATGAATTCTTTATACATAGTTCATCTACTTTATCATAAATTAGACTAGTTGAACTTGATAAATTGAAAAACGTACTTATTTGCGTAACATAGAATGGAGTTGTTCATCATTTTAGTTAGATAGGAAATGGTGGTTGTTGGGATTAAAGAATGTCAATTTGGAGTAATTCGCTCTTCGAGCATCGACAGGTCCTTGAATATGCCTCGAGCAATCATAGAGAGAACGTCGAAAAATTACTATAAATTGACATTGTCTAATCATTGAAATTATGTATTGAATAAGGATAGTAATTAATAATGTTAAATATCGATTATATTTTTTGATTAGGTTATTTACTAAATAATACGTTCTAAATTATCATCGCTACCAAACACTAATAACTGAAGACATGAGGACCCAAAAAATACCGACAAAAAGAGGAGTGCGCCTAGGAGGTACGATCTCGCCAAAACTGTGCACAGGGCACTGGAGAACATTTTTAAAACCTTAGACTGGAAAATAAGGGGAATAACAGCTTAATCAACTACGATTTGCGGACAATATCGTTCTAATCGGTACTATACCTAATGAATTGACAACTGTGTTAAGAGAACTACATCATGCACCGTCATGAGACGGACTGAAAATGAACCTGAGCAAGACAAAGCTAATGAGCCCAGAGCAAATAACGATTACCAACCGAAAATCGGTCATTAGAAAACATATCCGAATATACCATATATACCTTGGACAAAAAATACTACTAGAAAGGAGAACTAAACAGCAGAAATTTCTAGAAGAGTGGGTCTTAGTTAGGCAGCTTTTGGTAAATTTGAGTTTATTTTGCTAACGTTGCTAACACGTGAGTCGATGAACAGACTTCGAATGGCGCAGCGTGCAATGGAGAGAGTTATGCACGGAATGAGTTTAAGAAATGGAATCCCCAATGAGGAAAATCGGAGAAGAACTCGGCTATCGGATGCTCTGGGAAGAGTCACTCAACTAAAGTGGAGATGGGCTGACCACGTAGCGAGAGAAAACAACGACAGATGGGCCTACAAGCTTACAGTATGGCGCCCAAGGGAAAGTAAGAGGAGTGTGGGTGAGACGATATTCAGAATATCACAGGAAAAAATTAGAACAGAAAGGCTCTGGATAGGGAAAGATGAAAAGATTTGGAAGAGGTCTGCATCCAGGAGTAGATAAAAGTAGGCTGAAAAGAAGAAGAAATTATTATCAGAGAAAGGCAGAACTGTAATAAGAAAAGTACTTATGTTCCTCGAGCTTCCAAGTTTCTCATATTCTAACTTTATTACGTACTAGCGTTGGAGGTCTTGTCTAGCTCTAACTTTGTTTTTGACAGCAATCCCGTATTATAATATTCTCGGCATTGTTGTTTTATTTTTAAATATTATTGGATTTTCCATGCAATTGTGGCTACAAATGTGCTAGTAGGTAATAATGGTTGGTGAATTCTTAGTGTATTTTTGACGTCACAACTTCCTTATATGCTGCACCTATCCAGCACTATCTTTTTCTCTGACTTAAATCACATTGCTTTCTATTGTAATGTACCTGATGCTTACTATCCTCTCTTCATTGCGTCTAAATAGAGCAACATATGGTTTTCGATTTCCCAATGTTTGAGTACCGCCACTGCTTTTTACCGGTATACATGAATAATATCCTCACACATGTGCGTATATATCAATGCATGTGCAATAGGGTTACAACCCTTAGTTAAAGGGGTGTGGGTTCAGATTAAAATAATCATTGAAACTTGTTTGCGTGCATGCATATGCTAAATTAACTGGCATACGATTTATGCTCTAGGTAAGGTGGAGTGAGCAAGGTTTTTCTGTTTTGGATGTGGGTTTGCAGTGGTTCTAAAAATTTTATTCATTTCGGCAATAATTTCTTGAATATAACGGTTCTAAAAGTAATTTAAATGCACCAATGTTATGCTCTTATTCTAGTTTACTCAAATCAAGAAATTACGGAATCATAAAATAATCGTTAAATGGTTTAATTCAATTAGTATACTGAAAATATCTTCGTAATTTTAGAATTTTTTGGAAATTAAGAAGTACTGTCTTCCGTACAAAGTTTTCAATCTATACTCTTTTTTGCAAGCGCCATTACGGAGTATCACTGATTATTGTCAATATAAAATATTAGAAAATTTTATTAATTTTTTTTCCACTGACATTAATTAATACTTGAATTTCTAATTTATCACACACTGGCTGTTTCATTTAGCCACACGTTTTGTTTTGCAGCCCAACTATAAAGTAAGTGTTTATATCGCTTGGTCATCTATGAATCCATATATCTGGATAGGTTTCTTACAGTAAATTTACAACAAGAATCTTGACTCTTCGAATAGAGATTAAAAAGTTACTTGTATAAAAAATGTGACATAATAGTTAAGTCTCATGCTGACATGTATGAAAGATAAATATGGTTACTGTAGTGATAAATATTTTGCATTGAAATGGCTGGCCATGTTTTCACTAGACGAAGATAGTATATCTCAATATCTCATAGCGATCCAGGTGTAGCCAACAACCAGATTCCATCAATGTTAATTTAAAGTTCCACAGGAGTCCTTAATAGAACCTTCTCTGATTACCTATTGCATTAATGACCTTCTCTGAGAAGTGGCACTGGCTCTGTTTCTATCGCACCTACAGTATTTGTTGATTTCTTGGTTAGGGCAGCGCCTTTTCACTAGTTTTAGTTTGCTAATGGTATTTGCTGAATTACTGCATCTTCTGTTATGGGATCACTTGGTCATTGGTACTAGTTTGTCGTTTCTAACAAACCATGGAACGTAGTGATCATTCTCAGAGTCGTATTATGTATGCTTGAATGAAATTTTCATGTGTTTGACCTATGTAAATCTGTTTGGAAAATCCTAAAGAAACTTTCGCCTAACAATCATCCCGCTGAAATTATGCATTTGTGGATAGATCCTAGAAAGTAAGACTTTGGGTTTAGATGTTACAGACTCAGCTAGGCCTCTCAATATCACCGCGCTTTTGTAGGTGATTTTATGACCTTCTCTAACAATTTTGGAATAAAGAAATGACTAGTTCTGTGTGCCAAAGAGGAAAACTGAAGTGTCTAAGTTGTATCATCAGTCTGTGTGTGCCATACCTCGTACAATGTCTTCAGAACATCTAGCGTTACAGACACCACTCTACAACCAACTCCTCATGTTGAACGAGTCGACTAGTGTATTTATGATATGAGCCTAAAGGTGCTAGAAAAGCATTTTTCGCTCCTTGAAACACTGATATGTATTATATAATTTACCTATTTATCCCAATTTATAACTACTAACGGTGATAGAAAACTCTGTATGTTTATTAGTCACGATCATCTGACTTGTGGCAGAGACATTCTATAGATATCAACAAGGAGGCTGGCAGGAATTCTACCAAAAATTTAATAGCACAGCGCGTACAGTATCTGAAAAAAAAGTAAATGAAGCTCTTAACTTTTCAATTATTCTAATTGTATTATGTTCTTTAAACAGTCATTGTCATTTGTCTTCTGGAAACTAAGATTGAAGTGATTTTTAATTGATAATTCATTCTGAGCAACTTTTGCAGTAATTCTGTTACTCTCACATTAATTAAATCACTTTTTTGCATTAATTGAATTAGTATGGTGGTAATTCAACTAATTTAATAGTAATTCATTTACTCTCAGAATCAATGAATTAATATCGTATCTGAATTAGTAACTGAATTGCTATAAGAATTACCGAATTACTAGAAAATGAACAGAAATGATCATGAACTGAATTACTACAAATATTATCTAATTACCAGAAAAATCATTGAATAACTATAAAAGTAATTGAACTGTGTAATAGTTTATAAGACAGTCCTCCATTTGGGAAAATTTAACCTTCGTGTTGATATATACTGGTCTCAGGACTGTATGGAAAATCATCATCAATAATTTTAAGTATGTAAATTGTGACATACACAAGATGTCCTGCGTAACATCAAGAATGAAGGTAATGGAAACACCCCTTAATGGAGATCAAACATCCTAAAAAAATTCGAAATAGAATATATATATATATATATATATATATATATATATATATATATATATAATATATATATATATATATATATATATATATATATATATATATATGTATATATATATATATATATATATAGATATATACATATATATATATATATATATATATATATATATATATATATATATATATATATATGTATATATATATATATATATATATATATATATATATATATATATATATATATATATATATTCAAAGTTCCCTTCTAGTTTTAGAACCACTGATTAACAAAAATTGAAAGTCGCGAAACGCGTGTACTAGTCGTAAAAGCAAAGTTATTGTTGTACTCAACGTGCATGTGTGTTTCTAGTTATACTTGTTGGATTAAGGGTGGTTTTGAACGCTTTGTCGTTTCACGTGCGCCGCTATTCAACATTAACTCTATTGTTGCCACAGCATTTATAATGATAGTATTCTTTATGTCAATAGCGTAAAAAAACGTTAGCGGGGTAACAAAAACCCACCCCGTAGTTTTAAGAGCTTAGAACATAAGAAGCTTTATTTTTGGATTTAATTTTAGGTTTCTAGTTTGGGCGTAGGTTATACGCAGAGGGTAGATTTATGATGCTGCATATCTAAAAACATCTAATTGGAAGTAACAATTTTTACATGAACCATCAATACACCGAAAGTCCTTCTTTTTTTATTGAAAATTATTCTTTCTATTCATCTCTGTTAAATAAAATTCGTATAACACAACAAATATCACTAATTTGTTTATATAATGTTGCAATCCTGATATTATTCATGTTGTTGTAAAAAAATTTATGTAACTGTTCAAGTTTTTATATAAATTTTTACAATATTATGAAACAAGATTGCATAGATATTTTTATATACTGCACAACAATATTTAATGAAATCTATGTATTTATTATTTATTATTATTAGGTGACCTAACATAGAAATTGGAAAATTAAAATAAACAAGAAATAATAGCGAAGTATAAATTACACACAAATCTGAAAGACACTCAAACTTATGTAAAACTTGTCTAATAATAAACAATAATATTTGGCTCTGGTAAGGCTTATTTTCAATTTTTCAACTGGATTTTCCAAAGAAATTATCATCGTCAATAAACTAAAATCTAGACAGCTAATTTTAATTTGATAAATAGGTTTAGAAATATTTTTACTGAAATATATTCCGATTATTTATATGGTAGACATACCTACATGAAATTCAGGTAATATTTTAAATGAAATAATACTAATAAATGGAACTTACCTTCTTAAGTGGAAAATATGTCCGCAAATATTTTAGAGCACCACCGTCAATCGACTCCTAACAGGGGAAGCCCTCAAACAACAGCGTCCAAAAATGGCTTCGCGCAGGGCTGAATGCGAAGTGCAATTGATTATAGCCTGATTTATATATTTAATTACGTAAATGTTACATACTATTACAGTTACACAAAAAGCACTGGAATATGATAACTTCATGTAATTTTTATTACTTTTAAGCGCCTCTTTTAAAAAATTTTTGGTTAAAAATTGATTATCATATATTCCCTGGAAAATTAAGGTAACTTTTTTATAATTTTCTATGTAGTTTTACATATATTTTTTTCCCTGCACAGCTTTGTTTAGTTACATTGGTATAGTCGGATATTCTATATAGCTGTCTCGTAAATGAAGATTACTTATGTAGTGATTATTTTATAACCACATCAGGGAAGGTCAGTTTTTGATCTTACTCCTCGTCCATAGTGAATTTACTGGACAGTCGAAGACTAATTAAGTGATCATATTTTTAAGAAACAAAAACCTAAAGACAAAGTCGCTTGCAGAAGGAAGCGCACCTATCCATAACCGATTACAGAAGAGAGATTTTTTCCAATACGTTAAACTAAAAATCGATAGTCCATAGGGAGACTTTTTTTTAAATAAAACTTTCGTATGACGGAACTTTAATAGTTAAAATGCCATTTGAAAGTCGATAACCGAGGAGAGAAATTTGTCACAGAAAGAACCCTTTCATGAAGCAGAACTTCATACTTAAACTCTTCCTGTCCCAGTTTAAAATATTAATAACCACATCAGGGAAGGTCAGTTTTTGATCTTACTCCTCGTCCATAGTGAATTTACTGGACAGTCGAAGACTAATTAA
Organism: Pachyrhynchus sulphureomaculatus; assembly: GCA_019049505.1. Taxonomy (NCBI): domain Eukaryota; kingdom Metazoa; phylum Arthropoda; class Insecta; order Coleoptera; family Curculionidae; genus Pachyrhynchus; species Pachyrhynchus sulphureomaculatus. The sequence goes on from CM032449.1 coordinate 159,096,050, forward strand.
GTGATCATATTTTTAAGAAACAAAAACCTAAAGACAAAGTCGCTTGCAGAAGGAAGCGCACCTATCCATAACCGATTACAGAAGAGAGATTTTTTCCAATACGTTAAACTAAAAATCGATAGTCCATAGGGAGACTTTTTTTTAAATAAAACTTTCGTATGACGGAACTTTAATAGTTAAAATGCCATTTGAAAGTCGATAACCGAGGAGAGAAATTTGTCACAGAAAGAACCCTTTCATGAAGCAGAAATTCATACTTAAACTCTTCCTGTCCCAGTTTAAAATATTAATGACTTTGGACTGAGGATTTTGTTTACCCTAAAGAACCCTTTCACACAATGGAACTACCACCCTTCCTCCAATAAAAAAGATCTATTTCTCAGAGAGTGCTGTACTCAGCCATAGGATCGGTAGGTATATGCTCCCCCTAGTCCCCACTTGCCAACTCCATCGACTTAAATTAGCATTTAAATTAGATGTAAAACGTTACATAAGATGATTATTTTATCTTGGTTGAAAACAATAGAGTACGTTGGGTACTTGTTTACATATGACATTTTTGTGTTTACTGTTCTGACGATACTACCAGAGTATTTCATTAGAACATTCAGTGTTTTTTCATAGGTACAGCACACATGCTGCAGGGCAATCCCTAAAACGCTACGGGAGCTGCTCTTGTGCGGAAAAAGCGATTCACGAATCACTGTAAATTGTACTCGGTGAGAAACACACTCCTGTGCAAATCATTCCAAAAAGATGAGGATCTCCATATAAAAGACTGCTTGAAAAGGGTTTTACGAGGGGTGACAAGCTGCACTTCATACGGATGTGAAATATTAGAGCGACGTCTATTCCTAGCAGGCACCGTTTTGGAAGCAATTGTGACCTTAACAGAATTTGATCTGCCCAAGATTATGTTTCCCTGGATAGAAATAACTGCAAGAGTATTCTTATAGGTGGTTATAATAGGGTAGGTAGTTAAATAGTGTTGTTTTAGGAAATGGTGTGATAGAGTTTTATTTTACATACTATCATTTGCACGAATCTGGCCTGGCGAATTTCGAAAAAATTAGCAGGAAAATACCGTATTGAACTGAACTGACTTCATTCTAATCAGTTGGAGATGTCAAAGCGAAGCATTTCATATATTGCAGCACACTGCCTTTCTGCTGGTTTTTGCTGGTAATTAAAAATACTAACAAAACTGTTACAATGAGAAAACAAAATGTTCAGGCATTAAAACAGTTCGCAGCAAATGAACAGGTGCGGTCATATTTAGAAAGTCTTCATCAAGAAAATAACTCCAAGAAAGACAGTGAAATTTGGAACAAGATAAAAATAAACATCCAATAATGGGAGAAAGTTGACTTGCTAAATCTAACAAGATAAATCTAACAAAATTAATCTTGGAGGAAGGAATAATAAATGAAGCTAAGGAAACATATACTAGAGAACAATATGTAGAGGCAAAAAGACGTCATAAACTGCACGATTCTTTTAACGCCCATAAAATAATAAAGCACATAGAATGATAGTTTAGAACAATAGCGCTACCCTCTATAAAAACCAGAGGGGGGGAGGTCTATTTTAGATAATGAAGAGTGAAGAAAGACTTGAAAGAACTACACTGAGAATTATTCAGCGACTGATATACAGGAAACATCATTAATGACAGAGAATATATCTGGCCCAAAATTCTTAAAACTAAAGAAGAAATGGCAATAAAGAATCCAAAAAGTGATAAAAACTAACGACGTTATTTATATAAATCTTTTAAAATAAGTTGATGTACAAAAACATATCCATGTGTTCAATGTTTTGAACGACTGTAAAAAAATATCGACAGGATGGCTGCAGTCGACTTTTGTTACTATTCTTAAGAAAACAAGTTTGTCCAGTCAAATAGGGATTCAACTTAGGAATGAAAGTTAGAAAGCTGAAAATTGGCATAAACCTTTGTTTTAACATTCTAAAAATTAGCTTAAAAGTCTCATAGAATCTCATGTCCACGAGTCAAGATATTCAAGATCAATCGTCGCGAAAATCGTTTTTTTTTTTGTAAATATCTTGGTCCTTATGCTTTGAATGATGTTTAAAGATACTACAAAATTTGTAGAGCATAAAATTCTCTACAAATTTGGTTCCCAGCGATATTTTATATAATTAACCGTTCTCGAGATAGAGTGCAAAGAATGGGAAATGCACATCCGTATATAGGATAATGTTATGTCAACTTTGGAATCAAATGCATACTACAGGTTGAGTCAACGATAGAGTAAAGTGCATTATCTCATTTGTTTTGGGAATGACCAAAATATATTAAATACAATAGTTTTAGGGAATGTTAGGGTGCGCAGTTTACAGGGTACTTCAAAAAAGTGTGGCCGATATAACATATGTTTTTTTTTAAATGAACATCCTATTTTCTAATTTATTTTTTAAATTCTGCGTAAAATTTTGTAACTTTTTTATTAATAATGTTGTATACCTAAACCTAGTAGTTCTTCTAATATTTCATTTTTTAAAAAAAAAATACTATTTTCAGTTTTCTAAAAACTTGCCAGTAGCGCCATTGTCTCTGAAGGTGGAATACTCATAATTGATACGAACGTTCTAATGGAGATGAAAAAAAAAGATATGTGTAAAAAAATTTGAGTTAGATGCTACAGGGTGTTCAAAATAAATTTATACGTCTCGAATATTTTAAATTGAAAAATCTCAAATTTTTTAAATATCACGTTCTGTATATTATTATTTTTTCTGATAGATTTTACATAACCCTCCAACTTTTATTAAGTGTGTCATATACCTATTTCTAATAGTTTTCGATTTATTTTAAATTTTTCAATTTTTACCTTTGTTTTTAATACACTTACGCTATTGTGGAAACATAAACAAACACTTAATAGTAATTTTAATATAGTAATGATTAATTATTATGACGCAATAAATGTTCAAAATTATGCCCTGAATACACATGTTAACTTTACTCTATGGTTGACTCACCCTGTACAGTTTCAAAATTAATTATGTACAAATACTATAATTATTAAAATACATAAGACATCCGATTGATAATATTTAGTTAATTTATATAAATAATAAGTTATTGAAATGAAATAGTTTAAATACATTGTAATTACATTTTTATTTATTATAAGTTTATCGTAAACCCATTACAAATTATTTAAGTTAAAATGTAAGGCGATTTTTTTACTCTGGTCACCAATAGCATGCAGCTTAATATTTCTCTTGCTCGTCGTCGTATTCCTCTTCTGGTCATCCAAATTGAACTTCCAGACCATTATGATCATCCTCATTGTCCGTCATATTTGGCTCTAAATCTTCAAGCACCTCAGGTACATTCACTTTCTTCATCAAGATTATTTGGTTATGAAGCGTTAAGGTATACTTGTCCGTTACAGTGGCCACAAACTGAAGAGCAATGTAATCCTACTTTTCTGCATACACAGTTCGCGCCACTGCCTCTCTTGCAATTGCAGAAGATCGAACTGAGTAGGTCTTTTGGTGATGGTGGTTATAATGTTGTTGAGTGTTCCAGGGTTTCGTCTTATAATATCCACCATACGGTTGTCTTATTTACGAATAATATTTGTAAATATCATTTATAAATAAATAAATAATTCAAGTTTCTTAATAATTATAATATTTGTAAATAACTAATTTTTTAAACTGTACTGTGCATTTGATTGAAGTTTTGTACAAACGTCATTTGAAGCATAGGAAACAAGATATTTGCAAAAAACCGATATTCGTGAAGTTTGATCTTGAATATCTTGACTCGCGGACCCAAAATTCTATGAGACTTTTGAGCTAACTTTTAGAATGTCAAAACAAAGATTTATTCAAATTTTCAACTGTCCAACTATCATTCCTAGGTTTACCCTTTTTTCACGGTATATTACTGCATAAAGTTTTAAAATTTGCCATGATATTTTATTGTCGAAGTATGAAGAGCAAATGAAGATTAATGCCGAATTGAAGAAGGAAATTGCGGATGTTAGACGTGAACTGTCATTATACAAGGACAATCCAACAAGCGCCGTTATGCCCGGTGAGATGGTGAGCGAGACAGTTCGGGAATTCAATGAGAGGCTGCTACGAGAAAAGAATCTGATGATATTTGGTACTGCGGAATTAGAGAGTGGTGAGTCAGACAAAACTTCAGTTTCCGATATAATACTTAAAGCACACCCTGAAGCCAATATTTCTAATATAAAACTATTTCGCATTGGACGTGTAAACACCACAGCGCCTAGACCTATAAAAGTAATTTTAGAATCATCATCGGAGGTCAAGTCCATTATTAGACGAGCTAAAGAACTAAAGAAAGTGCAATTATATAATAATATCTATTTATCCTTCGGTCGAACACGTAAACAAAATGAGGAATACAAGGCATTAAAAGGAAAGTTGGAGGCCAGATTGCGCGGTGGCGACACTAATCTCACGATAAAGTACTTTAACGGGTCTCCAAGAATTGTGAGGTCGGACAGGGATTTAAACTAAGCAGGGTGTCTGGCAGTGTTGTCTCTGAATCGGGAACTGATCATGACATCACGTGTCTCTACCAGAATGTAAGAGGACTTAATACGAAGATTGTGGACTGTTTTCTGTCCGTGTGCGGTGCAAGTCATGACATCATCGCTATCACTGAAATTTGGATCAATGACAATATTTTATCGAGTGAACTATTTGATGAACAGTATACGGTGTTTAGATGTGACACAGACTTTGTTGGCATGGGAGTATTAAGAGGGGGTGGCGTGGCTCTGGCAGTAAGGAAGGAACTGTTACCCGCACAGTTGGATCTACAAACATTTCGAAGTAGTGTTACTAAAATCGATATGGTGAGATATAAACTTAATTTTATTCACCAAAAATTGTATGCATTTGTTGTCTATGTACCCCCTAACGTATCTATCGGTGAATTTCTCACGTTCATCGAATACCTGGAATCACTTCGTCACCTATATTATAGCAGTAATTTAATTATTTTAGGAGATTTCAACATGCCCAATTATCGAAATAATATTTTCGATCAAAAGGGCAAAATTCTAGCTAATCTTTGCGATATGCTTCAGCTCTTGCAGTTTAATGATATTCAGAATTCACATAATTCAGTCTTAGATTTGGTGTTGTCAAACATTAATAATTGCAGGGTTGCAAGAGATCAGATCCCCTTAATAGCTGAGGACGCCTATCATCCATCCCTGAACATTACACTCTCAGAGGTTCGGGAAAGAAGACGGGGTCTCCGTGCAAACGCATCTGAACTTAGATATCATTTCAGGAAAGCAAATTATCCTGTTCTCTACGATATGATTTTAAGGGCTGATTGGTCTAGTTTGTATACAGCTCAGGATGCTTATGATGCATGCAGAAATTTCTATGGCACTATATATAAAATATTTGATGAGTGTGTTCCGAGATCCGTGCTGAGTAAAAGAACCTTTCCCATGTGGTTTACTTCAGATATAATTAAGTTGGTGAAACGTAAACAGAGAGTGTTTAGGAGTTTGAAGGTGTCTGACTCGAATTGGCACCCTAACGAATACAATGAACTGAGAAGAAGAATTATACCTGTATTCAAGAAGGGCGATACTAGTATCATCATAAGCAGATTAACGGACGTTTGACGCAGGCTCAACATCGTTTCTTTGGCAGCCGCAGCACGGTGAGCAATTTGACTTCCTTTGCGCAATTCACGGGGAAAGCCCTTGAAGATCGTCAGCAGGTCGACGCTATCTACACAGACTTCACGAGGGCATTTGATCGAATTGATCATTCCATTCTAGCACGTAAACTGGCTAGTATGGGGTTCCACAATGATTTGATATCATTCCTTTGGTCATATCTACATAATCGTATTCAATATGTTGATATCCGAGGACATCATTCATTTCAATTCGTAGCTACTAGCGGCGCTCCACAAGGTAGTAACCTTTCACCATTGTTGTTCTCAATTTTCATAAATGATATTGTGTAGTCCATTGCTAGTGGCACACTCTTATTTGCTGATGATCTTAAACTGTTCCGGGTAATTCATGACATTACCGATTGTATTATACTTCAGAAAGACATACATATTATCGAAAATTGGTGTGCTATCAACAAGTTGACCTTGAATCTCGGGAAATGTTTTGTTATGTCGTTCTCCAACCAACTGAACCCCACTCATTATGAGTATGTCTTGGATAAAGCGATTATAAATCGTTGGTATACTTTCAGGGACGTGGGAGTAGTGTTTGATACCCGATTGTCATTTGCCGATCACATTGATCGTGTTTGTGGAGAAGCGTTGAAGATGCTTGGATTTATTTTTCGCAATTCAAGGGGATTGGTAGATATAGGGTCCCTCAAAATGCTATACTTTTGCTATGTGCGATCTAAGTTGGAATACGGCGCAGTGATTTGGCACCCAATCTATCACAAATACATTGATAGAATAGAGAACATACAGAGAAAGTTCCTTAAGTTCCTGTGCTTCAGAGATGACGGCACTTACCCTCCTAGAGGTATAGAAAGCAAGCACGTTTCAACATTCCGTCGTTGATGAATCGCAGGATTTACTTGCTGGTTCAATTTTTGTTCAAGATATGTAAATCCTTTATTGATTGCCCTGACCTGCTTTCCCAAATTAACTTTCATGTGCCGTCTCGACTTACCAGATTTCCTCATGTTTTTTGCTTGAGTACACCAAGAACTAATATTTTAATGAAGACTCCTTTGTATCAATCCATGAATATTTTCAATGTGGTTTGTAGCGATTTCGAAATGCATAACTCATGCTCAGTTTACTAAATTGATGAGGACGAAGTTTCTTGATACTCGGTGGACGTGTCCACATTTTTGAACGGTATATACGGGTTATATATATTGCGATATATATTTAAGCAATTATTGTAATTTTCTTTTTTTTTTTCTTTTCTTTGTAATTTACACATTTGTCTTGTAAATGGATATTCTATCTGTTAGACAATAAAGATTATTATTATTATTATTCCTAGGTTTACCCTTTTTTCACGGTATATTACTGCATAAAGTTTTAAAATTTGCCATGACCTAGTTCATTAAAGAATATACATCAATAAATATAAACAGTGCGAGAATATAAGCAGAATACAGTAACAACTTGTCAGGCTCAGCAACATAAGATACTGGATATTTTACACACTGTGACCATATTCAGTTAGACTGTAGAGGGCACTTTAATTATATTAAGATAAATGATGAAGACTGGATTAGATAATTAACTGTCGTCGTGCGTCATAGCACATAGCACTCGAGGAAGAAGATAGTAAGGTAAAAATATGCCTCAATTTAAAAAATATCCTTTATGCACAACCTAAAAATAAAGCATAATTTCTAGTATTATCGGCATCACAACTGAACTTAAAATTATAAAGGTGGTGCTGGTAGGTATGTAAATCAGAATTTATTATTATGCAGAAAACACGTTCCAATAAAAAATGCAGTTATCTATACACCTAGAGACAAAAAACAAATTAAAATAAAATTGTAGGTTATCCATAGTAGTTGGTATCTAATGACCTATTTTCTTTCTAGCCCTGACAACATTAGAAACACATTAATCTACAAATGAATGTTTATGTAAATTATGCAATTTTAATATTGAAATCTTTTATTAAAAATGTATTAAAATGTTGCAACAACTTTATTTTGGCATATTCTAAATTTAAAAGCTAATTTAAAAAATTTAATACTAAGTTTTGGTTCATGTACAAATTTTTGAGAGCTGATAGTAAATTAAGTTATTATATCCTGAGTTTAGTAAAAGAGATTAAATTTAAATTAAGGTTATATATGTACACAAGGAATTAAAATTCCAAATATAGGTCCTGTTTAGATGTTTCTTGTAGTTTAGTAATGCCACTTTTACTAATCATTTCTATAAAAACGGAGCGTAACAGTTTAACAATATAACTTTATATTACCAAAAAAGAATGACTAACTTGTCTTTTTATTTCGGCTATGACTCAAATTTCTTTACAGGGAAATTTATTCTCAGTAAACCACGTCATCGTTTGCACATTTATAACAAAAGTTAAATCGCCCTCTAAAGATTTAGGGCAATTCTTCAATCTACAAAATATTTCATTATTTTAAAATTATGTGAATAACTAAAGAATATTCTGACACCATTAGAGATATGAAATATTAATAATCTTATAGTACAACTAAAAAATGATTTCTGATCTCAATATGTTTGGTATGTTTGGAGGTTTCAAAATTTTTTACGCTAAAATTCTATTTTAATTGTTACAACGGTTGACATTTTTGGTTGAAAGTCTTAGCGATGCCTTGCAACTTGACTAGTTCTTAAAGTACCTGTTCATAGATGGGATAAAATTAGCTGGTCGTCCTCAATCTGGAAATCCGCAGTTTGCTTTTGCTCGGGTCTCCTTCATACTAAACACCCTCATTGTGTTTATTGATTTTTAAACTGCTGACTCTAATTTTTTAAAATGACAGCCTGTATATCCAGCAATATTCAGTTTGATGATTTTAACTTTCACACAACATTAAAACCATACCATGTTATGAGTGTTAATTTCATAAGTCGTTTCCGACCTATGTGTTCATTTTATAGGATGACTGATGTATTAAAAGAGTTTTTTAAAGAAAAATTTTTAAATGGAAATTTATGAAGAAAAAATGCACATTTTTTTACCTTAGAGAAAAACCAAAGTTTCAAAAGAACAATCTTAGAAAAACGGATCTTTTCTTGATTTTTGATATTATTAGGTAGAATTTGTCCAGTAGTAAGCAGAAGTTAGCTTAAGTTTGTTCAGATAATAATTATATAAATGAATTTGAGTTTATTTTATGCGGCTAGTTAAGATTTATCTAACCAAACTAGTCAGCAATAGGATATTTAAAGTTAGTTTCAGTAGATTTAAATTAAACTAGAATTGAAATAATAGATTCATTGGTATTTATTTGAACTAACCTAAAGTAACTAAAGTAGGTTTCATTTTTCAATTTGTCCTAGTTTCGCTTAGAGTCTTGCAGTTAAGTCGACTAAATTGCACTAAACAACTAATGAGATAAATAATAAGTTAAGTTAAAATTTCAATTAAAATTAACGAAACCAACCTTAATATTAAGCTTTTTTAGTATCGGTAGGTAAATCTTGGCTAGTCATTTAAAGATATTAACGCAGAAAACATTAAATTCGGTAAAGTTTATTTTAGAATTACCTGAACTAACCTGAACTAAAGGTTGGTAAGTAGCGAAAATTTACCTAACCTAACTAGTAAAAGATAAGGTTGAGTTTATATTCAAATTAATCTTAATTATAAAACGCTTAATCTAGGAGTTCAATTGTACTTATCTGAACTAACTCTATTTATGTTACATATAACTTTTTGATATTAAAATTTATTTAATGAAATGAATGCAATATCATTATTCCTTTTCAAGACGTTCTTTTTCGAAAATTTGTTTGAACGAAAATTTTTCTTTCGAAAATTTTGATTTCTAGGTATAGATAGGGTTAGAGTTGAAGAATTTATCCCATAGTCTTATGGTACTCACTAAACTATTTTACTGCGTCAAATGGAACCACATAAAGTTTGAATAATAAGGTAGAAATAATTCAAAACTTTTAGTACGGAAGTCAATAATCTTCCGTCTTGCTGCTAAAATTAACAACCTGTCCTCTACTATGTTGGGAAGGTGGAATCTATGGCACAGTGACACTACTCAGTATATATTACCACTACTCCAAACACTTTATTTTTGCACTCGACGCGCGTTTCGCTAACCATGTTAGCTTCATTAGGAGCGATGATTGTTACCCTATTTTTACTTAGCCTAATCCTTGAATTACTTAGGCGGAACTAATGGCATAGGCGAGGCCATTAGTTCCGGTCAAGTAATCACTAGAGGGGACTATAAAGAATAGGCCCTTTGTCTTTATTTAAACTACTTTTACATTTTATAATTTCCATACTTTCGTATGCGTTCGACAATCTCCTATCAGATACATTTTTAATTAATCTTAGATTATCTAATGTTACAGTATGATCAGCTTTAAGAGCATGTTCGGCAATGCTAGACTTTTCTATTCTACTGTATTTTAAATGTACTAAATGTTCTTTAAATCCTGTTTTAATTGACCTTTTAGTTTGCCCATCATACTTATTGTCGCAATCATTACAACTAATTTCATAAATTCCACTTTTCTCACAATCAGGAATCTTATCTTTGGGGTTTTCTAAGATATTTCTCAGATTGTCTGATGACTTATAGACTAAGGTGAGGCCTACCTTATCAAATACCTTATTGAATCCCCTGCTATATTTTTGATTATATGGTATGGAGACATACTTGGTTTTATTTCCTTCGCGTGTAAAAAAGGTGAAATTCTGAATATTTAACCTAAACTTATGTCTATTTATTAACTTATTTACTAAGTCTTCGTCATAACTATTAACTGTAGTTATATTTCTAATACGATTCCTTTCATTATTGAAGTTTACTCTATTCAGAGGAAAGGTGACCAAACGATGAACTAAAAATTGTAATGCGGTTGATGAGTGTTGTTTGCAATGAAATGAGTCATTAGGAATATACGAGTATTTATCTGTTGCTGTATCTTTTCTATAGATATCAAATTCTAACCTATTATTATTTTTAATAATTAAAATAACTAGAAAAGGCAGTTGTCCTTCGTTCCCAATTTCGTAAGTGAAGTTAATGGAATCATACCGGCTATTTAATTTCGAAACAAAATCATCTATATTTGCTTTCTTTCTATCAAAAATCGCGAAAAATATCATCCACCAAACCCTTGGGAAATACTCAAATTCTTGACTGGCTTCGGTTTCAAAGGTACTCGTGAATAAATTCACTGTGAAAGGTGATAAGCAATTACCCACAGCTGCTCTTTCTGAATATAAAATTGACTGTTGCTTATTGTAAAGTTTGTGGTATTGGCACACTTGGGAACAAAGAACTGTCATCAAAAGAAATTAAGATTTCATCTTCATTAAGAACTAAATTTTTTGTTTTATTAATGAATTCTAAAGAATTCTTCACTGCAAAAGTATTTAATGGTAAATTCTCAAGTTTTTTTGATAATCATTTGGATATCAAATATGTGGGTGATCCGACCGATAAAACAATGGGTCGCATTGCTTTTCCAGGTCTGTGAATTTTGAGTAAGCAATATAACTTTGGTATGGTCGGATTACTTACATTTAATTTAAATTTTAGAGAATCGGAGACAAGGTTCTTACATTTCTTTAAAGAATTTTTAACCTGTTATCATTCTCGGTAATGGATTTCTTATTACCTTTTCATAAGGACCAGATTCGATAAGATAATCTAGTCTTTCTTATCCAATATAACAACCTTATTTCCTTTATCCGCTTTCTTTCTCAATTATTTAACTACTTTTATATTTTTTTTGTGAATTAGAATTTGTGAAGCTGATCATACTGTAACATGTATCTGAGATTGTTGAACGCATACGAAAGTATGGAAATTATAAAATGTAAAAGTAGTTTAAATAAAGACAGAGGGCTTATTCCTTATAGTCCTCTCTACTGGTTACTTGAGCGAAACTGATGGCTTTGCCTATGCCATTAGTTCCCCCTGAGTAATTCAAGGATTAGGCTAAGTATAAATAGAGTAGATTTGTAGTTTAGCTTTAGTCAATCATGGCTCCTGATGAAGCTAACATGATTGACGCGCGTCGAGTGCAAAAACCTGTTCTCTAGTTTCAGAGTTATTTAATAAATACGTTTCTCAATCGAATCTCGTAAATATTATCGTAAAAAGGATTTAGTAACGGTTTCCCGTTAAGAGTTTTTATACGATTTATCTCTGTCGGACTAAATACAAACTAAAAAAATTTTTGGATGTCTATTTTAATATTTTTTTAAACCTTCTTTATAGGCTGTATTTAAAGAATTACATTACTTAGTGAGTACTATAAACATGTAACAATAATACTCTACCCTATAAATCACTCTCCATGTACAATAATCAAAACCAAAAGGTAAATACTGCAAAATAGAATTAGGTATCAGTATCACAAAAATTAAAAAAATGCGTCATTGTGGCACATTAAGATATAATAAAAATAAAAATATCAAACATCAATAAAAATATTATTCTAAATATTTTTTTACCGCAAAACCTAATAAAGCCTAGCTTGCAAAGTCAGTATGTTGCAAAGTAAGTGTTTGTATCAATGTCAAATATATTAATGGCGTTGGTGGTTGTAACTACGAATAGTTATCGACATACTGGCAGTTATATATCAATATTTATCAATATATTGATAACTGTTGATAGTTATCAATATATCGATTGTTACTGATATATTGATAAATGATATATGGCGAACTATTGATAGTTATCTATATATCGATTTCTATCGATAACTGTCGATGTATCGATAAGTTAATCTGTTTATCGGTAGGTAATATTCATTATCGCCCACCTCTAATTGAAACTTGTGATAGGCAATAGTGTTTTTTACCTACTGACGGTGGATTGGAATCTACCTAAGGATAATTTGAACTTGGTAATAGAACCATAATTTTCGGTACATCCAGTTATCAATAGTCAAGTAATAATATAATAGTACTAATATATTTGTAACTAATACTATGTTGACAGATATAATTACTATAGTTATTTTCCCACCTTTAAATACGAAATCAGCAGATGGAAAGATACTTATTGGGCATAATTAAAAATTTTATACTGTTGATGGCGGTTTGCTCAATGTCCGCTTACTTTGCTGGCCAGGTTTACACTTTCTAGCTACACACTCTTCAAACTGACAACTTAGCAAACATAACTCTCTCTTTAAAATATTGTAATTTTCTTGTATGCAATTTAAGCCTTCTGTAAATACTACGTGCTTCTTCGTATCAATTATACGAAATAAATTTAATTGCTGTTTATTTATTTCAAAAAGTGTATTTTCCAGACATAATCTTAATTTACCTTTATTAGAGTAATGTTTTAACATACAATCCTGCTTTTGTTTGGTTATGGACAATGATAACTTTTTCGCTGCCAGCAGATTTTCTTGAGTATGATAAGGTATTCTTTTGCATTGATGCAAACCATAAAAATCCAAATTTTTGGAGAGGATTTTTACCCCATTTATGCAATGGTTGATAGAACGATTTAAAACTTTGGCCTCCAATTGTTTTTCTAAAAAACTAAATGACGAATTCCTTCTGCCCTAATGTCTACTACGCCCGACAAGTGAGACAACACTGCATCTAATTTGTTAAGTTCTTGTGACATATCTTCTCTCTTTGAAGTTATCGTTAACTCAATTTTGACCTGAAGCCGCAGAAATTTAGTATTATAAGTTTCGGTATTTATTATTGTTCCACGTGACAGCTAAAAATAAATAAATGTTTTTAGCCAATTAAGTACTAAAAATACAATCATATTTATTATTACATTAAACAATATGTGTTTAATATATATTTTATTACACGCTATATATATATATATATATATATATATATATATATATATATATATATATATATATATATATATATATATATATATATATATATATATATATATATATATATATATATATATTATATATATATATATATATATATATATATATATATATATATATATATATATATATATATATATATATATATATATATATATATATATATATATATATATATATATATATATATATATATATATATATATATATATATATATATATAAACATATATATAGGGTGTCCAGTATTCCGTGTACATAGAGTTACTGTGGATTTCTAGGATTAAAATATGACCATTTAATCCAACTTACCCTAGTCCAAAAATTTGTAATTTTTAAGATACAGGGTGTCAAAAGTTATACTTTTATTTTAGTAGCTTTCTTAATAATTGTACTATTTCTGAGATGAGAAATCGAAACCAGCTCACAGTTCTGTTGTAAATTGTAGGGGGCGCCTCTTGTTGCACTGTATATAGTTTTAAATTTTAATTGTAATTGCAAACTTTTTTATACCACTCTGTGTGATATTTGTAATTAAATATTCGTATTCTCCTCCTTCTCCTGTCTAAAAAAGTCCTCTTGGTAAATGTTGCTCCGAGCAACAGTTTCTGAGAAAATGGGATGTTTGTTTCCATATTTTAGTTCCATCGTGAAATTCGCAAATGTGTTCCTTCACACTTCATCCAGGCTTAGTACAGGTCCAGAAGAATAGTCCTTGAAATTTGGAGCATGCTTAAAGACAAGCAGGCTAACAAAAATAATAAATTTAGAGACCAACGGGCCAACAACAGTAAGAATGTATAAACCAGCTGGCTAAGAGCATAAAAGATTACCCACAAATTGACAAATTCGAAAAAATTTTAATCGCTTAACTGAAAAGGTATTGGTTTTACAATAAATGTTCAATATGGCCGCCACCTTCGTTAATACATAAATTAATATGTCGCAGGAAATTGAAATGTACTCTTCTTAAAATGTCTTCATCTCGTGAAGCGTTAGCAACTTGATAAACTTTCGATTGCAATGCACCCCAAAAGAAAAAAATTGCAAGGATTTAAGTCTGTGGAACTAGGTGTCCAGTGAATAGGAGCATCTTCACCGCTTCCGATCCATTTATCTGAGTAATTTTGGCTCAAAAAATTCTCACATTACGGGCAAAATGGAGTGGTGCACAATCGTGCATGAAAAACATGTCGCGACGTAAATTAATGGTTAAGTTTTCCAATAATTCAGGAATAGTTTCACGGATGAAATTCAAGTAAATGTCATTATCAAGTCGATCTGGTAAACTAAACGACCCGATCAAACAGTTTGCAACATATCCCTTCCAGACATTAATACCGAATTCGCATTGAAACTGTCTTTGTTGCATTTGGGGGGGGGGGGGGGGGGGGGGGGGGGGGGGGTACAGAATGTGGGTTTTCTTCAACGTAAACATGATTATTATGCATATTTGTTATACCACGTCGAGTGAAGCGTGCTTGGTCTGTAAACAATATTTTAGTGTGAAAAGCCTGAACAGTCGCTATGCGTGCTCGAATAATTTGTGAAAAATGCAAACGGGATCCAAGATCTGGAAGTAAGAGTTCCTGGACGGACTGTATATGAAAGGAGTGAACTAATTGTTGTCTAATGATCCGGTTAGTTGTACTTTTTGATATTCCCGTTTGACGTTCATTTAAACGAGTGCTGATTCCAGGATTATTGTGTAAAATTTCAAGAATTTTTTCTTCGACATAGGGTGCTTTAGCTTGTGAAGGCCGCCCAGCATTATTCCTGAACGCCCCAACTTGTCCAATTTCTCGAAGTCGCCTCTCAATATTGGCAAAAGTCTGATAGTTAGGAGTGCGGCGATGCGGAAATCTTTCAAGATATACGCGAGCACCGTTGCAAAAACCAAATACTAAAATCATATCAGTTTGCTCACCAAAAGTGTACTTCATAATAATCTAGATTTTGATATCTGTCAAAAATAACTTTCAGCTTCCTTGGACAGGAGAAGGCGAAAAATACGAATATTTAATTAAAAATATCAAACAAATTGGTGTAAAAAAGTTATGACAATTTAAAGTATACACAGTGAAATAAGTGGCGCCCCCCCCTACAATTCACAACAAAAGTGTGAGTTGATTTCGATTTCTCATCTCAGAAAATTCTTTAGCACGAAATCTTATACAAATAGTATAATTATTAAAAAAGCTACTTAAGAAAAACTAAAATAAAAGTCTGACTTTGACACCCTATATCTCAAATATATATATATATATATATATATATATATATATATATATATATATATATATATATATATATATAGGAACCAAAAAAAACTCCCATGGAGCCAAATCTGGGGAAATTGGTGGAGAATTATTTTGAAACCCAGCCAGTGCATTTTTGCCATTATAATGGCCGATGTGTGTTCAGACGCATTGACCTGGTGAAGCAGCACGTTTCTGCGCGCTAGCCTTCGTCGTTTCTACTTCAGCTCACTATACAAACGGTCTAATACCGTAGCGTAATAAGATCCAGTCATTGTTTTACCCTTTTCCAAATAGTCAATTATGATGATACTCTGTAAGTCTCAAAACACTGTTGCTATCACTTTTCCCTTGGATAAAACTGATTGGCTTTTCCCATGCACATTCATTCACCTTTGCCAACTCACTCTTTTGCCTGTCGTTTTATCTACTAGGTGTAATGGTGAATCCAACGTCTACAGTCACAAAAAGCGATGCCAGAAGTTCTTTGGAGCAACGTCTGCAGCGTTCGTACGGCCACGTTTAAATCCATTTATCAAATAATAAGTGGCCTTCAGTGCTCGTGCAGAGTCTCCATGAACTTCCTTCGGTTTAGCTTCTGTCTGAGCCGCAGTCCACTTTTTAAACAAAAAATAAAAATGTTTTATCACTGCCATTGCACATTGCATTTGTCTAAAACTTTGAATACAACCATCACAAGAATTACTCCTATCCAAAATTTCCCGCCATTTCGTAGAAATTTAGTGTGTTAAACTTATCAATCCACCTCCGTATATAAAGGATGTAGTGGTTATTATGAACGATAGTATGGAATAATAATAGAGCTAGAGGAAAGATCAGAGGAAATAACAGTGAGTTTAAAAATGAGTAAAACAAAAATAATAAAGAAATCCTCCCGATATCCATACAAGAACTAAGCTCACATACTAAATGGAACGACGTTAGAAGAAATACAATGACACATTTATGTGGAACAAAATATTAGAATTGACAGACAAATGCCAGTCCCAAATTTAGATAGAGGAATAATACTTGCATGGACAGTTTTCGGAAGTTTAAAATATATTGCCAAGCAAAAATAAGAAATTTATGTTTTACATCAAAATCATCAAAATAAATGTATCATCCCAGGTTAACATAGGCAGGTAATCGTAAGGCAAACCATAAGTAGAATGCAAACTATCCCATGCCACATGGAGAGAGCAGTTCTAAAAATAATGCTAAAGGACAATAAATTCACAAGATCGATTAGAGATCGTGTCCACAAAAAGATCATTAAAAATAAAATATCGAAGAGTGAAAAGAACAAGGCTAAGAAAAAGGATAGAATGGAAACCCTAGGAAGAGAAAATAAATCAAGGGCGATTCTTAAAAGGTATGACATTAAGAAAGAAGCAGGGAGAGGATGGACGACCGTAGCCTAGGACAGAAACACATGGAGAGAAATGAAGGTGTATGTTCACTCATGGAGGATGAACGCTGGGTAGAAAAAGGGGTAATATTGTAAAAAAACGCACATTTTTATCATTTTCTAGCCTATATTTATTTTATTAAAAACGTAAATACAACTAACTATGAGAGCAAAATTTGTCTCCGTAATTTGCCAAGATAAAAATATAATATTTTAAGTACTTACGTGTGTTAAAATAAAGGCTATTATCCATATTGGTCGTAACATATCGTCAAAGATACTTCACATGTCATGAAGAAACACATAATGATAAGAGAATTCGAATACAAATTAAGTACTTTAAGAATAAAATGTGTTTATATGGTATACATAAAATATTTAAATCTCTGGGAATCTACAAAACAATATCCTGTAGAAAATTTATTAGAAAATAAACTTTATTATGTTAATATTAATTCTTCCAAAAAGCACACATTATTCAGGTAGTCATTAAGTTTCAAGTCTACCTTTGCATTCGCCATTTTTTCTACCTTAATCTATTATATTTAATATTGAACTTAATTAGTATTTTCTCAGATATTTTTTTAATAACGTTCTTGTTTAAAGTGTTTTGGAGAGTGCCTTAACAAAGAAGTATCATAACATCTACTTATCTATCTATCTATAAGTAAATTAGTAGAGGTAGTGACTACCCTACCCTAAATATGGCAAAAATTTAATAAACAGGATTATTAATTATAAGCAGTTCACCCATCTAACTCGCTTATTTGAAGATTAGGCAAAAATATTAGATAGATACAACGCAGCGTAGCGTTTTTAAAAAATGTCTTACGGACTTTCTAGAATTAAAAGTTACATAAAGCTGAAACTTAATACATAGTGCATTTTAATCTGTTAAAAATGAGTTTTGTCATTGTTTATGTTTTAATTTCTTAAAAAGATTTTTATCTAACTCCTCAAATAAGCCATATAGAGGGTGGCCCATTTATAATTAATAACTCTGAACTTAATTCGAAAAGTTTAGATGATTGACAATTTAGTAAATGGAAACTGAATTTCTGAAAGATTAAATTTTAAATAAACATAAAATCTACATTTAAAGTATGAAATAAAAAATATGAACCTCGACAGAGCATAAGAAGACAGCGAAATTAAATACGGGCGAAATTTGCTGGTTAGTGCATTATCTGTATCAAAATTGAAGCTTAAATCCATTTTAAAATTATGCGATATCCTTATCTTCACATATTAGAAAAAACCCTCCAAGTGCAAGTCGGACTTGCGCCATTAGTGTTCCGTACCTCGATTGCTTTTAAAATAAAAATTTTTGTTACGGAGAAATAAACTGATCAATGATCATACACCCCAATGAGTTTTCAACAAAGTTTTTTTTTGATATTTATTGACCTTCATTTTTTTTTTAATACGAGTATATATCAGATAAATTATTACAAGGAATGCACTCGTGATAATTTTCATTTAATTTGCATCCTATGGAGAATATTTCAGAGTTTTTTAAAAATTTTCTGATCAGTACTTTTCGAGATAAAAGGGAGGACAGCGATTTTTCGCAGTTTCTTAAAAATAATGCAAAGAAAAGAGTGCGCAAATATTACATTATAAATATTGTTGAAGCTTTCATCTGACATCTTACTAGTAGTAAAAGAAATTTTTTTCATTTCCGATTTTACCTCCCAAAACTAACCTCTTAAGTCAAAATTTAACTTTCAAAAACTGATGAGGTCATCAATTTCTATATTAGTGCCAAATTTCAACTTTCTATGTCAAATAGTTTCGGAGAAGATCGGATGTGACAGACAAACAAACGGATAGACAGACATATGGACAAACACCGAAGTGATCTTATAAGTGTTCCGTGCGGAACACTAGAGACACATAGAATATGTCTGTTTTTTCTAACAATTTTGTAAACATTACAAAACTCTCTTGTGAGAACATTTCTATATCATTTCTGGATATTTTAATAATTATTTTTAAGTCGCTAACGTAAATTTAAATCTTCAATTAAATTGTAGAGTCTAACTTTAAAATAATTATAATCCTATTATAAACTGATGAAATGAGTAAAAGAAATAAACAAGGACCAACTTAAAGAACAATGTTATCTCTATGAGACTAAAGAATTGTATATTTAATGATGTTACGCTTGATGTGCGTTTTTGCCGAAAAAATTAGAACAATAAATTAGTACAATTTCCATTTGAAACTAGAACAGTTAAAGGTGACTAAGGTTGTTATGATGATTTCAGTAAATACATATAACGTTATTTTGCTATTATCGAAAACATTTTTTTTGTGCCACTTAATCGTCCAATGTTTTTATTTTTGTTTGTTCTTTTTTTGGTATTGATTATAATTTATAGCTACAGTGACGAAAACATAGAATAAAGTACTAAGAAGAAAAGACAATCAGTGATTCCTGGTTAGGGCCAATATAAATGCTTTGATGTTTTTTGGCTAATGTCATGCAAATAATACTATCTGGAATTACATAGTGTAACGATTTTATAAATTCTCAACTTTTAGTATTCCGTACGGAACACACTTATAAGATAATTTCGGTGTCTGTCTGTCCGTCTGTCTATCCGTCTGTCACACCCGATTTTCTCAAAAAATATTTAACATAGAAAGTTGAAATTTGGCACTAATGTAGGTATTGATGGCCTGATTAGAGCCGTATAGTTTTGAAAGTTAAATTTTGACTTAAGGGGTTAATTTTGGGGAGTGAAATCGGAAACGGAAGAAAATTTTTTTACCAAGTCATCCAGTGGGGTGTCAAATGAAAGCTTGTAAAAGCACAAGGTCAAAAATATCAGGTGTACAAGTATGAAATGCGGATTTCAGACAACAGATGGTGCACCAATGCAGTTTGTGCTATAAAGATTTTTCACTGCGCCATTTTGTTGTATCATCTACAAGTGTCAGACGCGCACGAGTGATAAATTGGGAAAGTGTGTGCATAATGTTGTGTTGTTGTGTTCAATATGTCGAAATTTATACCGAACAAAGAGCATTCGCGGACAGCATTCATTTTTTGTTTTCATTTGAAGAAAACTGCTATTGAATCATACCGATTACTTCGAGAAGCTTATGGTGAACCTGCTCCATCGCAAGATACGTGTGAACGATGGTTTCGGCGTTTCAAAAGTGGTGACTTTAATGTTGCAGACAAGGAACGTGGAAAACCGCCAAAAAAATACGAAGATGTGGAATTGCAAGCATTGTTGGACGAAGATGATTCGCAAACACAAAAACAACTCGCCGAGCAATTGGGCGTTAGTCAACAAGCTGTTTCCAATGGGCTACGAGAGATGGGAAAGATTCAGAAGACCGGGAGATGGGTATCACATGAGTTGAACGACAGGCAATTAGAAAAGCGCAAAAACACGTGTGACATTTTGCTCGTTCGGTACAAAAGGAAGTCGTTTTTGCATTGTATAGTTACAGGGGATGAAAAGTGGATTTATTTTGAGAATCTCAAGCGCAAAAAATCATGGGTAGACCCAGGCGCACCATCCACATCCACCGTAAGACCGAATCGCTTTGGCAGAAAGACTAGGGTCTGTGTTTGGTGGGTTTGGTGGGACCAGAGGGGCGTGGTCTATTCTGAGCTGTTAAAACCTGGGGAAACGGTTAATATTAAACGTTACCAACAACAATTGACCGATTTGAACCGTTCGCTGCTTGAAAAAAGGTCAGAATGTCAGGAAACACAAAGTCATTTTTCTTAATGACAATGCTCCATCACATACGGCAAAACCAGTTCGCGACATGTTGGAAGTACTCAACTGGGAAGTTCTACCCCATGCGGCTTACTCACCAGACTTGGCTCTTTCCGATTACCACTTCTTTGCATCGATGGGTCACGCACTTGCTGAGCAGCGCTTTGGTTTGTACGAAGATGTGAAAAAATGGCTTGATGAATGGTTCGCAGCAAAAGGGGAAGATTTTTACTGGCATGGTATTCACAAATTGCCCGAAAGATGGAAAAAATGTATAACAAACGATGGAGTATACTTTGAATAAAGCACTTTTTATCATTCTTCCGAATTCAACATGTTTTTTTAGAAAAAGAAAACTCGCATTTCATACTTGTACACCTGGTATATAAAATATAATACTTGCGCACCCCTTTCTTTGTATTATTTAAAAAAAAATCGTGAAAAATCGCTGTCCCCCCTTCATCTCGAAAAGTAC
>CM032449.1:159122490-159184990 GCA_019049505.1 Pachyrhynchus sulphureomaculatus
GATTCAGTCTTTCTATATGTATTCTAGTTGTGCTTGGCTATTACAATTTGTAGGTTCTTACTATAAAATGAAAAGGCAAGTAACCCATGCTCCCACACACTAACCAAAATCAAATTATTAAGACCAACAAATTTATAAGTTGATTTTTACTGTAGAATTTAAATTTACATTAACAATAGCTATAGAGTAATTTCTCTTTCTTTCAGTCGAAATTATTCCCTTAGTGTATACTCAAAAACATAAAATCTGATAATGAAAAAATGGAAAACTAACTATGAGAAATTATTTTCCAAGTAAAGAATTAAGGCCTAGGTGGTGATTTACAACTCTGACCAATCGGAACCGACATTAAACTGTAGGTCCTTTTTGTCTGCGGAAACAATTAACAAACAAAGGTGAGGGGATTGCTTACGTCCGTATCGGATGTGGCACTTTAAGAACAAGTAGGTGATTTAACAGGACTGCTGTCGTCAGCCCATCGCATCTGAGAGCGTTCCGCCCTTCTCCTGCGGTTCCATTGGTCTTCCTGGATTCATGCTATGTGACCGGCTCACTTCCACTTTAGTTGTGCCACTCTATGGATTACACCATGGGCCTTGGTTTTCTCTCTTATCCATTCATTGGTCCCATAATCCTCCAATGTTATTCCTACTAGCTTTCACTCTGTTGCATGCTGATTCACTCTTAATTTATTTATGTTAGCTTTTGTCAGTATCCACGTTTCCGCTTCGTATGTGGCTACTGGAAGGATGCACTGGTTGTAAAGATTTGTTTTCAGTTCCAGAGGTAATTTCGTCTGCATTAGATCTTTTATCTTCTCAAAAGCTGCCCATGTGAGTTCAAGTCTCACCCCAATTTCTAGTTCTTGATTTGCTTTTCCTAGTATTATTGTTTGCCCCAAATATTTGAACTGTAAGACTTGATCTACTCTTTCATTTTTCACGATTTTATTTATATATATATATATATATATATATATATATATATATATATATATATATATATATATATATATATATATATATATATATATATATATATATATATATATATATATAAAGGTCGATATATATATATATATATATATATATATATATATATATATATATATATATATATATATATATATATATATGTAGATATATATACATATATATATATATATATATATATATATATATATATATATATATATATATATA
The DNA here is from genome assembly GCA_019049505.1 of Pachyrhynchus sulphureomaculatus. Lineage (NCBI taxonomy): Eukaryota > Metazoa > Arthropoda > Insecta > Coleoptera > Curculionidae > Pachyrhynchus > Pachyrhynchus sulphureomaculatus. The sequence continues at coordinate 159,123,693 of CM032449.1, forward strand.
TATATATATATATATGTTATCTGTAATCTCGACCTTTTTTTCGTTTAACAATTTTAAATAAGGTTGAATAACAGCAGTTTATTTACCCAAGTTCTATTCCAAAACAAATAAGTAGCCGTCACTATTGAGGCTGTCTGAAAAATTACTTCAATTTTAATCTTCTTGGGAGGTACAAATTAGTCGTTACGCCTTTTAACTTAAATTCTTACTACCGGCGCTATTGCTACTAAATTAAAAAAGAAAACTGAAATTAAAGAAACTAAATTTTTTAAATTAAATATTGGGAGTGAAAAAAGAACCAAGATAAATGAGGGAAAAGATTCGTTATATTTTGAGATTTTTTTTGGCCAAATTAGTTTCAAATATTTGTTCTTGGCCATTTTTTACTTTAATTTATTATGGGTATTGAAAGAAATGAAAGACTTAAAAAAAATTAGTTATTGAGGTTTTAATTATGTAGAGATTTGATCTGAGATTTGCTAGAGTTAGGAGTAGTTGACAAATTATTTCGAGGATTATTCACTATTTCGAAAAAACATAATAATAGACATAATAGTGTTGCAGGGAGCAAAATAACTACTAAGCAGACGGAGCCATTCCCCGAGAATACACCGTGTGAAGGAAAACCTTCCATACTAAAGAAAAAATAAAATTTCGTGTCGTTTTTGCTATGTGTAGCCTGGCGTTCTCTAGAACGTTAACGATTCGAAAGAGTAAACGGCTGCGGCTTCAAAATCACTAGAACCATATTCTGCACGTTTGTGTTTACAGCACCTTCTATAAAGTCAAATAAAATTATCATCGCAGCCTCAGCTGCATTTTTTGCATTTGAAATGCAGTGCCTCAAATATTGCTTGTCGAGCGATATTGCTTTCAAGACTATATTTGAAGGTTCTTTGACTAGTAATGTCACATAAGGTAATAATTTTGCTTATTTAGGATTGATACTCCCACACGTAAAAGTGGCGGGAAATACTCTGAATTTGAAACTTAATTTAAAGATACTTATTTTAAAGGCACCGAATTCATTTTGTACACCAAATAAGTCCTTATGGTCTCTTACTTTTCTTCGTTGTTAAATAATGCGAGACACAATCTTTCATTCTCGCGGTCTGTTTGTCTATCTGTCGGTATAGCTGTTGACACGACAACACTCTAACAAATTCAGATATTAATTTCAAACTTCTTAGAGATATGATACTAGAACTAGAAATACTAGAAGAATATAGAGTTTGTTAGCCAACGATTATAGCACAAATAGTCAATGTAATTATACTTTTATTAAACAACCATATATACAGTCTGTCAAGCAAGAATGTGACCGCTCGTATTCTTGAAAAAATGTGTTTTGAGAATATTTTTTGCCATCAGTGCATTCTTTGGTGGCGCAATTACTTAGTAAGTTGTCTAATCGCCTACTGCATCAATAATCGCCTGGCATCATCGAGGCCTCCTGAAGGCGAGATTATCTGCAGATTTTTCAAATCTGGTGGGAGACAACTGAGTCTTTCCTCTGAGCTCTTTCTTTACAAGGGAACAAACGTTTTCAATAAGGCTGACGTCCGGCAATTGTGAGGGCCACTCTAGTATCTTATCGTGGTATCTTTGCGACGTGATTTTGGCAGAGCAAAAGTTGCATCAACGCGCTTCGGAATTTGACATTATAAGCACGAAGATGTCTCGTTTTTCTTAATTTTGCCGCTCCTTGACGCAGCGTCATTTCCGGGTCCCGTGAAAACAAAGATACGAATCGTTTTTTCGACATCTGGATTGATTTTACTACCGCGTCATGTTTTGACAAGTCGTCGACTTTTTTTGTCTTGTTAAAATATTGCACTCACTTCTTCACAAACGATACCTACTTTTTAATATATTTAGCGGCCCCATTCAAAAGGGCATTTTATGCCCTTTTGAATGGGAACAAAGAAAGAGTGCCTCGAACCGACGCCCAAACAAGTGAATCATTTTGGATTTTACGTGATTTCGATGCAAGTTCGGAATCGACTGATACTTTTACTAAAATGAGTCGTAGACAAAGTTTTCCTCTACTGAATTTTTGTTGAATTGCTAGAATTACATCTACAAAAAAAGAATTATCGCGGACATGTTCTTACTTGACAGATTGTATATTTGTCCAAGATAAAAAATAGATTTATTTTAATTATCGGAAATTTAGTTATCTACAAATTTAATCTTGAAGAAAACTGTTTTTGAAAATTCTGCTTTTAGAAAATATTCAGACACCCCTTACAAATTACGTCGTAAGTCTACTACAGGTAAAAAAACGATTCTACAGGAATTAGGTGAAGACTATGATTATGAGGGTCGTTCTAAAAGTTTTCTACCTAACAAGAGTACGCAAGATTAAAGAAAAAATTTTTCTACATACTCATCTTGCAAATCAATACGTTTAGTCCAACAACTTTCTAAATTTTCCATACCCTCATTATAATAAGAATTGTCAAACTCTGCAAAATAGGGATATTGTGGATGTGGAAGCACTTCGAAGCGAAGGTCATGTAGTTTTACAGCAACAATCTGACATGTCTGTGTAGGTGCTTAATGGTGATAAAAAAGCATGTTCTTTTTTGATAATTGTGGACATTTCGTCTGAATGGCACCCTTCAATTCGTCTAGTAGTAAAGCACAATACTATCCAGTGATGGTTCTACCTTTCTATAGGTAGTCTATAGTCACAACATTATAAAAATCCCAAAAAACCGTAGCCATCATTTTTCCTGCAATTGGATTGGTTTCTGCTTTCTTGGGCGCACTTTCACCTCCTCCCATCCAGTGTTTCGACTGCTCTTTTCTCTGTGGCGTGTAATGATGAATACATATTTTATCTACTGTTATGAAATATTTACTGGAATTATATTTAAAAAAGGCTAAATATTCTTGGAAAACTACTCATTTGAATGCGTTTTTGGTCGATTGTTAACAAACGCGGCACTCATCAAGTGGAAAACTTTTTCATAACCAAAACATCGTGTAAAATACGAGTATGATAGACACAGCCTATCGAGATGTTTACAATGTTAGCACGCTCGCGTACTGTTAGTTGGCGATTATTTATTGCGCTAGGATGTGTCCTGTGCGTTCACCATCTTGCATGAATGTTTAGATTCAGTTGCCGACTTTTTATTCATCGAAAAAGAAGTGAAAGAATTATTGAATATCAGTAGGAATTAAATTTTTTAGAACGAAGTATTTTATAATAGCTCGAAAGTCAATTTTATCAGTTTTTCAGAAAACTTGTTGGCTGTAACTTCATAGCGCGCTACCTAGTAGATAACACATAATAAATATCATAAAAATTTGGTCATCTTGACGCCATATCTGTGTTAGGTCGAGAACTTTTATAACGACTCTCGTATGTAATGTCAATTGCTAGGTTCGTTCTTATTTTTCTCAAAATATTTTGGAGGTATAAATTAATACAGGTTATTTGATTCAGCTTAAACAGAAATTATCAGAGGAAGTTGATTTGTTTCTTTAAAACGTTGTTTTAAAATCTAATTTTGTATTGTATTGTAAGAGAGGGTGCCACCCCTTCCTATGCCATGTCATACCAATTCGCCCTTTTACCTCTTAAGGTAAGTATCTTATATATATAATTAAGAATAGTTTTCTAATTTTGGGTACGATGTTGAAATGCCATATGGTCTATGTGACATGTTATCTTAAATATCTAATTAAGTAATAAAGTAAGAAATTACCTAGATCATAAGTCTTACTTGCTTCATTTCCAACAAGCGACTCCAATTTTAAGGCCTGTTGCTCAAGCGATAAATGTTTACTGACCCCTTGAGTTACCCGTGGAGTAACGTTTTTATCATCTGTTGCATTCTTAGAATATATACAATATTGTTTTATTTAATGGGTAGGAACTGATAATTATTCAAACAACAAAAGGAATTTTAATTCCATATTTCTTATTGCAATACGGGTAGGTGCTCATACATATATAAAGTAAAAAATTAGTAAAGTGAGTTAGCCAATACTTTCCAGGCAAACATGCAGTTTTAAAGTAAATACTGAATTCTCACAATAAAGAATAACTTAAACCACTTATTACAATCTAAATCGCTACTAGAAAATCGCAAAATAAAATTGAGCAGATGAATGTTTTCAAAGATACTTAAAACTAAAACCTGGCATTTACCTCTACATGTCAAAATATAAAATGTACCTCTGAAATAATAATAAATCTCAAAATTCTGTTTCAAAATCAAACGGTTTCCCGCCAATTTTATATGTGGCAGTACTTATTCTAAAGAAGCCAAATCACTACTTTATGTTATGATTCTATTCACATAAACTACATGTATAATACGTAACGTGATGTAGGTTGACAAGCGTTATTTAATGCAAACACAAAAAATGCATCTGAAGCCATACAAGTGATTTCTTCAACTTTGAGAGAAAATGGCGTGAACATTCAGGACAACGTTAGGCCATAAATGGCACAAACGATAGTATCTTTTTTTTTAGTGTTTCGCACAGAATACTTACTGGATCACTTAGGTGCCTGTCTGTCTTTCTGTCACATCCGATTTTCTTCTCAACTATTTGACATACAAAGTTACATAAATATAGGAACTGATGATCCAATCAGAGCAGTGTAGTTTTGGAAGTTAAATTTTGACTTAAGGGGTTAGTTTTGAGGGGTGAAAAAGTAGAAAAAAAAAAAAAATAGTTGTAAGCTCATCTTAGGGGGGGGGGGCTGTGAAAATACGAGTTTAAAAAATATATATTATGTAATACTCGCGAAAACTTTTCTTCATATTATTTTTAAAAAATGGCTAAAAATCGCTGTCCCTTCACTCTTTCTCTAAGACTACTAACCAAAAAATTCTGGAATGTTCTCCATAAAGGGTAGAATAAGCAAAAATTATCACGAGTGAAATTTAATAATTTGTTTGATATAAAAAAAAAACTTAATTTAACAATATGGTGGGGATTATTTTGAAAGAAGTTGCGAATTTAACTGGGACTATAAGCTACGAAATATCAACACGTCGGTACAATCAGTAATATACTCATATACTTTTCAGTACAATACTGCTTTAAGCATTTTGTGGCCAATCAGAGATAAAATAAATTTCCAAGATGACTAGTGACGCAACAGTTAGGTACGGAGCCAAAATAACTTTTATTTCATCTATAATATATATAAAATGCAACGTCTCTCTGTCTGTCTGTCTGTCTGTCCATTAGTGCGCCTATCACTATAGAACCACTTATCCGATTTACGTACTTTTTTTTTTAAAACATACATATGTTCTCTGGCCAGGTTATAGGCTATATATTATTATGATAGGTAGCATAAGGAATGAGCAGTGACGTAAAATAGTGAGTGAAGTCGGAAAAAAATTTGCCGCTAGCGCATTCCCTTGCAATACACAGTCTAAACCATTAAATATGGAACAATATTATGTAGCAGATAATATGTACAATCTATAACCTATAATATATATAAAATGCAATGTCTGTCTGTCTGTGTGCTGTCCATTAGTGCGATTATCACGCGAGAATCACTTATTCGATTTACCCGTCTTTTTTTAAATTCATACATATATTCTTTGGCCAGGTTATATAATAATAATCTATAATATATATAAAATGCAACGTCTCTATGTCTGTCTGTCTGTCTGTCTGTCTGTCCGTTAGTGCGCTTATCACTGGAGAACCACTTATCCGATTTACGTACTTTTTTTTTAAAAAACATACATATGTTTTCTGGACAGGTTATAGGCTATATTTTATTACGATAGGTAGCATAAGGAATGACCAGTGACGTAAAATAGTGAGTGAAGTCGGAAAAAAAATTTGCCGCTAGCACTTTCCCTTGCAATACACAGCCTAAACCATTAAATATAGAACAATATTATGTAGCAGAGAATATCTATAATCTATAATATATATAAAATGCAATGTCTCTCTGTCTGTCTGTCTGTCCATTAGTGCGACTATCACGCGAGAACCATTTATCCGATTTACCTGTCTTTTTTTAAATTCATACATATATTCTTTGGCTATGTTATATAATAATAATAATAATAATCTATATCTATAATATATATAAAATGCAACGTCTCTCTGTCTCTCTGTCTGTCTGTTAGTGCGCTTATCCCTCGAGAACTACTTATCCGATTTACGTAATTTTTTAAATTCATACATATGTTCTCTGACCAGGTTATAGATATATAGTTTGTTACATCTATAATATATAAAATGCAACGTATCTCTGTCTGTCTGTCCGTTAGTGCGCTTATCACTGGAGAACCACTTATCCGATTTTCTAACTTTTTTTTTTTTAAACATACATGTGTTTTTTCGGCCAGGTTATAGGCTATATTTTATTACGATAGGTAGCATAAGGAATGACCAGTAACGAAAATAGTGAACGAAGTAGGAAAAAGTTTGCCGCTAGCGCGTTCTCTTGCAATGCACTGCCTAAACCACTAAATATGGAACAATATCATGTAGCAAAGGATATCTATAATATATATAAAAGGCAACATCTCTCTGTCTGTCCGTCCGTTTGTGCGCTTATCACTGGAGAACCACTTATCCGATTTACGTGCTTTTTTTTAAACATGCTAAACCATTATATATGGAACAATATCATGGCGCAAAGAATATCTATAATATATATAAAAATGCAACGTCTCTCTGCCTGTCTGTCTGTCCGTTAGTGCGCTTATCACTGGAGAACCACTTATCCGATTTCCGTGCTTTTTTTTTAAACATACGTATGTTCTCTGGCCAGGGTATAGGATATATTTTATTACGTTAGGTGACATAAGGAATAAGCAGTGACGATAATAGTGAATCAAGTGGGACAAGGTTTGCCGCTAGCGCGTTCTCTTGCAATACACTGCCTAAAGCATTAAATATGGAACAATATCATGTAGCAAAGAATATAATATATATAAAATGCAACGTCTCTCTGTCTGTCTGTCTGTCCGTTAGTGCGCTTATCACTCGAGAACCACTTATTTGATTTACGTGTTTTTATAAATTTATACATATGTTCTATATAATTCGATATAAGCCTAGATAATGGGAGATAAGGTGAGATAATGGGAGATAAGTTGAAATAAGCCTCGATAATAGGAGATAAGGTGAGATAATGGGAGATAAGGAGAAATAATGGGAGATAAGCAGAGATAAGTCTAGATAATGGAAGTTATGGTGAGATAATGGGAGATAAGGAGAAAAAATGGGAGATAAGGAGAAATATTGCGAGATAAGTCGAGATAAGCCTAGATAATGGGAAATAAGATGAGATAATGGGAGATAAGGAGAAATAATGGGAGATAAGCAGAGATAAGTCTAGATAATGGGAGTTATGGTGAGATAATGGGAGTAAAGGAGAAATAATGGGAGATAAGGAGAAATATTGCGAGGTAAGTCGAGATAAGCCTAGATAATGGGAGATAAGGTGAGATAATGGAAGATAAGGAGAAATAATGGGACATAAGGAGAAATAATGGGAGATGAGCAGAGCGAGCGGAGCCGCGGGCTCTGCTAGTTTGTTTATAAATAAACAAATATTAGGTAGTAAATATTTGTTTTAAACTTTTAATATAAATATATCTCGCTTTTTATATATTCTTGGTAATTCTTATGTGGCTGGCCGTGGCTCGGTGGCGTAGTACTTTGCTACTGTGCAGAAGTTCGAGGGTTCAATCCCGTAGGTCGGCATACTTATTTATTAATTTATTTAAGTATATTTGGCCTAGCCGCGTACATAGGTAGTAGTTGTTTGCAGAAATGCAAATAACGACTGTGGCAGCACTACCACGTTGTTTAAAAGATGCTGTGAAATACAAAAATGTATATTTCGGCACTTGGATAACGTTGGCTGGTATTACGACATCCTCGCCGATATCCTTGGGATATGGAAAAAGAGTAAAATAACTACTGTGGCGGGCAGGTGAGCGATAAAAAAAACATATATTTAAAATGAATGTGTGACTGAACTTCATAGAATACTTCAACAGTATAGAATACGAATTGTGCAAGTCCGATTTGCACTTAGCCGGTGTTTTTTGGGATGGGAAGTTATCGCTAACACAGGGTATTCTCCGGACTCAGTCCCGTCTGAGTGCTACTTATTTTAATCGTTGCAATATTATTTCGTCGATTCCTACGTCATTTCTTTAAAGGACGTTAAAAAAAGCATAACCGAATTTATCGACTTGAGACCACTCTATTAGAGAGAGAATTTGCTTGCTGCCTGAAAATTGCGAAAAATATGTGGGGAATAAGGAATATTTTTCTTAATCAAGTTGTATTCTCTTCGTACATAAATATTTTTTTAACGCAAATAATGCGCCGAATTACCTTGTACATAATAAAAGAATTTTCGGATTCACCAACTCCAATAACGCTGAAAATGACATGGTCTATTCTAAGAATTAAGTTTTAATTTGGGTACTTAAATTTCTAAAAATTTTTGTAGGGTCAATTTCCATTTGCTTTTGTATTATAAGATATTCTTTTATCTAAAATTTCAATCAAAATTTTGTAACTCTTAATGCAAGCTAAAAGATTTTTTTAGGTTAACTCTTATGATCACATTCTAGTTCTTTTGCTGAATCTTTCAATATGATTCTCAAACTCAAGAATACTTAAAACTTTAATACAAATTAATAAACATAACTAGCTCTTAATAAGGAAACATTTGATCAAACTGTCCATATAAGTTAGCTAATCATTTTCCAGTACCCTCTAGCAACTCCAAGAAAAACTCCATGTGATTGATATATATGACATATTTGCAACTACCATACTCACCACCTTTCCTGACTACTGAATTTTCTTATTGCAATAGCACTTGTTTATTAAACTTAAAATCTAATTCTTATTTCATTCTAGAGTTATCGTGATAATAAAGGAACAGACAGACAAATAAATCAACGGAAATCAAAAATATTTTTTTTGGATATCTGGAGATTCTGAAACGTGAAAAAAAGTAAAATCTTTGAGGATGATTTTTTCACGAATACAATACTTTTATCAAGAAGTAAAAATTGAACACTTTTCCAAGCTATTATTATTATTTCATTGCTGTACGAGACCGATAGGAGCGATGAAACCGTACAACGCAAGGCTATCTGTCATTTAACAGAATGGTCACTGGTGTTTTTCTTTTAGTTCGAGAAAGCGATTTACGTACATTATAGGCATTGGTTAGTTTGTTTTATGTTATTAAAACGCCTGAGGCTTATGTTATAGTCAGTCAGAAGGCTAATACTCTTACCCATTTGTTATTCAGATAAGGTTTTAACTATAGTTACGTTCTGACAGATAAAAATATCTCTCAGGGGACTTATACTACATACTTTTGAGAATAAATAATACAGTAAGCGACATCAATAGCCTGATTAAATTATCAATTTAATCGGATAATGGAGAGACTCAGTTAGTGGAGTTTCCTCGAAGATATTGGCCTTTTCTATTGTTTTTTGATATTTTAGTGGCCCAGTGGCCAATACAATCGGTTTTACGTTTTCACAGCTGGTTTACTATGAAACACTTAGGTTGCTTTCTGACTTGTTACCCGAGCTGTCAAGTTTTTAGGCGATAAAAACATTAGAAAATGCTGACGACTGTGAATGATACTCACGACTATTTTTATTATTTTATTTATTTGATATTCACGAGACAGAAAAACGAAATTTGAAGTTGTTTAGTAATATAATAAAATTTCTTTTCAACTTGAAAATAAATTCGATGGGTTTTAAGAAAGAGAAAAGGAGAATCAGTCTTTAGCTGTCGCCTCAATATTGGGAGCAGTGCACAGGTACAAAAAGCAGAATAATTCAATAAGATCGGTTAAGATACCGCATCCATGTATTACTTTAAAAACGAGTATAATGGGCATAAGAAATGATAGATGATTTTTCTAGAGACATTAAAAATTAACTTTTTAGTAAGTAGTTAGAAAAGGTTAAAAAAATAATTAGTTATAGTAAAAATGATTGTCTAGAATTACTGAAGAATTAGTTAATTTGTTCTTTTAGTTAACTGCCAGTTAGAGATGTTAACTGTTGCAGGCAAGGTGTAATTTAGAGATGAAATGTAATTACATTGATCACCTAAGAAATGTACGGCGTTATATTAAAATATTACATTTTGTATATTAGAAGGAATATATAGATCTATTTTTTTAAAATCCCTACGATTTTTGAAATGGTTTCTTTTTTGTTAGTTAAGCGACATACCTGTTAATAAGTGTGATTCTAGTAACGGTTGTTTTCGAAGTTTCAAACAGATGCAACGCGTAGTTATTTGATGGGAGCTATCGTAGGTGATCGAATTTACACGTTTACGTGGAATTGGATAAAGCCGAGTATTGTGCCGTAACAAAACATTTTGATTTAAAAAAGTGGACTGCGGCCCAGATAGAAACTGAACTAAAGGATGTTCATGGGGACTCTACACCAGTAGTGAAGAACATTTACTACGGGATAAATAAAATTAAACTTGTCCGCACGAACAATAAAGATACTACATGTTCAGGACGTTCGATTGAGTTTTTTTTAAAGAAATGATCGATAAAATTCATGGTATTTTCATGGAAGATCATCGGATTAAGTTCTGTCAGATTGCTGAGATGATAGATATCTTATATGAACTGGTACATAATATCCTGCATAAAGTTCTAAAAATATAAAAGCTGAGTACGTGATGGGTGTCGGTTTTTTTGATTCCAGACCAAAAATGCACGAGAAAGAATTCAAAACCGCGTTTAGAAAAGCTGCAACGTAATCGAAGGACTTTTGGTATCGTCTTGTGATTGTAGACTGTAGACGAAACATGGATCCATCGTTACATTCCGCAGACAAAACAGCAGTCAAAACAGTATGTTGGCAAAGGTGAGCCGCTAATAAAGCGAAAATATCAGCAGAAAAAGTGATAGCAACTGTTTCTTAGGACTCACAAAATATCGTCGTGATCTATACCTATTTGGAAAAGGCTAAAATAGTGACTTACTCTTATTACGCAACTTTATTGGACCGTTCGCATAGTGAGTTAAAGCAAAAGCGACTAAGACTAGCGCACAAAAAGTGCTCCTTTACTAAGACAACATCAGCAGTTGCAATAACAAAGGTGCAGGAGCTAGATTTTGAAATAGTTACTCTATTCCCAGAATTTGGGCCAAGTAAATTTGATTTCGTTTCCTAACTGGCTTTCAAATTGGCTCGGAGGAAGAAATTTTCGTCGAATAAAGAGGTCCGTGCTGTAAACGAATAACACGCACAACTCAACACATTTTTTTTGAGGGAATAAAAAAAATTAATATCGCTGCACAAAATGTATTGAGTTCAATGGAGATTATGTTTAGAAATAAAGGGCCCAGCAAACAAATGTTTTGCTGGGCACAACGCAATCATATCAGCAGATTTTGCACTGCAGAAATTCTAGGGGTTATATACATCTGGGCGCAGCAAAAAGTATGTATATTTTAAAAAAATATATTTTAAAGGTTGTTAACTGAGTAATACAAAAGAGTGGCGATTATATATTTTTATTGTACAGGGTGAGTCAACGATAGAGTAAAGTTCATTAACTCATTTGTTTCGGGAATGACGAAAACATGTTAAATGCAATAGTTTTAAGGAATTTTTATTTTTGAGTATACAGGATACTTCAAAAAAGTGTGGCCGTTATAACATATGTTTTTGTAAATGGAACATCCTATTTTCTAATTTATTTTTAAATTCTACGTAAAATTTTATAACTTTTTTTTATTAATAATGTTATACGAGGCTGGTTTGAAAAGTCCGTGCAAAAATAAAAACTACTTATGTGTTTGAGGTAGACCTTTTTTATTTTTCGACATAGTCTCCTTTTAGGCTTATACACTTCGTCCAACGATGTTCTAGTTTGTTGATCCCATCCGAATAATAGGATTTGTCCAAGGCTGCAAAATATCCATTAGTGTCTGCAATCACCTCCTCGTTTGAATAAAATCTTTGTCCCGCCAGCCATTTCTTCAAATTGGGGAACAAATAGTAGTCCGAGGGAGCCAAGTCTGGAGAATAGGGGGGATGTGAAACGAGTTGGAATCCTATTTCCATTAATTTTGCGACCACAACTGCTGAGGTGTGTGCTGGTGCGTTGTCGTGATGGAAAAGGACTTTCTTGTGGGCCAATCGCGGGCGTTTTTCTTGCAGCTCGGTTTTCAAACGGTCCAATAACGATGAATAATATTCACCTGTAATAGTTTTTACCCTTTTCCAGATAGTCGATGAGGACTATTCCTTGCGAATCCCAAAAGCCAGTCGCCATAACCTTTCCGGCCGAAGGAACGGTCTTCGCCTTTTTTGGTGCAGATTCCCCCTAGGTAACCCAATGTTTAGATTGTTGTTTGGTCTCAGGAGTATAGTGATGTATCCATGTTTCATCCACAGTGACGAAACGACGCTTAAAGTCCTCCGGATTCTTCTTGAACAGCTGCAAACCATCCTTGCAACACTTCACACGATTCCGTTTTTGGTCAAGCGTGAGCAATCGCGGCACCCATCTTGCGGATAGCTTTCTCATGTCCAAATGTTTATGCAAAATATTATGTACCCGTTCAGTCGAGATGCCCACAGCACTAGCAATCTCACGCACCTTAACTCTTCTGTCATCCATCACCATATCATGGATTTGATCAATGATTTCTGGAGTCGTAACCTCCACAGGCCGTCCAGAACGTTCAGCGTCACTTGTGCTCATATGGCCAGTCCGAAAATTTTGGAACCACTTATAAACTGTTCTAATCGAAGGTGCAGAGTCACCATAATGTTTATCAAGCTTCTCTTTAGTCTCCTGAGGCGTTTTGCCTTTCATAAAGTAACGTTTAATAACCACACGAAATTCTTTTTCGTCCATTTCTTGAAAATCACTCGACTTCCTTGATTCACACGAATGCCAAACACAAAGAAATAGACCAATATGGCTGAAACTTGGTGTGCGTTCATTCAATAGATTCTACTAACTAAACATGACCTCGATACGCGCCGGTGGTGCCATCTCTCGGACTTTGCACGGACTTTTCAAACCAGCCTCGTATACCTAAACCTAGTAATCTTTCTAATATTTCGACTATTTTAAATTAAAAAATCTCAAATTTTTTAAATGGCATACCCTGTATTTTATTATTTTTTCTGATAGATTTCACAAAATCCCCCAACTTTTATGAAGTATGTCATATATCTATTTCTAATAGTTTTCGATTTATTTTGAATTATTCAATTTTTTCCCTTGTTTTTAATACACTTACGCTATTGTGAAAACATAAACAAATAGTTAATAATAATTTTAATATAGTTTAACTTATCTATTGATTAATTATTATGACGTAATAAATGTTCAAAAATATGCCCGTCTACTTGAATACACATGTTTAGTCCTTTTACTATATTTTCCCTCACTTGCCTTAGCATAAAGGCCGTTATTGTCCTGCACGCAACCCGTATCCTATTTTCTATATTTACTGGTGTTGTAAGAGTATTCACATAAATACGATCTTTAATGTAGCCTCACAAAAGAAGTCTAAAAGTGTTAAGTCACATGATCGAGGGGGCCACTGAATGAGTCCATCCCTACCGATCCATTTTTGTGGGTAACGATCGTTTAAAAATTCCCAAACTTCCCGGTGGTAATGAGCAAGAGCTCCATCTTGTTGAATCCACATTTTTTCTCTTTCAAAGTTATCAACTTCTTCAAGAAGCTGGGGTAATTCGTTTTGCAAAAAATTTAGATATCTAGGCCCGTTCAGCGGTTCGCGGAAAAAAATATAGACCAATAATTCGAAAATTTAATATTCCACACCATACATTAAGCGACCAATGGTTTTGGTTTTGAATTTCCCGGACCCAAAATGGATTAACTGTTGAATAATAATGCATGTTATGGCTGTTAACTGCTTGGAAAAGTAGCTTCATCAGAAAATACTATTTTGGATAAAAAATTTAGATCGGCCTCTATTGCTCTATTCATGGTGGTACAAAAGTTTACTCGTCGTTCAAAATCACGGTCTTGAAGTTCTTGATGTAGTTCCATATGAAATGGATGATATTTGTATTTTCTCGTGGTGCTATTAGCCGTAGTTTGGGATATGTCAGATAAGTCAGCTAGCTGACGGCTGCTGACCTTGGAATTAGCTTCAACATGAACTAAAATCTCATTTTCTTTTTCCTCATTGGTAGCATTTTGGTCTACTACTTTCCGTTTCGTATACTCAACCCTACCACTACCATCAAACCGTTCCATTAAGCACTGAAAAGATTTTCGAGATGGTATACGTCTATTAGGGTACTTCGTTCCGTAAAGCATTACTGCCAAAAATCATATCAATTAATTCATTTTTAGGAAAATCCATAACTATTACTTTTATACGTCACTTACTACAACAAATTAAACTATTTTTACTTGCTTAATAGACATGTCAAAATTTGACCATGCCTACATTTTTGTTTTGTCTTGGCAACTATGATGTTATAGCGTAAATGTATTAAAAACAAGGGTAAATATTGAAAAATTCAAAATAAATCGAAAGCTATTAGAAATATGTATATAACATACTTAATAAAAGTTAGAGGGTTTTGTAAAATCTACCAGAAAAGTAATAATATACAGGATGTGCCGTTTAAAAAACTTGAGATTTTTCATTTTAAAATAGTCGAAATGTATAAATTTATTATGAACACCCGTAGCATCTAACTCAAATTGCTTTACATATACTTTTTTTTTTCATCTCTATAGAATGCTCGTACCAATTATGAGTATTCCATTTTCAGAAACAATGGCGCTACTGGCAATTTTTTACAAAACTGAAAACCAGTACTTTTTTAAAAAAACTTGAAATATTAGAAAAACTACTAGATTTAGGCATATAACATTATTAATAAAAAAGTTATAAAATTTTACGCAGAATTTAAAAATAGATTAGAAAATAGCATGTTCTATTTAAAAAAAAAAACATGTGTTATATCGGCCACACTTTTTTGAAGTATCCTGTATACTCAAAAATAAAACTATTTTATTTAACATTTGTTCGTAATTTTCGAAACAAATGAGATAATGAACTTTACTCTATCGTTGACTCACCCTGTACTTTAAATTATACAAGTACAATAAAAATATATAATCGCCATTCTTTTGTATTGTTTTCTCAATAACCTTTAAAATTCATAATTTTTGCAGTGTATATAACCCATTAAAATGCTTGCAGTGCAAAATCTACTCATAGGATTGCGTTGTGCCCAGCAAGACATTTGTTCAGAATGACTCCAAGAATATATTCTGAAAGTTTGAACACATATTTTTTACAAGACTTTTTAATGCACTTCGTAATTGTCTCGTTCAAGTTAGTACTAAAACGTAAAATAACTTTTTATATAATTCTGCAATACACATTTAAAAAAAATGTTCACTCTATATATACTAATTACCGAAAGCCTTCATAATTGAAATTTTTAAACCCATTTTGCAAGAATTATTTCTGTTTTTACAGTAGTTAATTATAAAAGTCACTATATAAAAGTTATGTAGTACCTACTTCTGAATTGCTTCAATGGGTATTTATCGAGTTGTTGTGCATGAAGTACATGATCTTGAAAATTTATAGTTCTTTTCAAATTAAGTTATTGTACCTGATTAACTCTGTATGTTTTGACGAGGCTATTATAAATTGCAACTGGGTGTAATAAACATTTTCAAGAAATTAAGACAAGCGCTGGAAATTCATTTAAGAATTACTTATCACGAGTCTGTTGGTTTCAAGTTGCCTTAATATATTAGGTTGCGACACGCCCCGCACAAGTTTTTTTCACACTGTAATTTTATTAAATCATTTATCTATAAGTACATTAGCATATTATGTACACAAACTAAGTACTACGCATATTAATTATTTAGGTGTCAAGTCTGGTGGAATTTTGCTGGGTAAAAAAGAAATAAGGAATTTTAAATAAATAAATAATTTTATAGCCCAAAAAACCGGCCTCGGTAGCGCGGAAATAACCAAGTAACCCGATGGCCTCTGGTTCGAAGCCGCTGCTAGCAAATGTGGTGTTATGACGTTGCAGATTTTAATTCAAAGATTATACCAGGTCACAGTGTGTCGACTAGTACAAGTTAGCTGGACAAAATTATTTTTTCACTTATTTCAATTGTTTATGTATATTCTAGGCATATTAAGTTATTTTAAGAAAAAATTCATCGCGTTGGTTTTTTTTATGGGCGTGGCTAATTTTTTCCCCTAAATTAGTCAGCTACGCAGACATATTTAACTATAACTCGGGAACAACTTGTCAGATTTTTATAAATAAAACATTAAAAAATGCGTAACAAAATTTTATTAAAGCTGATTGAATATTATTTTATTCTATCTTTTATTGTTTTGGAGTTATTTAGAAATTAATGGAGAGAAAAAAATTTTTTTCGTGTAAAATTCATTATTTTTTTCGGTAAAAAAGCGCAATAACAAAAGAAAAACAAAATATTATACATTTTTCTGACAGCTGCGTATCTGGAAAATAAAATAAGGTATTAATCATGAAAATCAGTTAATAAACGTGGGTTTTATTCACAATTTACAGCAGGTACTCAATATCGATAAAATTTGTGTAATACAGCCACCCTTGCATATCGCGGTAGGATTGCATCAGCTTAGCAGGTAGATAACGGAACTAAAGGGCAAGGGTATTTTGTATGGTTATTAGAATTAAAAATTATAATACAGTGTCTTTCATTTATATGCATTTCGCTTACCTGTATTTTTTGTCCAGCTGCACAAAACATTGTATAACAAAAACAAAATATTCTGCATATGTGCACGAATTTTTCTACAAACTTGAATGTGCAACTAAATGAAAGACACTGTATTATTATTTTTAATAATAACTAGATGAAAAATCATTTATTGCATTTGTCAATTAAAAATAAAACAATTAATCCATATTACTTAGTTTTATTGACACAAAAAGGATAAACTCAAACAATACCTGCCTTTCAGGTAGGTAACTTGTGTATTATACATACATAAGTAGTTGGTATTTTAAAATGTTTTTGATTTTTTTAAGGTCCATATTTCTTGCTGTTCGGTTCAAAAAAAAATTGTTTTTGAAAATTCCAGTCAAAAATTGTTTTTGTTTAATTTTAAAATAAATGTTATAAATGCTCTGTAATAAATTTAGCATAATGACACTGACTATAATTATATGTAAAATAAAAATACTCATTTATTGATAAAGAAAAATTTACAAGTCAAGGTTTACATGCTTAGTACAAGCACTACATAACTAAAAATAGTAGCTGAACCTAATAATCATCATCAGAGTCTTCTGATGAGTCGTTTACTGTATAATCGTCATCATTTTGTGGCATTGTGCGACAATATGATGACGATTCCAATCTTGACTCTTCTATGCTAGGGCTTACAATTAACTTTAATACATCTGTACATATTTTTTCCGGCTTTTTTTTTGGGAATCTCTCGAAGGCTATTGATCAAAGGATCAGATGTTATAATTAACATGCACAGTAAGTCTCTATTCGTGGCAACACGCGAGCACTTGCGGGTGTTGTACTCCCTAAATCTGCGGCAATCTTTGTTCCGTGCTTCTTGAGCCTCTTCGGAAAGCTGCCCAATTGGAAGCAATGCCGCTTTGACGACTTCTGTGCTGTGAATTAATATTTTATGCACAGTAGCAGGCATACAGTACCACGAATAGAGACTAAGATAATGTTTTCTGGTTTCAAGACAAAATTTTTTGAATTCAAGTTTATCTCGAATCCAGAAGACAATTTTCTCAAAATAACATCAAACTTTTTTTATAATTGTAACATCCAACCCTGTGATCTGAGCACTCATCTCAGCATTCTTAAAAAAGCGACGGGCTGTATTTCCATCATTTGAAGAACCAAATCCTGGCTTTGGTTTATCTACAATGAGTCCCATCTCGTTCTTAACTTTCAATTTGATTTCCTCGGAACGAACCTTGATATCTGCTTTGTCTTCGTTGCTTCTAGCCTGCCATTTCTTAATATTCAACTTGTAACTGATATGTAAAAGACATTCGAAGCAAAGAATCCAAGCATGAAGTGTAGATAAACCAAAGCCAAAATGTTCTTGATTGCTGTTAAACATCGCGGGGTCATCGTTCATCGTCTTGGGGGTGGCGCCACAGATGAAACACTTTTGGGATGAACTAGTTTCCGTTAAGGCGTTACACACCTTTCCGTCTGTCATTGTCAGCAAAAGTTCGTGTTTTACAGAGATTTGAGAATCACCAAAGTTGATAAGTGTTGGAAGAAGAGCATTAACTTCTTCCCACAATCTATTTGTTTCCACTAACGTGAAGTCGTTCGTTTCTTTGGCAAATATAAATTTGATTGGGCGACAATACAAAGTTGATGAAGGTCGAGGATTTTGCCAAATAATTTTGGACCCATCATATAACTTAAGGGGAACTAAAGAAAATGCGAAAAGAAACTCGTCCGTATATTCAGTGTTCTCAAATCTCTGTTTGTATGTGCTGTGCCCAGAACTTCCATCACATTCCCATTTACTAACAAGTGTAAACGATGAACTTGTTGGGAAGCACACTGCTGATAACTTCATTCTGTGCTAATACTAGACGTTCCACTGTTTTATTTAATAAGGCTTGCAAATTAATTTCAGCACGAGTTTCTGTTATAGCAATGTGCTCCTCTGCAGGGTAACAGGCCTGTTTGGACTTGTTTAAACTAAAATATGACGGAAACACATTATGCCCCGCCTTCATGGACCACTTCCTAGTTTGTTTGTAAGAATGCGTTGTTGACTTAGAATCTATATAGTAAGCTAAGGCTTCGTCACTACTTAATTGCCTAGGATTAACGGAACTGGTATTTTTAGACTTAATAATATTATCTGGGCTCTCACTAATGTCTTAATCACATTGGCAATTTTCCTTTGCCCTGCTGAACGCACAGCAATTTCGGCAGCAGTCACCAATTCACTGACACTTCGGGATTCTACGAGATCCACGACGCGACGTTTCTTCGTCTTAAACGACGATTCCTCGAAATCTTTGCGAGGTCTTCCTGCAGGAGTCACATTCTCACTTGATGTTGAAGGTTGTGGCGCAAAAGAACTCGCAGTAAACTGTATGTCTGCTTCATCCAACCAATTCTTATTTTTAATTAAAAAACGCTCCTTCGACTTTCCTGAAGCCAACCATTTGGCACCAAACTTATTAGACAAGTTGGATATCTTCAACTTTATTTCTTTTTGGCTGCTTTCAGTAATGTCACCAAAGTGAAATTTTAAAGAAAGAAAGTCATATACACGCGAGTTTTTTTCATTCTTCGTGCGTTTCAACCACTCCTCAAAAAAGGCTATCCTTGAAATCGAGTAAACGTGTTCTGGAAAAAAAGAAAAAAAAAACATGTTGTACTGAAGTGTGCTAAACAATATGTGTATTTTTACGAAGAATAAAGTTATTTCTGTGTAATATCTAAAAACTAGCCCGGATAGAGGTGAATGTCTGTATATTCTGAACTTTCAAAGTTTTTTTTTTAAAAAAAAACACGCTAAAATATATAGGCTATTTAAAAAAAATACTAAAAATTCAAATTAATAGATTCTGATTAAAAAAATACATTAAAAAATAGTACTTATCCTCAGTATTAATATTCATCACAAAAACTTTCACAATATTACAATATGTCACTATAAGATGTGCACGAAAGTGTCGCTAAATTGCAACTGATTGATTGAAAGAGCTGCATTAAACGCATTACCTGTCTTCTGACGCTTATGACTCGCCACTTGCAAATTTGATAAACAACCTTTTCTCGGAATTCGGGGTTTGGTGGTGTTGTTTACGTTTTGCAAATAAGATTTCCTGGAAATCATAACATGAATTTTGTCCACCTAGCATGTTCTACGCGACACACTGTGCAGGTGTACAAGTATGAAATACGGATTTTTTTTCTAAAAAAACATGTTAAATTCGGAAGAATGATATAAAGTGCTTTATTCAAAGTATGGTCCATCGCTTGTCATACATTGTTCCCATCTTTCGGGCAATTTGTGAATACCACGGCAGTAAAAATCTTCCTCTTTTGCTGCGAACCATTCGTTGACCCATTTTTTCACATCTTCGTACGAACCATAGCGCTGCGCAGCAAGCCATCGATGCAAACAAGTGGTAGTCGGAAGGAGCTAAGTCTGGTGAGTAAGCCGCATGGGGTAGAACTTCCCAGCTGAGTGCTTCCAAAGTATCGCGAACTGATTTTGCCGTATGTGATGGAGCATTGTCATGAAGAAAAATGACTTTGTGTTGCCTCTTTCGATATTCCCGCTTTTTTTCAAGCAGCGAACTGTTCAGATCGGTCAATTGTTGTTAGTAACGTTTAGTATTAACCGTTTCCCCAGGTTTTAATAGGTCATAATAGACCACGCCCCTCTGGTCCCACCAAACACAGAGCATCGTCTTTCTGCCAAAGCGATTCGGTCTTGAGGTCGATGTGGATGGTGCGCCTGATTTTTTGCCCTTAGGATTCTCAAAATAAATCCACTTTTCATCCCCTGCAACTATACGATGCAAAAACGACTTCCTTTTGTACCGAGCGGGCAAAATGTCACACGTGTTTTTGCGCTTTTCCATTTGCCTGTCGTTCAACTTATGTGGTACCCATCTACCGGTCTTCTGAATCTTTCTCATCTCTCGTAGCCGATTGGAAACAGCTTGTTGACTAACACCCAATTGCTTGGCGAGTTGTTTTTGTGTTTGCGAATCATTTTCGTCCAACAATGCTTGCAATTCCACATCTTCGTATTTTTTTGGCGGTTTTTCGACGTTCCTTGTCTGCAACATCGAAGTCACCACTTTTAAAACGCCGAAACCATCGTTCACACGTATCTTGTGATGGAGCATGTTCACCATAAGCTTCTCGAAGTAATCGGTATGATTTAACAGCAGTTTTCCTCAAATGAAAACAAAAAATTAATGCTGTCCGCGAATGCTCTTTGTTCGGTATAAATTTCGATATATTGAACACAACAACACTATGCACACACTTTTAAAATTTATCACTCATGCGCATCTGACACTTGTTGATGACACAACAAAATGGCTCAGTGTCAAATATTTATAGCAGGACCTGCATTGGTGCACCATCTGTTGTTTGAAATCCGCATTTCATACTTGTACACTTGCTACATCTACAAGCTAGTGGCTACTCAGCTATGTTTGTGAGGTCAATAAAACAGGAAAAAAAATTATCGCCCCGAAAAATAATACTCTTCCAAAAAAAAAGTATAAAAACGTTTTTATGCACCGTAACAGCACTATTTAACAAAGAAAGTTGAAATTTGGCACTAATATATGAATTGATGGCCTCGTCAGAGCCGTGTAGTTTTGAAAGTTAAATTTTGACTTAAGGGGTTAGTTTTGGGGGAGAAATCGGAAGTAAAAAAGAATTTATGATCAGGTCATCGAGTGGGGGTCTAATAAAAGTTTGTAAAAACACGAGGTCAAAAATATGTATAATATAATACTTGCGCATACTTTTCCTTGTATTATTTTTAAAAAATTGCGAAAAACCGCTGTCCCCCCTTATCTCGAAGAGTATTGTTCAAAAAATTTTGAAAAAACTCTGGAATATTCTCCACAAGATGTAGATTGAATGAAAATTATCACGATTGCATTGCCTTTAATAATTTACCTAGTATACAAACAAAAATTTTAAGGTCATCCGTTTTCAGTAAAGATAGAAAAAAAACTTTATTGAAAACTCATTTGGGGTGTGTTTTGTGAAGTCATTGATAACCTTATCCCTCATTAACAAAAATTTTTATTTCAAAAGCAATCAACGTACGGAACACTAATTGCGCAAGTCCGACTTGGCTGGTCATTCAGGATATATGTTCGCTATCTTGAAAGATATACACCACACTCTCAGAAATTTTAAGAGATGTCTTTAAAT
Source organism: Pachyrhynchus sulphureomaculatus (assembly GCA_019049505.1). NCBI lineage: Eukaryota > Metazoa > Arthropoda > Insecta > Coleoptera > Curculionidae > Pachyrhynchus > Pachyrhynchus sulphureomaculatus. The sequence continues at coordinate 159,145,680 of CM032449.1, forward strand.
TTTTTCTAGAGTTCATCTATAAATAGTAGGATACCAAACCAGTAATTCATAATTACGACTCGATCTACCATGAGAGAAATATTGCTAGTTTTAGAGCAAGTTATCAGTCCAAGAATCCTTCGTACAGACTCCTCACTATCAGCTTTGTGTTCAATAATATTAATTCTAGAGTCGAACAATGTACATAAATCATGTGGAGCACTGATATGTTTTTAGATTTTCACTCTGATTTTCTAGAAAAATAAATTTCTTCTGGGGTTATAAATATAGAAACAACCCTTGAATTTTGAGATGTTCAGATTCGTTTTGTTAGAGAAACACCATTCATCGATATTGTTCAGTTGATTCTGAAAAGAGTGTCAATAAGAAACATTGAAGAAAGTATGACATATATTTTAAATTTCTCAGAAAAAACTATTATTATAGCAATTAGGGCTAAAACTAACACCTCTTATATATAGGACTAGTTAAACGAGCACCAGGTTAAAGCTCAAGTGAATTTATCCTATCTAAACTTGGTCAAATAGACAAAATTAGGTCGAGCCTAGAAGTAGTAGTATATTTTAAATCTCATTGTGATAACGTTTATTCGTTTTTTCTTAAAATAATGAAAAAATTGTAAGCGTCATGATTTAGAGTCAAACTGTCAAGAGGAGTTGTTCTGCATCTATCGAGTTATATTTCCTTTCTTAGGATTCTTGGAGTCTAGAAGTCAAAAAACCGTTTTATTGTTTCATTCTTTTTAATTTATGATCAAACATGTAAGTGGGGATGAAGTGGAAGAGAACGTGAGAGGAGTGCTCCCTATTACACGTTCTTTTTAGTGTTCTTGTAGCCTATAAATCCAAAAATTGTATTATTTTCTCATTGTTTTCCATTATTTATGGTAAAATACATAATTAATTAATAACATGTACTTTTATATGCTTTTCAGTATTCTTCGGGTCCCAGAATCTGAAGATCGTGTTACTTTTTCATTATGTTCAATTTTTACATAAATACGTTGGGACTTGATACTACATAACTGTTATCACCACTACACTAAACACTTTTTTTGCATTCGACGCGCGTTGTGCTAATTACATTAGCAACATCGGGTGTAGAAATGATAACTGTTGTTTAATATAAATAGTACTCGTATGTGGACGAAAATATCAGATTTCAGTAAACATTTGTGAAATCTGCTCAACTTTCTAGTATTCCATACGGAACATTTATATGATCACTGCGGTGTCTGTCTGTCCATCTGCCACACCCGATTTTCTCCGACACTATTAGACAGAGAAAGTTTAAATTTGGCAATAATATAGGAATTGATGGCCTCATCAGAGCCGTGTAATTTTGAAAGTTAAGTTTTGACTTAGGGGGTTAGTTTTAGGGGGAAAAATCGGAAGTGAAAAAAAAAAATTTACCAGATCACGAGTGGGGTGTCCAATGAAAGCTTGTAAAAACACAAGTTGAAAAATACATGCAATGTAATGCTTGCGAACACTTTTCTCTGTATTATACCTCCCCCTTATCTCGAAAAGGACTAATCAAAACATTTTGAAAAAATTCTGAAAATTTTTTCACAGGGTGTACATTGAACGAAAATTATCACGAGGGCATTACCTTTAATAATCTATCTGGTATACATTAAAAAAAATCACCAGGTCACCAGTTTCCAGTGACGATTGAAAAAAACTTTGTTGAAAAGTTATTTGGGGTGTGTTTTGTGAAGTCATTGATCATTTTATACTTCCGTAACAAATTTTTTAAAATAACACAAAGAAAAGTGCGCGAAAGTATTACATCATATATATTTTTGAACTTGTATTTTGACAAGCTTTCATTTGACACCCCTTAAGTCAAAATTTAAGTATCAAAATTACACGTCTTTGATCGAGCCATTAATTCCTATGTTTATGCCAAATTTCAACTTAGTGTGTCAAATAGTTTTGGAGAAAATCGGTTGTGATAGACGGTCGAACAGACACACATAGGCACAACAAGCAATACTTCTGCAGTGCTAATCAATGCAAGTCCAAAATTCCGTTGTTTCTCATCTTTCATCTTGTTATTATTGTCTATAACTTTAAAGCAAACTTTTGTGTCATAATAAATTTAAGTTGATATTTTTCATTACACATTTTTAAAACACTCTTTCAACACACAGATTCATTCTTGCGCTAAGTGCGAATATGTTCAGTTATTTCATTGATTTTGCTCTAAACGGGTTATTAATACCTGGGCGCTGCAAAAAGTATGTAAGTTTAAAAAAAAACATGTTTTAAAGGTTATTGAGTGAATAAAACAAAAGAATGGCGATTATATATTTTCATTGTACTTTAAATTATAAGAATTTTTTTAATATGTTTTAAATGTTAACATTATTTTTTTATCGGATTAAACAGACCGCTGATGAAAACTATGACGCCTCCTTATCTGCAGGATAACTTCACAAAAAATAATCCAATCCGCAAAAATAAAAATTACTCTCGTAAAATAAAATTTTCAAAGGGTTTTTTTTTCAAAAATAAAAAAATTACGGTTTTTCAAACTTAAGTATGCAATTCTCGACCAAAAAATGTATGTTTAATTATTTACGAGGCTGGTTTGAAATGTCCGTGCAAAGTCCGAGAGATGGCACCACCGGCGCGTATCGAGGTCATGTTTAGTTAGTAGCATCTCTTGAATGAACGCACACCAAGTTTCAGCCATATTGGTCTATTTCTTTGTGTTTGGCATTCGTGTGAATCAAGGAAGTCGAGTGATTTTCAAGAAATGGACGAAAAAGAATTTCGTGTGGTGATTAAACATTACTTTATGAAAGGCAAAACGCCTCAGGAGACTAAAGAGAAGCTTGATAAACATTATGGTGACTCTGCACCTTCGATTAGAACAGTTTATAAGTGGTTTCAAAATTTTCGGACTGGCCATATGGGCACAAGTGACGCTGAACGTTCTGGACGGCCTGTGGAGGTTACGACTCCAGAAATCATTGATCAAATCCATGATATGGTGATGGATGACAGAAGAGTTAAGGTGCGTGAGATTGCTAGTGCTGTGGGCATCTCGACTGAACGGGTACATAATATTTTGCATAAACATTTGGATATGAGAAAGCTATCCGCAAGATGGGTGCCGCGATTGCTCACGCTTGACCAAAAACGGAATCGTGTGAAGTGTTGCAAGAATGGTTTGCAGCTGTTCCAGAAGAATCCGGAGGACTTTAAGCGTTGTTTCATCACTGTCGATGAAACATGGATACATTACTATACTCCTGAGATCAAACAACAATCTAAACAATGGGTTACCAAGGGGGAATCTGCACCAAAAAAGGCGAAGACCGTTCCTTCGGCCGGAAAGGTTATGGCGACTGTCTTTTGGGATTCGCAAGGGATAATCCTCATCGACTATCTGGAAAAGGGTAAAACTATTACAGGTGATTATTATTCATCGTTATTGGACCGTTTGAAAACCGAGCTGCAAGAAAAACGCCCGCGATTGGCCCACAAGAAAGTCCTTTTCCATCACGACAACGCACCAGCACACACCTCAGCAGTTGTGGTCGCAAAATTAATGGAAATAGGATTCCAACTCGTTTCACATCCCCCCTATTCTCCAGACTTGGCTCCCTCGGACTACTATTTGTTCCACAATTTGAAGAAATGGCTGGAGGGACAAAGATTTTATTCAAACGAGGAGGTGATTGCAGACACTAATGGATATTTTGCAGACTTGGACAAATCCTATTATTCGGAAGGGATCAACAAACTAGAACGTCGTTGGACGAAGTGTATAAGCCTAAAAGGAGACTATGTCGAAAAATAAAAAAGGTTTACCCCAAACACATAAGTAGTTTTTATATTTGCACGGACTTTTCAAACCAGCCTCGTATATATAGCCAGTCAAGTGCAAGTTGAACCTGCGCAATAAGTGTTTCCGTACGTTGATTGTTTTTATAATAAAAATTTTTGTTACGGAGGTATAAAATGATGAATGACTTCACAAAACAGGTGTGTTTTCAACAAAGTTTCTTTCCGATCTTTACTGAAAACTGACGACCTTGAAATTTTTGTTTTTTTATATACCAGATAAGTTATTAAAGGTAATGCACTTGCGATAATTTTCGTTCAATCTACATCCTGTGGAGAATATTCCGGAGTTTTTTCAAAATTAATCCGTACTTTTCAAGAAAAGGGGGGGGGATAATACAAAGAAAAGTGTGCGCAAGTATTACAATATATATATTTTTGAACTAGTGTTTTACAAGCTTTCATTTGACACCCCACTCGATGACCTGGTAAAAAAAAAAAATTTTCACTTCCGATTTCACCCCTCAAAACTAATAAGTCAAAATTTAACTTTCAAAACTACATGGCTCTGATTCCTATATTAGTACCAAATTTCAACTTTCTATGTTAAATAGTTTCGGAGAAAGTCAGGTGTGACAGACGGACAGATGAACACCGAAGGGATCTTGTAAGTGTTCTATATGGAACACTAAAAATTGTTCATTAGAAAAATTAAAAAACCTCTCGACATTTTGTAGAAAAGGTAATTATTAAGATTCAAAAAAAGTAAAAAAATATTAAAAATTGACTGAGTAATATTGCATTGAGACAGGTAGCGGTCCCAATTCGACGCCAGGTCTCATTTAATGTGTAATTTTTAACGGAATGGAATTAAAAAAAATTATTTTTCTTAAAATAATTCTTGGAAGTATGAAAAATAAAAATCTGTAAAAAAAGATCGAATTTTTGAAAACTCCAGGTTTACGTAACCCTTTAAAAGCAATCAACGTACGGAACACTAATTGCGCAAGTCCGACTTGCACTTGGCCGGTTATTTTGAATAAATTTCTTGCTACAAAATGTCTATCGTCTAAAATATTGAGTGGTACTGCTAGAATTAAGTTATTCTTTCGTGTAAGTATGCTCAGTACTTGTTTTCAAACTACACGATCTGTACTAAACACAAAAGCAAGGACAATTTTTTTATAGCTGATTTAGTGCAGTAAAAAAAGTATTTAAAATTCTAGGTACAGCAATATTATGATTTTATCTTCTCTAGGGTATTACCAGGAGTTTTGTTCTGAGTTTTAGACGTCGAAAAACGTTTTCTCTTGTTTCTTTTGTTTATAAACAATTGAAGTTTTCAAAACGCGTTTTTTGAGATTAAAATGGGAGTAACTCTGGTTATATAAGTCGTATCGAGACGAAAAAAAAATAAAACCTTTCGTAATAAAATATTTAACAAACTTTCGGTAGTTTTAAGTCTCTCAAGTGCGTACATAACCTGCAATTACATTTATTGTACAGGTCGACTAAGTGAACCGATCGGTTTGAAACACAGAAAATATTCCTTTTGTGTTGTGTTATGGCAAAAATACTCTAAAATTTTGGTCATAAAAAAAAATATTGAACTCACTGGGTACAACTGAACTTGTTATTTAAAATTTGAATTGCCTACCATTTTATGCCATTTGCACAAAATGGATATTTTTTTGCAAAATTTAGGTCTCGACGTGAACTTTCTGGTGCCTTTTATTATAGTTAAATTACCCTGAAATTTTGGTACAAAAATATTGAACCCAGTGGGCAGAATTGTATTTGTTATTTCAAATTTGAATTGCTCGCCCTTTTTTTGCCATTTAGTCCAAAATGGGTCTTTTTTTTTTCAAAATTTAGGAATCAATGCCAGCCAATAAAAAAATTTTTTTTGGAGTCATTTTAACCGTTTTTTTTTACACTTGTTTATTAATCAAATAAAAACAATTGCATTTTGAAAAAAAATTGAAAAATTTTTATAACATCTGGTAGAGAATCGAGAAACCTTTATTAGAAAAAAAGTCATTTTTGTTAACAATTTTTTTTCAAAATGAGTTATTTGATTAATAAAAAAACGGTTAAAATGACTCCAAAAAATTTTTTTATTGGCTGGCATTGATTCCTAAATTTTGAAAAAAAAGACCCATTTTGGATCAAATGGCAAAAAAAGGGCGGGCAATTCAAATTTGAAATAACAAATTCAATTCTGCCCACTGGGTTCAATATTTTTGTACCAAAATTTCAGGGTATTTTAACTATAATAAAAGGCATACTTTCTGAGAGTTTCAAGCCGATCGGTTCACTTAGTTGACCTGTGCAATAAAATGAAAAAAAAAGTTTTTTGAAGGTTTTTCAATTTTGTAGGTTCTGTACGCACTTGAGCGACTTATATAATCAGAGTTATTCACATTTTAATCTTAAGAAACGCGTTTTGAAAACTTCTATTGTTTATAAACAAAAAAGCACAAGTTTTTCGAGGTTTAGAACTCAGAGCAATACTACTGGTGATACCGCAGAGAGGATAAAATCATAATATTGCTGTATCTAAACTGCGCCTATCTTATCATTATTTTGACCCATTTTTTTACTGCACTAATTTTTCTTGATGTTGCCTTTTATTGTTCTTTCTTGCACGAATCATTACGCCATATAATATAAGTTTTCTACTAAACAATATATTAATTATTAATTTAATGTTAACCAGAAGATATTATGCAAGATTATTCACAGAATTATTAATTAATCAAATTCACTACAATATTATACAACAACAACATCATGTTGTATTGCATGTTAACATGAAACTAACTTACAAGAAATCCCCATTACTGTCCAGTGATGTTTTTGCCTTTATAATTAAAAACTTTGTTTATCGACTTCATTTATTTTTTTCATGGCCTCCGTTGATGATTTTCAGATCGTTCTTCTCCATTATGAGCGAACGGTCTGGCGAAATGAAAACATAACATCCATGATCTAATTACGTCAGGAAATATACGATAAAACGATTAAGCTACGTCTTAATAAAAACTGTAGAGTAACGACACGGTCGCCATTTTTTTTTCTTTTGGACGCGAAACAACCTAATGAAATCGTTTGTTGCAAGTAATAAGTGAAGTTTGATACGGGGGCTTGTAAAATTTTTTTATAAGAATGCTGTACATGCTCAACATTAATACATTGAAATTTAAATTAGTGAAGAACTGTGTTAATTTTAGATGAATATTAAAAACCATGCTTGACCTTCGAATAAATATTCTCACTTTATAGATTCGGGGGTGCTTATTTGGTGTATAATAGGAAAGTCATAATAGTTTTATAAAAGTTTGAGAGATATTTTTCTGAAATCTATCTTTGATGGTGGATTATTTTAAACTTAAATTGGTACGCTTCTAACATATTAAAGTTCCTTTCATTAAGATATACAGGTTATGGGTTATAAATGGGCCGTCCATTTAACTCGTTTATTGAAAGAGTAAGTCAAAAGTGTAAATAAAGTTAGGCAGTAAGTCAAAATTTCACCAAATCCACCATACCACCGCTCACACTGCCAGATAATTCCATTGCAACGATACCTGTTGAGAAAGAGAACTTGTTGGCTGAATTTTTTGCTTCATATTCTACTGTCGATTTCCAAGGAAAAACACCACCTATTATTCCCATATTGCAGTCAAGGATGCCCGATGTTGTCTTCAGACAGCTAATCATTTATGATATGCTAGCGTTAGCTAGACACCAAAAAGGCTTCTAGCGCTTACGGAATACCTACCATAGTTCTCAGAAACTGTGCAAGGGAACTAACACCAATTTTCTGTAGATTTTTCAACCTATCCTACAGAAAGGGAATATTTTCTTCCTGCTGGAAATGTGCCACAGTTCAGCCGATACCTAAAAAAGGCAAGAAGACCCTGCCAAATAACTACCGCCCAGTCGCACTGCTTTCAATAATATCGAAAGTCATGGAAAAGGTTATCAATCAGCATCTTCTAAAATATCCTGAACGATTCAACATTATTAGCGATCACCAATATGGCTTTCGTAAACATATATCAACAGGAGATCTTCTGACTTATGTAACACATGTTTGGAACAACGCAATTGAACACTTTGGAGAATCTCGAGCGCTTGCTCTTGTGGTATGTCTAAAAAGTTCTGTTTGTGGGCTCCGATGTTTCCTCAGAAAACGTTCTTTACGAGTGGCGGTCGACGAATTTCTCTCTAACACCTTCACTATCAACGTTGGTGTGCCCCAAGGCTCCATACTGTCTCCTACTCTCTTTCTCATTTACATTAACGATCTGCTGGAAAAGACCGGGAATGCAATCTACAGCTTTGCAGACGACAGTACGCTTATCTCTTCATTCACTTTGAACGCTCGGACACCGGCTACTCAGGCGAATATCCGCAGACAGCAGGAGGTCGTTCAACTTAACAAAGACCTGGAAGAAATTCTATCTTGGGGTGACAGTAACCAAGTAGAATTTAATGCTACAAAAACCCAGGCGGCAGTTTTTTCCTAAAAAAGTTAATGTTGCTGAACCCGACATAGTTATGTCGGGGCACACCATTCCCCTAGCATCGTCACTTGGGAGTTAATTTGAGGGCAAATATGTCCTGGCATGAACATGTTGCAGGCACAGCAAGGAGAGCTTCTCAAAAGTTGGGAATATTATTTCGAACCAGAAAGCTTTACACTCCACAACAACTGTTAATTCGATCAACTATGGAATACTGCGCACATGTTTGGGGCTCCGCTTTCAAACATACACTGCATTTGTTGGATTCTGTTCAGAGAAGAGCTGTTCGTCTGATTAGAGACCCGGAACTGACTGGCGGCCTTGATTCGCTGGAACATCGAAAAACCGTTGGCGACTCGAGAGTCTGTTCTACAAGTATTTTCATGGAAAGTGTTAGAAGGATGTAGCCCGCTTAATTCCTCCCAGAGCAGTACATGTTAGAAATACACGTCGCGCTAGTACTTCACATCCGTATAAAGTTCAGATGGTTACTTCGAGTACAACGGTTTTCAAGCAGTCTTTTATATGGAGGATATCACTCTTTGGAATAATTTGCCCAAGGCTGTGTTTCTCACCCAGTACAATTTACAGCGATTCAAGAATAACGTGAATCGCTTTTTTCGCACACGTGCCGCTCCTGGAGCGCTTTAGGGACTTTCCCTATACCCCCTATAAAACCCATAAAAAAAAGAAATTGTAGCCTTCTTAAACAATTTTTTTTTACGGAATTAAAACAATTACTCATCATGTTTTTGATATACGAGGGCTACATTTTAAGTTTTTATAAAAACAATGAAAGAAAAAAAATTTTGGTAAAAATCGTTTTATTGTTTCTCAAATTATTCGGCTTTAAGATTTATACACTTTTGTATGCGTTCGAACCCATTTTCGAAACATTTTTTCCACTCTGAAGTTGATACTTCAAAAATATGGTTTTGAAAGGATTCGACAGCTTCTTTAAGTGATGAAAATCGCAGTCCACGCATTTTTGTTTGACATTTGGAAACAAAAAGAAGTTCCTAGGCGATAAATCACGTGAACACGGGCAATGAGATATTAATTCGATGTTTTTCTCAGTCAAATAATCAATTGTTTGACGTGCTGTGTGAGAGCTGGCATTGTCATGATGAAGAATGATGCGACTTTTCGGTTGTTGTTTCTGATTTCATCGATAACTTCTAGCAAATGAATTGTTGTATACCATTCAGCATTAACTGTTATTCGATCCTCTAAAGCAATGGTTGCAATATGTCCAGTATAACCAAAGAAACGAGCGATCATTTTATTGGAAGTGCTTCACGAACGAACCACTTTTGTTTGATTCGGTTCATCTTGGAACACCCAAACAGTTGATTGTTGCTTAGTTTCGTCTCCTGTTACGATGTTGCATACGGGTTTTACATGCGTTTGATCGAATTTTTTGAGCATTTCCTTACACCAATTGACACGAGCCTGTTTTTGAGTTTCGGTCAAATTATGTGGAATCCGCCGGAACAGATGTCTTTCACAGCTAAATGTTCATGTAAAATCGAATGCACTTCAGTCTTCGATATGCCTCTATCTCACGGTAAGTCACATGCCGAACTTCTTTAATCATGTTGCACACAGCATCGATGTTTTTTGGAACAACTGATTCTGATCGACCTTCACGAAATTCATCGCTGACGGAAGCACGACTATGACGAAATCCTGCAAACTAATTGTAAACAGTATTTTCTAATGGTGATTCATTACCAAAAGTTGAACAAAGAGATTCAAGACGTCGTTGTTGAGCTAGACCTTTACTAAAATCGTAAAAAATTATCCAACGAAAATCTTCAAGTGAAATTTTCATTTGTTCATAAAACTGTTTAGTTTTAACACTCACCGTAAACAAACTATTGGGCCAATTTCTGAGCTGCCACTCTTTTATTAATAAATAATTAAGTGTCAAATTTTACAACAATAGTAATGTCACATCTCAATAGCGCCATCTAGTAGTCGTTTGTAAAAACTTAAAAGGCGGCCCTCGTATGAGACAAACTTTATATTGTTTAAGTGAAACATGCTCCATATTATTTTTCAGTTGTATCTATAGTTTTATTCTAGAAATACCGGTACATATTTTTACGGCGCTATTCTGCAAAATAACGAAGAAAAAATGTTATTCCTAACTTTGACGAACATGGCGTTTGACAATACCATAAATTGACAATGACGTTCGTGTAAGTAAGAATTTTAACAGCGGTAATCTGTTATTATAAAACTAGGTTTTCGAAGGCCGAAAAATGGGTTATCCACAAAATATTTATGAAAAACAACGATCAACAAGACAAACACAACAGAAATAAACGTGACGTCATCGAAGTCAAAGAAGAATCCTTATCTTAAATAAATTTCCAAAACTATATAACCACATCTTTACACAAAAAAGAAAGACTACACAATGAATAATTGGATATTCTTAATTATTATAAAATAATAAATTTTTCTTAATTATTTATAGTCAAATGTATAATTGGTTGAAAGGGGGAGTTATATGTCCTCCTCAGGATTAGAAATTGTGTTACTTTTTACTATTGTCTATTATTTATGGTTGAGCAAATAAAAAATTAGATGGGTTATCGTTGTACTAATCCATGTCAGAGTTTTTGAAGTCAAGGAATCTAAAAATTGTATCATTCAATCATTATTTTCAACTATTCATTGTCAAACATATAAATGATTAAATGAGTGGAAAAGAGCTGCTTTATATATATCATGATATACTTGGAAACGTGAAAATTCTATTATTTTTTTATCATTTTCAATTATTTTTAATTAAGTATATGAATCATGAAGAAGGTTGCTTCGTATATGTGAGTCAATGAATTTAAAAATTGTGTTATTTTTTTCATTATTTTTATTTATTTATAGTCAAACATCTGAGTTGACAAGATGGAGAGAGAAAGTTATAGAAGTTTTGCAGTATGAATTAGGTTACTCATTTATTTAAAAATTTTTGGAAACGAAAATTTTTTAAATATTAATATTATTACATTATATTCCTTATTTTTAGTTAGTTATAGTCAACCATATGAGGTTAAATGTGTTGGAGAATAAGTTAAAGGTGTTGTTCCGTATATTAAGCGCTCGTAAATTTTAGAGGTCAAGGAATTCGAAAATCGTGTGGTTTTTTGCATTATTCTAGTTTAATCAGAAATCCTATGTAGAGAATATGTAATTACGAATAACCTTAAAAACTTATTAGTATGATTTCACTTTTCGCTTCTTTTTGGTTAGAAGATACAGCTAGTTTGAAATGTAATTGTTGGCTCATATACAAACGGATGTCGTTTAAATATTTTGTTATTAATGTCTCACCATAATATATCAGCGATTTTTAAAATTATCGATTTTCAGATTAGCATCCCTTTCTGGCATTCTGTTTCACAGTTACATTAGCTATCTCTTAATGCACTAAAAATGCGTTCATAAACTTAAAAATCGATAGTTTTTCCTAGTTCTTTACAAGAACAATAACCTTCCAGAATTAGTAGTATGGGACCCTGGTTCAAAATTAATGTCTAAAAATGGAATATATTTTCCTGTGAATGCTGTAGGGTCTCAATACAGAAAATTTATAAATTTAAGTAGAAAAACCACACTATAACTCAGAATTTTCAGGAGAACAAAGGCAAAATAATTAAAGAAATGAATCAAATAATGGGCATTATTTATATTAACCGTTTCCTTATATGATGGCTTTGAATGTTCTTGGTATACATAATAATTATGGGGAAGCCTATAAAAGAGCTTTTATAAAAAATAACAAACATTTCAACCACTTGGAAATTAAATAAAATTTAACTTTACTCCATATACCACGCATAAGTTGGCAGTAATATTACCAACAGCTACTATCGGTAAAATTTAAAAAACATATAAATGCGTTCTTGTTAAGTAATGCATTTTACCCATTGACTTAGTTTTTAAACTATACTTGGTGATGTAATTCGTTGTATTACTATAACAATAATTTGTTTTAAGTTGTTAAATGTAAACTGAAGCAACCTATTAGAGGAAAACACCCACATTTATGGACAAATGCAACTTTCCTGTTGCATGATAACTTCTGAATTCACAAGGCTCGCATGGCACAAGCCATTACTTCAGTTAGAAAATTCACTCTATAGCCCCGATTTAGCGCCCTATGGCTTCTTTTTGTTTAGTCATTTGAAGAAGGGTCTCAATGGCCTAAAACTGAGATGATAAGTTGAAAGTCGCAAAAGCGTTCTTTTTTGGAGCGCAAATAAAAGATTTTTTATTTTTTTTTTTGGCTGGAATGAAACAGTTTAAGAAATGTTGGAGTAAGTATATTAATGTAGTAGTTGTGTCGAAAAATAAGGTATACTTTTTTGTGGGCTTAACATGCGTACTGCAGGGGTATCACTAAAGCGCTACCGGAGTAACACGTGTGCGGAAAAAAAAAAAAAAAAAAAAAAAAAACGTTCACGTTGTTCTTGAACCTCCGTAAATTGTACTCTGTGAGAAACACAGCAAGTCATTCCAAAGGAATAATGCTCTCCATATAAGAGACTGCTTGAAAAGGGTTGTATGAGGCGTGGCAAGCTGAACCTCGTACGGATGTGATGTATTGGCACGATATATATTCCTGGCATGCACCGCTCTGGGAGGAATTAAGCAGGCTACATTCATAGAACACTTGTAGAATGGGCTCAAGTTACCAACCGTTTTTCGATGTCTTAAGAAGTCAAACTTTCTGGTGAGTTCTGGTTCTCCAACCAGGCAAACAGCTCTCTTCTGAATAAACTCCAACAAATGCAGTATATATTTGGGAGCAGAGCTCCAAACATGGGAGTAGTATTTCATCGCTGGTCGAATTTGAGCTTAGTGCAGAATTAACAGTTATCGTGGAGTCTAGTTTGAAATAACATTCCGAGCTTTTCAACAACTCTCTTTCCTATGAATACCACATGTTCATGCCAAGATATATTTGCTTCCAAGTTAAAACTCAGCAAATTGAAAGACGGTGTTAGAGGAATGGAGCGTCCCGACATAACTAAGTCGGGTTCAGCAGCATTTTAGAAAAATTACCGTCTAGGTTTTTGTAGAGTTAAATTCTACTTGGTCTCTATAACTCCAAGATAGAATTTCTTTCAGACCCTTGTTAAGTTTAACAACTTTCTGCTATCTGCGGATATTTGTATGAGTAGCTGATTTACGAGCCTCCAAAGTAATTGAAGACATAAGCGTATTGTCACCTACAAAGCTGTAGATTGGATTCCTAGTTCTTTCCGGCAGATCGTCAGTGCAAATGAGTAAGAAAGTAGGAGACACTATGGAGCCTTGGCTCATATCGGCGCTGATAGGTCAGGTATTAGAAAGAAATCCGTCGACTGCCGCTCGTAAAAAACGCTCTCTGAGGAAATATGTAGCTTAGCCAACAATCCGTGATGACAAGCACGGTCAAATGCCTTGGATATATCAAGTGCAGCGGCTCGAGATTCTCCAAAATGTTCAGTTAAGATGTTTCAAATATGTGTTACAGAAGTTAGAAGATCTCCTTTTGATCTTTGCCTACGAAAGCATTATTAATGATAGCTAATAACATAAAATCCTTCTGGATATTTTAGAAGATGCTGATTGGTACCATTTTTCATGTTTTATTATTGTTGAAAGCAGTGCGACTGATCTATAGTTGTTTGGCAAGGACCTCTTATTTTTTAGTATTCCGTACGGAACACTTATAAGAACACTTCGGTGTCTGTCCGTCCATCCGTCCGTCTGTCACACCCGATTTTCTCCGAAACTATTTGAGATAGAAAGTTGAAAATTGGTACTAATATAAGAATTGATGACCTTATCATAGCCGTGTAGTTTTGAAAGTTAAATTTTGACATAAGTGATTAGTTTTGGGGAGTGATATCGGAACTGAAAAAAAAATGTGTCAAATGAAAGCTTCAAGTTCAAAAATATATATAATGTAATACTTGTGCCAATTTTCTTTGTATTATTTTTAAAAAATCGCGAAAAATCGCTTTCCACCCCTTATCTGGAAAAGTACAGATCAAAAAATTTTGAAAAAATTCTGAGATATTCTCTACAGGGTGTAGATTGAACGAAAATTATCACGAGTGCATTACCTTTAATAATTTATCTAGTATGTAAAAAAAACAAAAATTTCAAGGTCTTCAGTTTTCGATAAAGATCGAAAACAAACTTTGTTGAAAACTCATTTGGGGTGTGTTTTGTGAAGTCACTGATCATTTTATACCTCCGTACCAAATATTTTATTTTAAAAGCAATCAACGTTCGGAACACTGATTGCGCAAGTTCAACGTGCACTTCACCGGTTATTTTTTGAGTATCGGCCGAGCTGTATCGCATATCCAGCAGGAAGTAAATATTCAGTTTCTGTAGGATAGGTTGAAAAGTCTACAGAAAACTGATGTTAGTTCAGGTTAGAGAAGGTTTTTGGTGTCTTAAAATACGTTTTATGATACTTAATGATTGGATTTCTCAACAGGTGTTGTTACAATAGTACTACCTAGTCATTTAAGTGGTTTTTCGGGTTTTCCTTTATAACTAAATAGATAACTTAAAAAACACTCTGGTACAAAGATTTATCGGTTCTATAATTAATTGTAATTATTACATAAGGAATCTCATAAAAATTCTAAATTTAATAATTTAGAATTTGTTTTTTTTTTATAGGACATCTTGTATATCAATACTGATACTACCCGTACAATGTTATCATTTCTCCGAGCTAACAAAGTCACCAAATAAATGCCAATGTTTGATCCGATTTATGTTTAGTCGCATTGCAATTCAAATTAAGTTAGCTTAGCCAAATAAACGGCCATGACTGGACATAAACAAGGCCCATTTGACTGAAGAATAAGGACGCGTTGAAAGGATCTCGTGGTGGTCCGAGTCGAAGAGACAATTCAATTAATAGTTGCCCATTTTTTATTTTCGTTTATTTTGATATTTGCCTCTTTTGTAATTTTCACAGTTTGTTTTATATTGATACAATTATTTACCTGAAGTTATTAGTTCGAGAAGATCATTAAATTCGAATGCATTTTTTAAATATATAAAAAAATAATTATTGTACGAGATTTTATCTATATACAGAGTGTTGCTTCAGAGAATTCTGTGATAAATTTCTCTAACGTTGGTAAATAAATATTTGCATTTTTTTTTAAATTTTACCTGACAAGCTATACTAAACATAAATTTAAAGTATTTTAAAATGTTATTCAGCAGAAACTCGAAATCACTTTATTTAAAAGTTTCCTACCTATATAATATGTCTCCAAAGAATACATACAATATTAAAATAAAATACCAGGTGTACAAGTATGAAATGCGGATTTTTTTTCTAAAAAAACATGTTAAATTCAAAGCATGCTCCATCGCTTGTTATACATTTTTCCCATCTTTTGGGTAATTTGTGAATACCACGCCAGTAAAAATCTTCCCCTTTTGCTGCGAACCATTCATCGAGCCATTTTTTCACATCTTCGTACGAACCAAAGCGCTGCTCAGCAAGTGCGTGACCCATCGATGCAAACAAGTGGTAATCGGAAGAAGCCAAGTCTGGTGAGTAAGCCGCATGGGGTAGAACTTCTCAGCTGGGTGTTTCCAACGTATCGCGAACTGGTTTTGCCGTATGTGATGGAGCATTGTCATGAAGAAAAATGACTTTGTGTTGCCTCTTTCGGTATTCTGGCCTCTTTTCAAACAGCGAACGGTTCAAATCGGTCAATTATTGTTGGTAACGTTTAATATTAACCCCCAGGTCTTAACAGCTCATAATAGACCACGCCTCTCTGGTCCCACCAAACACAGAGCATCGTCTTTCTGCCGAAGCAATTTGGTCTTGCGGTCGATATGGATGGTGCGCCTGGGTCTACCCATGATTTTTTGCGCTTGGAATTCTCAAAATAAATCCACTGTAACTATACGATGCAAAAACGACTTCCTTTTGTGCCGAGCGAGCAAAATGTCACACGTGTTTTTGCGCTTTTCTATTTGCCTGTCGTTCAACTCATGTGGTACCCAAGACCGGTAGGTTTTCTGAATCTTTCCCATCTCTCGTAGCCGATTGGAAACAGCTTGTTGACTAACGCCCAATTGCTCGGCGAGTTGTTTTTGTGTTTGCGAATCATCTTCGTCCAACCATGCTTGCAATTCCACATCTCCATATGTTTTTGGCGGTTTTCCACATTCCTTGACTGCAACATCGAAGTCACCACTTTTGAACCGCGGAAACCATGGTTCACACGTATCTTGCGATGGAGCAGTTTTCTTAAAACGAAAACAAAAAATAAATAAATGCTGTCCGCGAATTCTCTTTGTTCGGTATAAATTTCGACATATTGAACACAACACTATGCACACACTTTTCCAATTTATCACTCGTGCTCGTCTGACATTTGTTGCTGATACAAGAAAATGGCGCAGTGTCAAATCTCTATAGCACAAACTGCATTGGTGCACCATCTGTTGTCTGAAATCCGCATTTCATACTTGTACACCTGGTAAATGAAATAGAAAGTTTATTGTTTTGATTGAATACAATTCACGAGACAGAAAAATAAAAGCAAGCGTACCGCAGGGTTTTCTGCTTTCGCCCACTTCATTTAGTAGTAGATATTTCAAAGCTTTGTCAAAATAATCTCAACCAAAATAACCTGTATTTATGTTCTCATGAGACAATAATTACTGCTGATAAAACAGCCCATAATTACTGTTCGTAAATTAATTAAAATACTTGATTTTCTGTCAGATCAGAACGAATTAAAATAAAATAAATGAAACAAAAAGTTTATTGTTTTCATTGAATGCAATTCAAGCTACAGAAAAATAATAGCAAGTGTGCTTTCGTATTATCCGATGTCGCTCATCTCACTTACTAGCGAATATTCCAAAGTTTTGTCAAAACAATCTCAACCACAATAAGCCGCATTTATTTTCTCATGATGCGATAATTACTGCTATGAAAATAGCCCGTGGTTATTGTTAGTAATTTACAGCAAAGTATAAATCAACTGCAATCATGTCGTCTATCTTTAACTAAGGTCAAGGTATAATAAAGAAATTAATGGGCGAACTGAAACTGAAAATATATAGGACTCAATTTTCACACACTTCTAAATTAGAAAATTAGTACCGATCAATTAATTTAAATAGGCCTCCCTCAAATAGATGCAATCTACCCTCTAATAAACAAGAGAAGAAGAATTCGCACAAGAATCAAGATGAATATTTAAATAATATTTATAAGGTTGGTTTTAATTTTTCTTGCTCCTTCCTGGTATAACATCAGAAATACCGACTTTAACAAGCTGAAAAGTCATTCAAAATAGAGTCTTAAAGAACATAATTAATGTCTCTCGGTATGTAATGAGCAGAATTATGTATAGATACCTTATTATGGAAACAATCTTTGAATGTATAAATAAAGTTATTAGTAAGTGTTTCGAAAAAACTGACGCTTAGCATTTATGTTCTACTAAGACATTAGCTTAAAAGGAACTTTAGAAAGACAACATAGCAACTTAATCTACACTTCACCACTTTTTTATTTTTATTTCCGATGTCCAACAACAAAAGCTTGACTTATATATATATCCGAATTTTAAAGTACTATTAACCAATATATTTCCACATGATTTCTTTAAACTAACATTAAGCAATCGATGACCAAGAGTTCGAGAAAAATAATTCATTTTCACACAGATACAAAAAACACTTTTCTTAGCGTCTGTCCAAGCGGTTGTCTGATTGAAGGGGTACTCAACTCACACTGACTAGTGAGTAAGTGGGTTCGCTTTTATTACGAGAGTTGTATGATAAGTACCTGGCCTTGGTCAGAGATAGCGCTACTACTATTTAAAAAATAATATTTTTCGTAAACATAACCTTTCACCATTCGCGTTCAAGGTCTGGTACTATTAACACTAACTGTTTGTGTGCTCCTGACCAGTTTTTTAGGTGCTGGCGAGTGGAATTTTGAATTTTTTGGTCCTTGGTATATCTAAACTTATATTTAAATTTATATTTTCTTACTATATTCTTTGCATTTATAGATATACTAGCCGTGCCCGCCGCTACGCTCGCGTGGACTTGATCTACCCTTATCGTCACTGCTTATTCGTTATGTTTATATTATTATATAGCTCGAGAGGCCTTAGAGGCCCATGGCTTGGTTGCATACTCGTCTCCACTTCTTTTTGCCTCCTGTTAGCTTTTCTCAGTGCGGGATTCCCATCAACTCCAGATCTTGCTTCACTGCCTGAATTCATGTAGATAGAGGTCTACCCTTGCCTCTTCTTCCAACCACTCCTCTTTTAGGGCTTGCTTTGCCTGTCTTTCTTCCTTCATCCTTGCCACGTGTCCCAACCATCTTAGTTATGTTTTGGCTTATAAGGGGTAACGTATATAGGCATTTTAATTCATAGTTTGTTCTTTTTCTCCACAGTCCCTCTTCTTTCCTTCCTTCATAGATTCTTCTCTTCTTTCCCACACCTCCAACGTCTCCTTTTCTCTTGCATTCAGTTTCCACGTTTCGCATGCATATGTCACCATGGGTCTGACAACTGTCGCATATATGTTTGCTTTTGCTTTTCTTGATACATTCTTTAATTTCAATATTGGATTCATTGCCCCAAACATATCTGTCCTTTCGCTGTTCTTTCTTGTATCTCCGTCCTTTCTTGTCCACTCTCTGTTAGTGTTACTCCCAGATAATTAAATTTGTCTACTTTTTCAAACATATATCTTTTCCCTAAGTTATTTATTATATCTAAACTTTTGTTGTTTTTATTATCCTTCTTGTTTGTAATTTCGATATATTTTGTTTTTTCCTCATTTATCTTTAGTCCTCTCATCCTTCCCCTTTCTTCTATCCTACTTATGGCTTTTTTGAGGTTCTCTTTTGCTCTTGCAATCACTGCTACATCATCCGCATAGGCCAAGCATTGGCAGGTTTGTTGGTATATCGTTCCATTTGTTTTTATTTCTGACTCCCGGATAATCTTCTCTAGTACCAAATTAAATAGACGTGTCGACACGGGATCCCCCTGTCTTAATCTTCTCTTCACCTTAAACTTGTCTGATACTTTGTCCTCAACCAACACTCTCTGTGTCATTCAGGGTCATTCTCATCATGCGAATCAATTTACTTGGA
Source organism: Pachyrhynchus sulphureomaculatus (assembly GCA_019049505.1). Taxonomy (NCBI): domain Eukaryota; kingdom Metazoa; phylum Arthropoda; class Insecta; order Coleoptera; family Curculionidae; genus Pachyrhynchus; species Pachyrhynchus sulphureomaculatus. The sequence goes on from CM032449.1 coordinate 159,165,191, forward strand.
ATTTTTAGTTCTTCTATTATCTTGTAGAGTCTTTCTCTATTTACAGAGTCATATGCTTCTCTGAAATCCACAAAGACCAAGTGTATAGTGCCAAATTTTGTTCTAAGATATTACCTTGGTTTTGCTTAATCGAAAATATCTGGTCTGTAACCGAACTATTTTTCCTCAATCCACACTGGTACTCTCCCAGAATAGACTCGGCTTTCTCTTCTAGTCTGTTTTTAATAGTCACCACTACTATCTTGTACACGACATCCAGTAAGGCTATTGGTATATAATTAGCCCATGTAGTTTTTTTCTCCTTTTTTGTATATTGGACAAATGAGCGACTCTCTCCAGCTCACTGGCATCTTTTCTGTTTCCCATATTTCTTGCACCAACCAGCATATTTCATTTTCCAGACCTACTCCTCCAGCTTTTATCATTTCTACTGTTATACAATTTCCACCCGGGGCATTATTTTTTTTTGGGTTCTGAGTATTTCTCTTATTTTTTCCCTCCTGCCCTTCAGTTAATTTTGCTTCCTATTTCTCCTCATTTTTATCTCCATTTAATGTTTCTTTAAAGTATTCCGCCCATCTATTCAGCCTTTCTGCTAAATTTCCATCTTTTTTTCTACATATTAGCATTTTGTCTCTGTTTATTCCTGTGTATTTTATAAAAAAAAAACATGTAAATCGGATAAGTGGTTCTTATGTGCTAAGCGCACTAATGGCCAGACAGACAGACAGAGAGACGTTACGTTTTATATATATTATAGATTTTTTTTGATATATATTAAATTAAGAATTAAAAAAAAAAAACGTAAATCGGATGAGTGGTTTTCGAGTAATAAGCACGCTGACGAACCGACAGATAGACAGACAGAGAGACGTTGCGTTTTATATATATTATATAGATTATTATTATTATTAGATAACCTGGCCAGAGAACATATGTATGAATTTAAAAAAAAAACAAGTAAATCGGATAAGTGGTTCTCAAGTGATAAGCGCACTAACGGACAGACAGACAGACAAACAGACAGAGATACGATGCATTTTATATATATTATAGATGTAATAAAATATATATCTATAACCTGATCAGAGAACATATGTATGAATTTAAAAAATCACGCAAATCAGATAAGTGGTTCTCGAGGAATAAGCGCACTAACGGACAGACAGACAGATAGAGAGAAGTTACATTTTATATATATTATAGGTATAGATTATTATTATTATTATTATATAACCTGGCTAAAGAATATATGTATGAATTTAAAAAAAGACACGTAAATCGGATAAGTGGTTCTCGCGTGATAAACGGACTAATGGACAGGCAGACAGACAGAGAGATATTGTATTTTATATATATTATAGATTATAGATATTCTCTGCTACATAATATTGTTCCATATTTAATGGTACAGGCTGTGTATTGCAAGGAAAACGCGCTAGCGGCAAACTTTTTTCCGACTTCACTCACTATTATCGTCACTGCTCATTCCTTATGCTACCTATCGTAATAAAATATAGCCTATAACCTGGCCAGAGAACATATGTATGTTTTAAAAAAAAAAAGTACGGAAATCGGATAAGTGGTTTTCCAGTGATAAGCGCACTAACGGACAGACAGACAGACAGAGAGACGTTGTATTTTATATATATTATAGATATAGGAAGCTAGGTTTTTTCTTTTTGTATTTTTTTTTTAATAATAGAGATGTTAGATCCACCGGACCCCGGGGGTGAACTTAAGAGCAGGGATAAAACTACTCTTTTATATAGTTGTCGGGATTCAGGGCCGTGGGTCGTTTATGTCGAATCTACGGAAGAATCGGGTAATTTTGTGGGAAAATTTAACGAACTTAAACTTGCCAAGGAAATTTGTGACCTCAAACTTAACGAAGTTAAGCAAATAAAAAGTAAAGTTAATAATCGTGTAAGCATTGAATTTACTGACTATATTTCCGCAAACAACTTAGTAAAAAATGAAACTCTAACAAAAAAAGGATATAAGATCTTTATCCCTTTTAACTTCGTAACGTGTGAGGGCATTATTAGAGGTGTTCATAAAAGTTTATCGACTGAAGAAATAATGGAAATATATGATTCCCCGGTTAAAATTTTAAATATTACTAGACTAAATAGGAAAGTTGTGGAAAGGGAACACAACAAGATAACATATGAACCTACTAATTCTTTGCTGAGTACTTTTATGGGTTTCCTTTTACCTAAATTTATAAAAATTTATAAATTACAAAAAGAGGTTACTCCTTATGTAGCACCTGTAACTCACTGTTACAGGTGCCTCAGATATGGCCATACAAAAAAACTATGTAAAAGCAAGTTGAAATGCTTTAATTGTGGAGAGGTCGAAAGTCATGAAATAATTGTTGATGGACATAATTCAAACAATTGCAACTCAACTTTTTCTTGCTGTACTAAATGCATTCATTGTAGTAGTTGATCTCATAGATCAACCCATAAATCTTGCCCTGAGTTTCAAAGACAAAAAGAAATTAAATCATTAATGGCATTTAACAATTTAACCTTCTTTGATGCTAGTTTGCAAAGCCCCAAAAAACGTAGCTCAGGCAATAGCTCTATTCATCCGGCAGATTTTCCTCCTTTAATAAAAAAACAATCGTTTTCTTGATGAACAAGAAGAAGCTTGTGAGAAAATATCTATCTCACAAAGAAGATTAATTGATTTTAATTCGAAGCCTTCCAATCATTCCAAAAAGTTTTGAAAGAACCTTCAAAAAAAAGAAAAGGATTTTTTAATTCTGATCGTAACCAAGAGCTCATAGCATCTTATGGTAGAACACCTAGCTCTTCAGGTTCTCTGTCATTTGCCAATTCAGATATGGACACTAATGTGATTCAAATTAACAGTCAAAGTTCTTTTAATCGAAACAACAAAATAATTCATCTTCTATGCCTTCAAGTGCCCTTCATCCCAGTTTAAATTTAGACGATTTTCAATTATTCTTTAATAACTTAAACACATTCAATCAACTTCAAATTAAAAAAATCATTTTAGACTCTTTAAGCAAATCTAATATTCCTTCAGAAAAGAAACCATATCCTAAATAATTCAAATTCAACTCGACAAAGAGCAATCCGTTTCCAGTAAACAAATTTAAAATATTGCAGTGGAGTTTAAGATATATATAGATATATATATATATATATATATATATATATATATATATATATATATATATATATATATATATATATATATATATGTATGTATGTATATATATATATATATATATATATATATATATATATATATATATATATATATATATATATATATATATAATATATATATATATATATATATATATATATATATATATATATATATATATATATATATGTATATACTTGTCAATTCTCTAAACTGTGAATGCGGACAGTTTCAGGACTTAAATCATATTTTCTTTGAATGAACTCTCAACGGGGGTCCCGGATATTGACATCTATGGGGAATTTAGAAAATTGGGATTTGAATTGCCTATAAGTATAGAAAATATTTTTCATATTAATGTCAAAGCAGTTATATTGATTCACAAAGTCATCGAGCTAATCAATGCAATAATTTAGTGTTAAGAATTTAGACTAATATATTTTCATTTATGCAATGATAGATAAATTTACTTTAGTTAAGGAGGAGCATAATTCAGGATTTCCTTTTTTTTCTGCACTTAGTAATCTTTTCAGTCCATCCTGTGTACTTGTTATATATTTACTTATGTTCTAACTACCTAACCAGATATAATCGTAACTTTTAGTAGTGGCACTATGGTGTAAAGCCAGACTAAGTGTTGCTACCCATATAGAGCTGGCAAATGTCACAAGAAGTAGACATGCCAAGAAAAGTGAAAGAAAAAAAAAACCTTTCACAAGAATCCTGTCAAATTTTCAAATCGCTGCGTGATTTAGTTTGTAAGTGGCAGCCATTTAAATAGAACAACTTTTGTTACTTGACAGCAATAGAAAAAATTGAATATCGAGCAGTGATAAAATATTTGTTTTCGAAAAAGAAAATGAATGATGAGATAAAACTCAGACAAGTTTATGGGAATTCTGCACATTTGTTATTGACCATAAAATATTGGACCGCTGAATTTAAACCTGGACGTACAAGCATTTTTGATGAAGAACGTCCAGGTCGTCCAAATGAGGTCAGAAATGATTGAAAAAAACCTTCCAATTTATAACTGTTGACGAAAAATGGATTCATCACAGAATACTAGGGATCAAAGAACAATCTAATCAGTGGGTTTTCCCTAGCGAACCGATGCCAAAGGAGGCCAAGGTTCTTTTTTTTTATGGGTCTAGCACACGTGCTGCAGGGAGGTCCCTAAAGCGCTACAGGAGCGAGACGTGTGCAGAAAAAACGATTCACGTTCTTCTTGAATCGCTGTAAATTGTACTAGGTAGGAAACACAGTCCTGGGCAAATTATTCCAAAGGGAATATGTCCTCCATATAAAAGACTGTTTAAAAAGCGTTGTACGAGGAGTAACAAGTTGAACCTCATACGGATGTGAAGTATCAGCACAACGTGTATTTCTAACATACACCGCTCTGAGAGAAATTAAACGTGCCACATCCTCCGAACACTTTCCATGAAAATACATGTAGAATAGGCTCAAGTCGCCAACCGTTATTCGATGTTCCAGCGAATCAAGGCCTCCGGTCAGTTCCGGGTCTCCAATCGGATGAACAGCTCTTCTCTGAATAGAATCCAACAAATGCAGTGTATGTTTGGGAGAGGAGCCTCAAACATGGGAGCAATATTCCATTCCATATTGGTCGAATTTGAGCTTTGTAAAGAATTAACAGTTGTCGTGTAGTGTAAAGCTTTCTGATTCAAAATAATATTCCCAACTTTTGAGAAGCTCTCCTTGCTATGCCTGCAACATGCTCATACCAGAACATATTTGCTCCCAAATTAACGCCCAACAAATTGAGTGACGATGTTAGAGAAATGGACTGCCCCGCCATAACTATGTCGGGTTCTGCAACGTTAACTTTTTTAGAAAAAACTGCCGCCTGGGTTTTTGTAGCGTTAAATTCCACTTGGTTACTGTCACGCCAAGATAGAATTTCTTTTAGGTCTTTGGTAAGTTGAACAACTTCCCGCCGTCTGCGGACACTTGTCTGAGCAGCCGATGTCCGAGCGTTCAAAGTGAATGAAGAGATAAGCGTACTGTCATCTGCAAAGCTGTAGATTGTATTTCTGGTCTTTTCCAGCAGATTGTTAATGTAAATGAGAAAGAGAGTAGGAGACAGTATGGAACCTTGGGGCACACCGGCGTTGATAGTGACCTGTGGAGGTGACTTTATCGGCCACAAAGCCATGGCTACAGTGTTTTGGGATACACGCGGCATAATCCACGTCGATTACAATTAATGGAGCGTATTATGTTAACTTATTGGATCGTTTTAACCGTGCTGTCAAAGAAAAACATCAGCATTTGGCGAAGACAAAAATTCTCTTTCAAGACAATGCACGCGTGCACACTTGAGACATCGCTATGGTAAAATTCCATGAGTCAGGATACGAATTGCTTCATCGTATTCGCCAGATTTAGTCCTTTGTGGTTTTTTCCTATTTCCGAATGTGAAAAAATGGCCCGGCAAACAAAATTTGACTCAAACGATGAGGTGATTGCTAAAAAAAATGCTTATTTTGAGGAGCTGGAGAAATCGTATTTTTAGATAGAATACAAAAGATAGAAAAACGTTGGACTAAGTGCATCGAGCTAAAAGGCGTTTGGAAAATAAAATAAATTTTACACATAAAATATTTTTTGCTCAAGGTCACGCACTTATCTTACAACCCTCGTAAATAAACAACGCAAGACAAACGAGGAAGTTACATTTTTGTTTTTATGTCAGCTTAGCTATTTAAAGGCGTTTATATTATTGTTGACATTTTCAGACAAATTAAGTATTTTAAATTAATTATTTATTAAGCATTTTATTCTTTACAAAGCTCAAATTCGACCAACTATGGAATACTGCTCCCATATTTGGGGCTCCGCTCCCAAACATACACTGCATTTGTTGGATTCTGTTCAGAGAAGAGCTGTTCGTCTGATTGGAGACCCGAAAATTACCGGCGGCCTTGATTCGCTGGAACATCGAAGAACGGTTGGCGACTTGAGTCTGTTCTACAAGTATTTTCATGGGAAGTGTTCGGTAACTTCATACAATGTGAAATTCGAGGAAATAAGTGTTCGAAAATAAATAACATGACTCCACCCAGAATTACCATGTGAAAATCCCACCTGGTATTTTGGATGGAAATTACATCTGGAATTTTCATCCAAAATGCCACGAGGTGGATTTTTATTGACTGGAAGAACATGAAGCACAGAAAAATGTATAAAACATTGTTGCAGCTTGACAAACACCAGGTAATAATGGGTGCCCAGTGTACTTATGTTGCTGAGGCTTTCGGGCGATGTAAGAATTATTTATGCTGTTATTTATTACGTCAATGATTAAGGATTATCAAAAACCAATATCGAGCAAGAAGGGGGCAGGCCATCGGTCAATCAAATGGGCGAGGAAAAATATTCAGGTAGCAAATTAATACAGGAGCTTTTTCAAGCCAAACCATCGAGTATACGCCATGACACAAACATTCCGGAAATGGTGTTTGAGCCAGAAGATTTTGCCAATATAAGTTACGCGATTCTCGTAATTTTAACGAAAGAAGAATCAACTTTGGAAGAGCGTCGAAAAAGAGAACAAATGGAAATTCTGATTTGTAGAATATTATATTGGGCGAATTCCCTTTGCTATTTTGACAGCCAACAACACTTCTCTCCGTGCCTTTTTACTTATATTTTATCCATAATTGTTAACACAGTACCGCAAATACAACAATCTTTAACAGATGAACATTCGGAGAAAGTGCGAATTTCCGCTACCGCGAGCGCTGCTACTCTTCAGCCAATAAACTCCGCCTATCTGGTAGAAGCGAATAAAAGGTTAAATGAATTTGAAGTCGGTTAAAGAAGTGGTTTAATTTATACCGTGTTGTACGTCCCTTTAGGGTGAAGAAAACTGAAAATAAAATAATTTAAAAACTTTCCTACCTCTGTAATGTGTTACTATGTTAGATAAGAAAAAATTAAAATAGAATAAATGAAGCAAAAACTTTCTTGTTTTGGTTGAATAAAATTCAAGTTAAAGAGAAAGCATAGCCAGAATATCGCAGGTTTATCTGCAGTCGCCAACCACATTTATTGGTTCATGTTCCAAGGTTTGGTCAAAATAATCTCAACCAAAATAACCTGTATTTATTTGCTCGTGATATAACAATTACTGCTAGCAAAATAGTCCTTAATTCGCAAATAACATCAAAGAATAAATTAAATGGAATTATGTCGACTGTCTTTAACTAAGGTCAAGGTATGCAATCAGGAAATTAACAGGCGAACTAAAATTAATTATTTAGGACTCAATTTTGACAGATTCTTAAATCAGACAATTAATACAGATAATTTAATTTAAAAAGGCCTCAGTCAACTACATGCCTACCCCTTAATACACAGGAGAAGAAGAATTCGCACAAGAATCAAGGTCAACATTTACATAAAATTTATAAGGATGGTTTAAACTGTCCGTGCTCCTTCTTGGTGTACCATCAGAAATGCCGACCTTAACAATCTGCAAGTCATTCAAAATGGAATCCTAAAGATTATACTTGATGTTTCTAGGTAAGTAATGCACAGAATTATTCACAGATACCTAAATCTTTAAAAATATTAGTAAGTATAGTTAGCTCTTATATTCTACTAAGAGGATGGCTTAATAGAAACTTTTAAAAAAAGCGATGGAGCAACTTAATCTACCTTCAACCATTCTTCTCTTATTTCTATTTCCTGTGATTAAACAATAATAGCTTGACATTTGAACACCCGAATTCCAAAATCGATTTTTCTGCTAATATTAATTAAAATATGTCCATAGGCTTTTTAATGTTCCCTATGGAACACTTATAAGATCACCTCGGTCTCCGTCTGTCTGTCTGTCACACCCGATTTTCTCCGAAGCTATTTGACATAGAAAGTTGAAATTTGGTACTAACATAAGAATTAATGGCCTCACCAAAGCTGTGTAGTTTTGAAAGTTAAATTTTGAATTAAGGGGTTAGTTTTGGGGGGTGAAATCGAAAGTGAAATTTTTTTTTTTCAAGTGGAGTGTTAAATGAAAACTTGCAAAAAAACAAGTTCAAAAATATATATGTATAATGTAATACTTGCGCACAATTCTCTTTGCATTATTTTTAAAAAACTGCGCAAATTCGCTGTCCCTCCACCTTATCTCGAAAAAACTGATCAAAAAACTTTGAAAAATTCTGGAATATTCTCTGCAGGGTGTTTAAAAAAACAAAAATTTCAAGGTCATCAGTTTTCACTAAAGATCGGAAAAAAACTTTGATGAAAACTCATTTGGGATGTGTTTTGTAAAGTCACTGATCATTTTATACTTCCGTAACAAACATTTTTATTTTAAAAGCAAACAACGTTAGAACGCTAATTCCGCAAGTCTAATTTGTACTTGACCGGTTTTTCTTTTAAACATAGAGCAGTCGACGACCAAGAGCATAAAAGAAAATAACCGGATGAGCTTGAAATTTTTGTTTTTTATATACCAGATAAATTATTAAAGGTAATACACTCGTGGCAATTTTCGTTTAATCTACACCCTGTAGAGAATATTCCAGAGTTTTTTCAAAATTTTTTGATCAGTACTTTTCAAGATAAGGTGAGGAGACAGCGATTTTTCGCAATTTTTTAAAAATAATGCAAAGATAATTATGCACAATTATTACATTATACATTTTTTTGAACTCGTCTTTTTACAAGTTTTCATTTGACACCCCACTCGATGACCTGGTAAAAACAAAATTCACTCCCGATTTTACCCCCCAAAAGTAACCCCTTAAGTCAAAAACTTTGGAAACTACACAGCTCCGATGAGGCCATTAATTCCTATATTAGTGCCAAATTTCAACTTTCTACGTCAAATAGTTTTGGAGAAAATCGGGTGTGACAGACAGATAGGCAGAGGGACAGACAGACAGACAACGGACACTGAAGTAATCTTATAAGTGTTCCGTACGGAACATTAATAATTTATTTTTAACCTAAAGACAATAAACTTATCGAACTAAATAAAGTTTGATCAGCAACGGCTCTTTAATAGTGCTATTTCTCTATTTGGTTCTCTGTTTCTTACACTTGACGTCTGACTTAGCGGTTGCCTGATAGAGAGGCTACTCATATTGACTAGTGTCATCCTGTAGATGATCATTTAAGACGTCCGCCCGCCTATTTATGGAAAATTGTTGGATATTTCTTTTTTTTTAAATGTAGAATGGTATAGTGCGTGATAAGCAGTATACTGCCGTATTTGACATTTGGTATAGAAAACGACGTTGGACGCCGTGACGCTAAACCACTTTTTTTCCATCGACATATCTTTTGTAAGATGGCATTGGAAAGCCTTAATTTTTTTCAAAATTTTTTCCTTTAAGCCGTTTATTTCTAATTTATTTTGAAAGAAAATTATGCAGCAAAAACCCTCTAAAATAATATTTTTTGGCCATCGAGGTTGCCATGGCTCGTATGCCATGTTGGGTGGTTTTCCAACAATTTATCTAGTAGGCGGCTGTTATACTTTAATCTGACAGTAATTATAATAGTATTAGTTACTATGCTGTTGAGGTTTTTCCTTTAATAAAATATTTTTGAACAATAAAAAACAAGGCTACATTATTTTTATTAAAACCACAAAAAAACTGTATATATTTTGACAGTATATAACTTATTACATATTAAACTAAAAAAAAAAAAACCGGTCAAGTGCAAGTTAAACTTGCAATCCGTACGTTGATTGCTTTTAAAATAAAAATTTTTGTTACGGAGGTATAAAATGATCAGTGACTTCACAAAACACACCCCAAATGAGTTTTCAACAAACTTTGTTTCCCATCTTTACTGAAAACTCATGACCTTGAATTTTTTTTTTATATACCACATAAATTATTAAAGGTACATTACTCGTGATAATTTTCGTTCAATCTACACCCCGTGGAGAATATTCTAGAATTTTTTCAAAATTTTTTGGTGTGTACATTTCCTGATAAGGCGGGTGGACAGCGATCTTTCGCGATTTTTTAAAAATAATACAAAGAAAAGTGCGCGCAAGTATTACATTACATACATATATTTTACTCGTGTTTTTACAAGCTTTCATTTGACACCAACTCGATGACCTAGTAAAAAAATTTTTTTTTCACTTCCGGTTTCACCCCCCAAAACTAACCCCTTAAATCAAAATTTAACTTATAAAACTACATGGCTCTGAGGAGGCCATCAATTCCTATATTATTACCAAATTTCAACTTTCTGTGACAAATAGTTTCGGAGAAAATCGGGTGTGACAGACAGACGGACAGACACCGAAGTCGTCTTATAAGTGTTCCGTACGGAACACTAAAATTAAAAAAAAATATTAATTTCTTCTCTCATGTATGTTTCCATTCTTTTCATTAACGCTTGATGAGTGAGTGGTTTTGGTAAATAATTTCTCCAGATATACTATTGCACGCATCTGATATTTTTGCCCCTTTAAATGTCCCCCACAAGAAAAAATCTAACGGCGTGAGGTCTAGTGACTTAGATACCCATTGAATAATTGGGAAGCGAATCTCTATCCATCTTCGTTGAAACCGTTGATTCAAATACTCTCTAACAGCAGCAGTTGTATGAGGCGGTGCTCTGTCGTATTTATACCACATATGCCTTCTTAAAATAAGGGTATATTTTCTAATAAAACTGGTACAGTGTTAACCAAGAAATTAAGGTATCTATTTCCAGTTAATTTTCCCCCAAAAAAGTATGGTCCAATCAAATATTTCTAAATTATCCCGCACCATACATTAACGCCGTAATGGCCTTGATTCTGAATCTGATTAATGTATGGATTCTCGTCAGCCAAGCAATAATAATTTTTCGTTGGATTCGTCGCTGCTGACAAAATGACTTATAATCACGGTATTTGTTGGCTTTAAGAGATTTCTGAAAAGCCCCATAAGATACATTCAACTGCCTGCTTGCTTATCTAATTATATCGATGGTTTTGAAAATATTGCATAATTTTGGCTACTTTTTCATCTGTTAAAACAGTTTTTTGTTTAGAATTACCTTTCTGCCCAGAAAGCGCATCCATATTGCTCCTCAAATTTCGTTCTAATCCACAAATGATAGTGTAATCCGGGATATATCTGTCGGGGTAACGTTCTGGATACAGTAAAATGGTTTCTCGAAAAAGGCTTCTTGCTTTTTCATAAATAAGATCAGTACCTACTTTTTCAGCATTGGAAACCACTTTAACCCGAAGTCGAGCAAACAAGAGCTGTCACATTAAAATATGACAACCGCCTACTAGATAAATTATTTGAAAACCGCCAAACGTGACATACGCTCCATGGCAACCAAAAAATAATATTTTAGAGGGTTGTTTCTACATAACTTTTTTGCAAAATAAATTAGAACAAAAACAGTTAAAAAAAAAAATGTTGAAAAAAATTAGAGCTTTCCAATGCTGTTTTACAAAAGGTATGTCGATGGAAAAAAATAGATGTTTGGCGTCGCGGCACCCAGTTTTCACTACTAAATGTCGAATAAGTCAGTATACTTCTTGACATGCACTATACAATCTACATTTAAAAAATATATATATATATATATATATATATATATATATATATATATATATATATATATATATATATATATATATATATATATATATATCCAACAATTGTACATGTGTTGGCTTTTATTGGACAAATAACGCATGACAAGCAAGGGCAAGCAACATTTTTGTTTTGATTTGGGTTTGGGTATTTATAGGCGTTTAAATATTTTAAAAATTTAGACACAAGCTAGCTTGTGTCGGTAAAGAACTGAAATTTTTATACAATATTAACTGTAATTACTATTTTTGTTTTCATATTATGTTATTAATTGTCGAGAATAAAATATGGTTTTAAGATCAAATTGTATTGCATGAATTCAGTAAATTCTTTAAGTTATGCCACAATAGTACATTGATTCAAAAATTGTCAAAATACGCCTCAATTTATCCTAATCATACTTGTACTGTATTTATAAAAAAGAGACTTTTGGATTTCTTTACGTTGCATAGTCTATAGATTAGGAAAAATGTCACTCTGTGTATAGATCGATCTGTCGAGTAGATATTACGATCTTTTTAACTAGATGAGATGTCGATGTCAAACGATACGCATATGATACTTGAATTAAGAAAAGAACCTATAGTTTTTAGGTGTATTAATTTAGGGGAAAGAGATGAAAAGTGTGAGAGTTGCTAAATATTAAATAGTTTCAATAGTATCATGAGAATTTTCTTGCTTGTCGATTAACATAATGGCCACATATTTTAAGCACAATAAGAAATATTAAGGTTAAAAAATCTCTCTCTAATTTATATATTGTACCTCCTTTTCAAGGTTTTTGGAGAGGTTGATATCATGTTTTTTTTTTTTTTATTGGTCTAGCACACGTGCTGCAGGGAAGTCCCTAAAGCGCTCCAGGAGCGGTACGAGTGCGGAAAAAAGCGATTCACGTTGTTCTTGAATCGCTGTAAATTGTACTCGGTGGGAAACACAGCGCTGGGCAAATTATTCCAAAGGGATGACGTTCTCCATATAAAAGATTGCTTGAAAAGCGTTGTACGCGGAGTAACAAGCTGAACCTCATAGGGATGCGAAGCACCAGCGCGACGTGTATTTCTAACATGCACCGCTTTGGGAGGAATTAAGCGGGCTACATCCTTCGAACACTTTCCATGAAAATACTTGTAGAACAGACTCAAGTCGCCAACCGTTCTTCGATGTTCCAGCGAATCAAGGCCGCCGGTCAATTCCGGGCCCCCAATCAGACGGACCGCTCTTCTCTGAACAGAATCCAACAAATGCAGTGTATGTTTGGGAGCGGAGCCCCAAACGTGGGAGCAGTATTCCATAGTTGGTCGAATTTGGGCTTTGTGAAGAATTAACAGTTGTTGTGGGGTGTAAAGCTTTCTGGTTCTAAATAATATTCCCAACTTTTGAGAAGCTCTCCTTGCTATGCCTGCAACATGTTCATGCCAAGACATATTTGCTCCCAAACTAACGCCCAACAAATTGAGCGACGATGCTAGGGGAATGGAGTGCCCCGACATAACTATGTCGGGTTCAGCAACGTTAACTTTTTTAGAAAAAACTGCCGCTTGGGTTTTTGTAGCGTTAAATTCCACTTGGTTACGGTCACCCCAGGATAGAACCTCCTCCAGGTCTTTGTTAAGTTGAACGACCTCCTGCTGTCTGCGGATATTCGCCTGAGCAGCCGATGTCCGAGCGTTCAAGGCGAATGAAGAGACAAGCGTACTGTCATCTGCAAAGCTATAGATTGGATTCCCGGTCTTTTCCAGCAGATCGTTAATGTAAATGAGAAAGAGAGTAGGAGACAGTATGGAGCCCTGGGGCACACCAGCGTTGATAGTGGGGGTGTTAGAAAGAAATCCGTCGACCGCCACTCGTAAAGAACGCTCTCTGAGGAAACATGAGAGCCACAAACAGAACCTTTCAGACATACCATAAGAGCGCAACTTAGCCAACAGTCCATCGTGCCAAACACGGTCGAATGCCTTGGATATGTCAAGAGCAACCGCTCGAGATTCTCTAAAGTGTTCAATTGCGTTGTTCCAAACATGTGTTACATAAGTCAGAAGATCTCCTGTTGATCTATGTTTACGAAAACCATATTGGTGATCGCTAATAATATTGAATCGTTCAAGATATTTTAGAAGATGCTCATTGATAACCTTTTCCATGACTTTCGATATTATTGAAAGCAGTGCAACTGGTCGGTAGTTATTTGGCAAGGTCTTCTTACCTTTTTTAGGTATCGGCTGAACCGTGGCACATTTCCAGCAGGACGGAAATATTCCCTTTCTGTAGGATAGGTTAAAAAGTCTACAGAAAACTGGTGTTAGTTCCCTTGCACAGTTTTTGAGAACTATGGCAGGTATTCCGTCAGCGCCAGAAGCCTTCTTGATGTCTAGCTTCATTAAAATACGCTTTATGATACGCTGTCTGAAGACAACATCGGGCATCCTTGACTGCAATATGGGAATAGTAGGTGGTGTTTTTCCTTGGAAATCGACAGTAGAATGTGAAGCAAAGAGTTCAGCCAACAAGTTCGCTCTCTCAACAGGTGTGGTTACAATGGAATTATCTGGCCGTGTGAGTGGTGGTATGGTGGACTTGGTAAAATTTTGACTCACTGCCTTAGCGACTGCCCAAAAGGACCTGGAATTGTTGGGACAAGCGAGAAGTTTGTTTCTAATTCGTTGATTGTGTGCCTCCTTGGTTTCGTCGATAATTCCCTTGCATCTGTTCCGGGCTTGAACAAAGATGTTTCGATTTACGGTGTTAGGATTTTCACGCCATTGTCGGTAGGCAATATGTTTAGAAGCAACAGCTTCTTTGCATTTTCGGTCGAACCAAGGCTTGCCGTTGGAGGAGCATTTCTTCGAAAAAGGGATGTAAGCTTCCATACCAGCCAAAATAACATCGGAGACCTCCCTGGCGCAGTCAGATGGGTTATCGGATCGAAAACAAACGTCCATCCAAGGGAAAGTTCGAAAGTATTCCATGAGATCTTCCCATTTAGCAGATTTGTAGTGCCAAATCTTGCGCGGCCTAGGCGCCTCTCTGTCACTGATTGGCAGGATACTCGATGTCGAAAGCAGTTTATGGTCGGAAGAACCTAACGGCGGATTTACGGTGACCGTGTAAATCTCCTGATTGGTGGTTAAAAACAGATCAAGAAGACTGGCGAACTCCCCGTCTCGATCAGGGATCCGTGTTGGTTCGTCAATAAGCTGAGTTAAGCCACAACTGATTGAGAATGATTCAGCTTCACGACCTTGTTCGTCGGTAGTATTTGAATATTTGAGCCAGTTGATATTGTGGACATTAAAGTGGCCCAGGATGGCAATTTCGGCACTTGGATAGTTACTTTGTAAATGATCGATGGTGTCTGCAAGAGAAGCGAAAAGTGTTCGAAAATTGGTATCACTTGGTGGTCGATACAGGATACAGATAAACCTTGTGGTTTGGTGAGTCGTTATTTTTAACCACATAACATCAAAGTTTGGGGGCTCCAGAGCTTCTTCTCGTTGACAAGAGAGGTTTCAGTTATAAATATTGCTCAAGCACTTCCTTCGCTATACACTTTTGTGTATAATTATCATAAAGTAGATGTCACTTAAAATATCTAGTTGTGGTTCTTGAATTAGGCGTTCTTTTAGGAGAAAGTCAAATTGAGAATTTATCTTAAAACTGTTTGTTTCGCTGGGAAGTAGTGGGTAAATTATTTCATCGATTTGCTATTGAACAAATAAATATGTCTTATTGTTACTACAGATTTAATCAAAAATATTATTTAAGTAAAATTCGTTCTTACCGCTGCAGTAAACAAAATTCTTTGAAAGTCAAAGAAATTTCCAACAAAGACCAAAAACTTTACTAATCTTCACACGATCTTTAACGTTACAAGGTATATCTTTGCATCTTACATAACTGATGACATTTATTCGAAAAATGCATTATTCAAGCTCACTTGAATATAAACATCAAGAAATGCTGAACAATAGAAAATTCGGCTTTCGGACTTCTTTGTCCCATATTTTACGCACGACCAATCAATAAAATCTTTAACAATGTGTTATATACCTTTATATGTGAAAAAATATTATAATGGCCGAGATTCTCGATTTCAATAGATGAATAAGCTGACCACTGGGTTCTGACCACATTTTTGTAAACAAATCTTTTCTCTAACGATGTCGTGCAAACTGATCCTATCACTAAGTTTTATTTTACCTGTATATTATGAGTAAGTTTTTATAATAAAAAGTATTCCAGTCATTCACGGATACACGTGCACAGATCATTCGTGCCTACACCAAAAACTTTCTGGTATTATTTCGTAAAAAAATCCATTGGGCCCAACAAAAGTGTAATATTAATTATCCTAAATCCTTACGAAGACCGAGAAATCGGTATAGTGATTTACCCAATAAATTTTTCTCTTAAAAGTCTATTGCTTTTAAAATACGCTCATATTAAAATTGAATGCCATCATAAATTTTGGACTGCAATTCATACGTTGCGCCTGCTAAATGCTATTTCTTAGTGCGAAGAAACTTGCTATAACATTGTTTCCCATTTATTTTTGAAGTGGCTCATGTAAGTGATTTAAAGTATCAGTTTTAGAGATGAGCGATATTATCATATCTGTGACTTTTACTTGTGACTTAAATAGTCACAGATATTACTTGCGACCCAATTCTTCGCAAAGCAACGACTCTAGTCGTTGTTTTAAGGTAGCCCACTCGTAAATCCACTTTTCTTAAGAATTTGATGAAATTGAAATAGGATGTTTTTCATTTAATTAAAAAAAAAATTGACCGATTGCGAAGCAAGATATTTATAATTAAAGTGCACATAATTAACATGCAATGGGCCAATGAAGTATAAAGAAAAAGCATAATTTCGTGTATATCTAATATTTAGTAAAAAAAAATTAGAAAAATTTTGAAATAATTTTTTTTTTATGGATTTGTTAAAAAGATATAAATGTTTAAAGTTGATATTTGTTTAAAAGAATAACCGCGTAGTGAGGGACAAATATCAGAATTTGGCAACACTGTATGTCGTCATATTTTAAGCGTCAACATTCAAATAGCATTTAAAATGGTTAACTTTTAAATAGAAATTCATTTGTAGGTTATATAATTTATTGTATAAATACATTATATTTATCAACTTTATCTGGAATCTTCAAATAAGAATATTAAATGTATTAATTAAAAATTTGAATTTGTATCTTGATATTTATTATTTCTTTTTTTTAGTATTTAAAAGATTTATATTTAACAAAAATATGTTTGTAGGTTCAATAATTTTTCAATATTTTAAGTTAATATTCTATTTATTCATCAACATATTAATCAATCAAACAATATATTAATTGATAACAATATTAAATATATATTAAAAAAACGGTTTTATAAATCTTCTCCGTAAAAACTAAATAAACAATTAATGATACTAGTGATAAATAAATAAAGTACTATAAACTATTTGTAAGCTAATTAATTACTTTATTTACTACTCGCGTATCTTTGGTTACACGTGGTTTGCCATTGTCTTTTCAACTAGATAATAATTGCACTATTCCTGTAGAACCCAATTTATCATAAGAACTTTTCAGATCTTTCAAAGTTATGCATTCAGATGCAATTCTTTTAATCATAAGATCTGAAATAATACTTTTTAAAGGCATTAACGATGGCAATATTAATTTTTCCATGACACGCTCTTTATACGATATGCAATTTGTAATTAAATCTTCTTTCTTCAGAAACTCATTTGCCAGATTCTCAAGGATTTTAACATCATACATATATCGCCTCATGGAATTTTTCGTTTGGTGCTATGTGCAATAAATCATGCGCTAACTTTCCGAGCTTAAACATTTCTGAACCTTTTCGGTCAGGAAAGCGTTTTTTAAAAAGACTTACTGTGTTCGAAAAACCAACCATATTTTTAAAATCCTCGATCATTGCAAAATTAATTATACCTTGAATTAAATGGGACGAATCAAAACGTGCACTATGGGCAACAAGTACGCAAAGTTTTAGAGAAAAATTTAAAAACTGTTGGAATGAAATTAATGCGTAATTTAGAGTGATTGTTTTGATAGATTTACCATATAAATTCAGGTCGCCATTAATATGTTCTAAGCCCGTAACTTTGAGAGCGTGGTAATTAATCGGTTGCGTAGGCCTAATATAAACATTGAATGTTTTATCCCGATATTTAGCCGCTATTTGCAAGAAAACAGCTGTGCTTGAAAATTTCGATGTTTCTAAATCGAAATACACTAAGCCACAGCCCTCGGATGTAATTGAAACATTATTCAACATATTAGTTAACGATTGAGGATTATTAATGTCACCAGTATGATAAAAGTCCATCTGCAGTCCAAAATTTGATTGATATTGTACCCCTTTATGTTTCTAGTTATTTTTTCTCGTGGCCTCTTTATTTCTAACCAATAAGTTTTTTTGTTGCAGGCAAATTCGCTCTTGATGCTCTTTGTTTTCTTATTTAATTTTTTCTTGCCATATAAGAACTTGTATGTTTCCCAGGGGGTTTTTCCATTGCAAATTCGGCTTTATGTCGTAATTAATTATAATCAAAAGGCGTTTTTTATTAAATTAAAGTAATACTATCTAGACAGTAAACATACACAAAGTATAATAAATAACCTATATAAAAGTCATTCTATAGAGTATTCGGTATACGCATTGGCAGCGTTGCCACATTTATTTTCATTAAAAGTGTGTATCTGCATATGAAAGTTTCCATATATCGAATGCAATCTCCGACAAAAATAAAATATTCTGTTTTAAACTTTTTGTATTTATTTTCAGACTATACTTTTGGCTCCGATTGTCACGAGTCACCTTAAATACTCACTGCATATGTAGAAGTCGCAGATCCGCCTGACCTGAATTTAATGATCGGCGACGACCCTTATCGTTTCGTTACAGCCGACGGTCGCAGTCGACCGACGACTCACAGGTACACGATATTGGACTGTCGCGTCGCCGTTGGAAGGTAAAATGCAGTTAGCTCAAATAACTATAAAATAAAATTTTGTTGTATAAATTTACTTGTAACTAGTTTGGTAAATACACATATACATATATTTAGGCAGAAAGATGTTAATAAAAAACTAGCAAAACAACGAAAGTACTCTAAAAATGAATAAAAAAAATAGTCAAATAACAGTATGCATATATCATAATATCAGAAATAATGGGTCATAAAATTTGCTGGAGGTGACAGACGCCGTTGTCGATCATTAAGCAGCAATAGTTTCGGATTTCCGGAGATTTCGGACGGAGTAACGCTATTAAAAGAAGCTGTAACTTATAAATCTCCGTCGTAGGTATATCTGCGACCTAAAAGTCGCTGTTAAGCTCATCGCTAATAATTTTGATTACCTTGTATAAGCCCTTAAGGCAAACATGTTTTTTTTGTTCTTGAGCAGTTCTACTATATAGCCAGTCATTAATTAGTACACTTTATACTGAACTGTTAGTGAATCAAAGA
Source organism: Pachyrhynchus sulphureomaculatus (assembly GCA_019049505.1). NCBI lineage: Eukaryota > Metazoa > Arthropoda > Insecta > Coleoptera > Curculionidae > Pachyrhynchus > Pachyrhynchus sulphureomaculatus. Next base: position 159,184,477 of record CM032449.1, read on the forward strand.
CTATTCACAGAGGCTGAGGTTTACTATCTTTTCGCTCTGGGCTAATCAGAGCATTTTGAAACAAGCAGGTAGGCCCGAAGTAACGCATAAATTTGGTGTTATATAAGGATTTTTTACAAACAAGACAACAGTTATAGCCGGAATTCAAAGTTTAATATTGTTTGCGTGTATTTAAGTCATGACTATCTTTTTAGTTTGAAAATTATTTAAAAGCGTGAAGATATGTTAAAAGTTTAACGATCCTGGTGTACAGTAGTTCGTTATTAATTTTGGATATATATCATTACTATATTTAAGGCATCAAAAAAATATGATTCATTATATTAATTTTTTTAAGCTGAGCAGGGTAATACACATTGCCAAATTTAAGTTTCCTAAATAATAATAATAGAACAAGAGGGCGATCCGAAATTGTGACCTGTCGATTAACCGTCTGCCTAGTTGTTTATTCTATCGGGCTAGTCGAATAAAAGATTTTAACGTTGATTTTGCGGCCTCCGTGCCTTGGAATACC
>CM032449.1:159187490-159389990 GCA_019049505.1 Pachyrhynchus sulphureomaculatus
AGTGATAAGCGCACTAACAGACAAACAGAGAGAGAGGGACAGAGAGACGTTGCATTTTATATATATTATAGAAAATTCTAAATAACCTAGCCAGAGAGCAAATGTATGAACTAAAAAAAAAGTGTAAATATAAGTGGTTCTCAAGTCATAAATGCACTAACGGACAGACAGATAGACAGAGAGACGTTGCATTTTATATATATTATATTCTTTGCTACATGATATTTTTCCATATTTAATGTTTTAGGTGGTGGATTGCAAGAGAACGCGCTAGCAGCAAACATTTTTCCGACTTGATTCACTTTTATGGTCACTGCTTATTCCTTATGTTACCTAAGGTAATAAAATATAACCTATAACCTGGCTAGAGAATATATGTATGTTTAAAAAAAAATGCATCTAAATCGGACAAGTGGTTCTCGAGTCATAAGCGTACTAACGTACAGACACACAGACGTATATATATATATATATATATATATATATATATATATATATATATATATATATATATATACTATCATAAATTTTTAAATTGTAGTAATATAGGCATCTGACAATTCTATTGAAAATGGTAAGAATTCGCTATCAGTCAGTGCCGCCATCGCAAGATGGTCAACGTTTCGTTCTATATAAGATCAGTGTGAGCTTTAACTCTTTTTTACTTAGAATAAATTTCCTTAATATCTGTTTAATTTCATATATAATGTGCAATTTCGGTGGTTCCAAGTCATAAGGCTTTCTGAGGCTTTGAGTACTGATAGTGAATCCGTTATTATCAATATCCTATTGGTCTGATTTTTTGCAAAAACTAAGCGATGGTAGAATTACAATTACTGCATAAGTAAAAATGGAAAAGGCATGATTTTATTTTAACTAAAGGGATATAGAAAGCTTTCCCCATAACAATGCTCCTTTTTTAATGCTGTTTTGAATTGTATATATGTGCGTAATTTACTTTGAAGAGAGTTCAAAGTAAAAACCTATGTATCTATAACATACATAAAATGCAACGTCTCTTTGTCGATTTACATGTTTTTTTTTTTTAATTCATACATATGTTCTCTGGCCGGGTTATAGGATATATTTTATTACTTTAGATAACATAAGGAATAAGCAGTGACGATAATAGTGAATCAGGTCGGCACAAAATTTGCCGCTAGCGCACTCTCTTGCAATAGGCTGCCTAAACCGTTAAATATGGAACAATATCAACTAGCAGAGAATATAATAATCTATAATAATACTAACCTTGCCCGCGGCTCCGCTCGCGTGGACCGCTAGTATTATTATAGATTACTATTATCGCCACTGCTCATTCCTTATGTTACCTAACGTAATAAAATATATCCAATAACCTGGCCAGAGAACATAGGTATGAATTAAAAAAACACGTAAACCGGATAAGTGGTTCTGGAGTGATACGCGCACTAACGGATAGACAAAGAGACGTTGCATTTTATATATAACTTATTCCTTGCTATATAATATTGTTCCATATTTAATGGTTTAGGCAGCTTATTGCAAGAGAGTGCGATAGTGGCAAACTTTTTTCCGACTTGATTCACCATTATCATCACTGCTTATTCCTTATGTTACGTAACGTAATAAAATATATCCTATAACCTGGCCAGAGAATATATGTATGAAGTATAAAAAAATAAATATGCATATCGGATAAGTAGTTGTCGAGTGATAAGCGCACTAACGGACAGAGAGACAGACAGAGAGATGTCGCATTTTATATATTATAGATATAGATAAATAAAAAATTCTGTCTGTCTGTTTGTCCGTTAGTGCGCTTATCACTCGAAAACCACTTATGCAATTTACGTGTTTTTTTTTTTAAATTTATACATTCTGGAAAGGTTATATAATAATAATAATAATAATAATAACCCCTCAGGGGCTAGGGGAATCCCAGGATTCTCCTAGTACGGGCATTGACGATCCCGAGGTACCTGAGTCATGTTGTGCTGTCTTGTGTTGTTCAGATTATGTGTAATAAAAACGCAATCTTAAGGTGTTTACCGTGCCGAGAAGATGAATGGCTCAGCGTTTATGAGTCGCGAACGGTTCCCCCGGATACCGGGCGCCCTCCGGGAATAAGTAGCCTTGCTGTGGCATCCAGGCTCTGCCGCAGTCGACCCTTCTTTCCTAGGATACTCGTGGGAATACTATGTTAAATAATAATAATTATAATAATGAAAATGGAACCCTGTCGTACAAACAGCTACAGCAACACCACAACAACAACAACTACAGACGAACCAAACAACCGCCTCAGTCGAAACTACTCCCGATAGTTTTACCAGATCCGACATTGTAGGTGATGGAAATTGCCTTTTCCGTGCAGTTAGCTTACACTTATATGGCCACCAAAACCATCATGAGAAACTCCAAGAGGTTGCTCTAAGATATTTACAACAAAACTGGTCGGAACTTCACACATTTTCATTAATTGAAGTCGACGATATAAAAGACTTCAATAACTATTATAATTAGCCTAGAGATACTTGCCCTCTCGGAAACACAAAATAGCAACTTTCATATCTTCTCAAAACAACGAAGAACAAGACATACAATAATAACTTTTACGGACAGACCAACAATAATAAGTACGGGAAAATACAACAAAACCATTTACCTTTTACTAACAGGCAACCCAATGTCGGGACACTTTGAGCTTCTGACACCACAAAACATTGAAAACATTCCAGAGAACAACAGACCCATAAAAGAAGCATCGGGCGAGCGACGTAACGGTCGAGGACGTCGCGGGAAATGGCAGCTCGACCAAAACGATGAAGTCCAGGCAACCGAAAATGGACCTGCCAAAAGTGTTGTGTCGGCGACTAAGCCGACACCCACCAAGGCGGGAAAAATCACAGCAGCGCATAAGTTGCACCACAGGAATCAACGAACACGCCATGCGTTGCTGTAATGAAAACACAAAACCTGACAAAGAAATCACTGAGAAGAGAATCACTCGCCGCTTGGACCCACCAACATCAATCCCAAGCGCAACCGACGTAGATACGGGACAAACACAACCACCAAAGCCAGGCCAGGGCCCGTATGTTTTGCAAGGACAACACGCAACTACCAAGGCTGGCAAACCAAGACAGCGGTTAAAGTGGACGGATGAGATGAATAGGACGGTGATGCGCTGTTACTACACCGCTACCAAACTCGAAACAATAACATCGGGCTACAGACCGAAACTGCACAGACTTTTCTTGACCGAGAACAGAGAGTAATAGACCAAGAACAATCGTCTCACACCTCTCGAATTGTAAACCATCAAGGACACAGTGGCTGTTGAACTGAACACAGACCAACCAAACAACAGAAACAATAAAGCAGATTCCGAACCAGCCTCACACACACAACCACCCAATCGAACACAACAAGACCCACCACCCAGGAGGAGCATAACGCAAAATAATATTGCGAGTACCGCGCAACACCATATCACAGACAACAACATGAATCACTCGCCACCCTCAACAACATCTACACAACATCACCCCGAGTCACCTCTCATACAAACACTTAAAGCAAAAAATGGAGTCACATCTAGCTCGATGGTCAGGCACCGACCCCACAACAAGAAATCCCATCCCTCGTTTAATCTTTAGACAGAGCACGCAACCAATCCTCAACACACTAAACAAGCACATAATACCTCAGTATATAACAGACTTAAGCACAATCGAAGACATTCACACAATAATATACGCAACAGCAATCGCCACTCTAACAAAAAATAATCAAAAACTCCCTCAACGACAAGGAAACCCCAACAGGACAAAACCAAAATTCAAATGGCAAATAAGAATAGAAAACAAAAATCAACAACATCAGGAGAGATCTAGGACATCTTACCCAGTTTATAAGCGGGAACGCGTCCAAACGTGTCACACAGGGGGTAAACAAGATCAAATCTAAATCTCCCAACAGAACACTGCCAGAAATCCTCGATACCTTGAAACAAAAACTATCTGTATATGCCGCAAGACTCCGTAGATACAAAGAATCAAATGAGAGGAAAGACACCAACGACCTCTTCCGAAGAAGCGAAAAAAACAGTTCTACCGGAAAACTATGTACAACAAAACAGATAGCAGTGACTGAACCACCAAACAAACAACTCACAGATTATTGGAAAAGTATCTGGTCAGCACCCAAACTACACAATAATAACACCCCCTGGATCAAAGCCGAAGAAGACAAACATAAACATGTGACAGAACAAGAAAATACCACATTGAATACACAAGAAATTACAGAAACTATCAAACACACACACAACTGGAAATGTCCTGGAATAGACAATATACAAAACTTCTGGTACAAACAGTTTGCCACCACACACGAAGCACTCACACACCAAATCAACAAAGCCATTCTACAACCACACACATTTCCCACTTTCCTCACACAAGGAATAACATACGTTAAACCCAAAAGCTCAGACACCACAAACCCGTCAAACTACCGACCTATCACCTGTCTTCCAACCCTATACAAGATCATCACAACCACAATTTCGAAGAAAATAGAACAAAACCTAACAGCCAACAATATTCTCACAGAAGAGCAGAAGGGATGCAGGAAAAATAGTCGAGGATGCAAAGAGCAGCTGATTATAGCGTGATTATGGGACAAACCAGAAAAGAACACAGAAACTTTCACACCGGTTACATAGACTATAAAAAAGCCTTCGACTCCATACCCCACAGCTGGTTAATCAGGGCCCTAGAAATCTATAAAATCAACCAACACCTCAGGCAGTTTCTCGCGCAAATTATGAAAACATGGAAAACCAAAATACGCCTAGAAACACAAACCGAACGGATCCAAACAGAAGAGCTGTACATCAGACGGGGTATATTTCAGGGAGACTCGCTCAGTGCTCTATGGTTTTGCCTCTGTCTCAATCCACTCTCAAATATACTAAACAGAACAGAGCATGGCTTCAATATCAGACACCAAAAAGTGAATCAACATAAAATAAAAACCACCTCCTATATATGGACGACATAAAACTCTACGCTGCCACACAAATACACCTGAAAGAACTCCTCAAAATCACAGAAATATTCACCTTAGATGTCAATATGGAATTTGGTATAAGTAAATGCAAAGTGCTCCACATCAACAAAGACCAATGGAAGTGCCACCATGAGACAGAAACCATCAACAATGAAACACTCGATAACATGTTCGACAAAGAAACATACAAATATCTAGGCTTCCAACAAAACACCAAACTCAACCACACTCACATCAACACAGAGCTCAGAACCGAATTCAAAAACAGACTGACGAAACTTTTGCAGACAAAACTCAACTCTAAGAATCTCACTAAAGCCATCAACACGTTCGCTATACCTATACTCACATATTCATTTGGTATCATCAAATGGTCACAAACAGACATAGAAAATATTCACATCCTTATACGATCTCAATTCACCAAATACAGGAAATTACACCCCAACGCATGCAAAGAAAGACTTACCATCGAGAGGAAGGCAGGAGGAAGAGGAATTATAGACATCAGATCATTACACACAAAACAAATACAGGCACTTAGGAAATACTTTCACAGCAAGCAAACCAGCCTCCACACAGCAACAGTGAAAGCAGACAAAAAACTACACACCTCTCGACTTATCCCGGGCAGACCACTCAGCAGACACACACAGTCACACCCAATTACAACAGGAAAAGATGAAAACGTGGTCAGAGAAAACACTCCACGGAAAACACAGATACCACATAGAACAAGACCACGTAAATAAAAAACAATCATACACCTGGTTACAAGATGGACAGCTATTCCCTGAAACAGAGGGCTTCTTACTTGCCATCCAGGCTAAAGTCATATTAACCAGAAACTACCAAAATCATATCATCAAAGACCCGACTATTGCAGAGGACAGATGTAGCAAATGCCACCAGCAGAAAGAAACGATCGAACACATAACGAGCGGATGTAAAATATTGGCCAGAACAGAGTACACAGACAGGCATGATTCAGCTATCAAAGTGGTTCACCAAGCACTAGCCACAACATACAAACTCATAGAAAACACAGATCCATACTACAAATACACACCAACATCCATACTTGAAAATAAAGATTACAAGCTCTACTGGGACATCAGTATCCATACAGATAAAAAACAGTCTCCGCCAATAGACCCGATATTACTTTTCAGTGCAAAAAAGGAAAAGTCATCTATCTGATTGACATAGCTGTCCCCAACGACACAAACATCCAAACGAAATACACAGAAAAAATTTCCAAACACACAGACCTTGCAACGGAAATAAAAAGGCTATGGAAACAAGAAAAAGTCATCATTGTCCCCCTCATTATATCAGCCACAGGCCTTACACCAATAACATTCACACCACATTTAGTACAAATAGGACTCAACACAAACATACACAGAAACATTCAGAAGTCAGTGATTTTGAAAACATGTAACATTGTCAGATCATTCCTTAATACATAATGGTAATAGCGTTTGTGCTGACTTGGTTTTGGCCCGTCAGCCAAACATGGAATCACATTGATCAAATGTGAGAAAGAAGAACTTTTTGTAATAATAATAATAATAATAATCTATATAATATCTATATAATATATATGAAACATCTCTCTGTCTGTTTGTCTGTTCGTAAGAGCGCTTTTTACTCAAGTTGAACTTATCTGATTTACGTGTTTTTTTTTTTAATTCATACATATGTTCTCTGGCCAGGTTATAGGATATATTTTATTACGTTTGCTAACATAAGGAATAAGCAGTGACGATAATAGTGAATCAAGTCCACGCGAGCGGAGCCCCGAGCACGGCTAGTATTAAATAAAAGTATTTGATACGTAAATGTTATTAAATTTTATGCTGAAAAATTAATATTTGTTGAAATTCAAATCCACTCAGTCGAAATGGTGCCGAAAATTTGTACGCATTATTAATTATCAATATTACAAAAAAAAATGAAAGAAAGTAATTCTTAATCAATCCTTTCCAATTAAAGACCGTCTAAGCAAAAAAAAATCTATTAAACAAGATACATAAATCATTTATTGTGTGCGTGTGAAGAATTTTTGATAGACCGGTAGGCAGACTGGTCATTGATGCCTTCAGTATCTGTCAGTCTTGCATGCAAGAACCATCACTCACATTAGGAGCTTTTGTTTTGTTTATGATGTAGTACTTTTGTTTTCTTTACAATTTATTAAAAGCCAGTTTCTTGGTAGGTATGGTTTGTTTCAACTTATAGTGAGTAGCTTCAGCTGACATTGTTATGTAAGTAAACCACTAGCAGGTCGGCTTTGTGCTGCTTGTTATTCTTTTCGATAAATTTTGTTTATTTTCTAAATCATTATGAAAATTTTCCTTGGTTTTTATTGAAATACTGAACAAATTTTATAGTTTTTTTTAAAATTATTTGTAGTTAAACGTATAAGGAGCTTAGGAGGGAAGAGAGTTCGTTTTGAATACACGTATTACAGGTTTCTTTCCGGGTTGCTGGAGCCCAGAATTCTGAAAAATGTGTTAATTTTCACTATTTTCAATTATTTATCATTATAAGAGGGTTAAAGGGGTTGTTTGGTATATTGAGGAGGTTAGAGGGGTGACTTAGAACATCTTGTATTATGTGTCATTTTGGGATGTTCGAACTTTACGAATCTGAAAATTATGAAATTGCCATGCTTGTGTGCTGTTTGAAAAATTCTCAGCCTAACAATAAAAGAAATTTTTTTTTGAAGTGAAATATGTTTTATTTTTCAATATAATCTCCTGAAACTTCAATACATTTATTCTAAAGTTTTTCAACAATTCAATACTATCATTAACGTGTGATTCCGGAAGGTCTGAAAAATATTCATCCACGGCTGCAATAGCTTCGTCATTTGATGTAAAACACTTTCCAGACAGGAATTTTTTCAGGTTTGGAAACAGATAATAGTCAGAGGGAGCCAAATCTGGTGAATACGCTAGATGTTCAAGCAATTCGTACTTTAGTTCATTAAATTTTTCCATCGTCAAAACATTTGTGTGAACACGTGGATTTTCTTGATGAAAAATGATTCTTTTCTTCCTTAAAGCAATTCTTTTCTCACGAATTCTTGCATCCAACTGATGTAAAAGGTTACGATAATATTCAGAGTTAATTGTTTCACCTTTCTGAAGATAATCGATCAACAACACATCTTTGTAATCCCAAAAAACTGTTGCTATGAGCTTTCCTGCTGATGTAGTCGTCTTTGCCTTCCTTGGTGTACTTCCACGTTTCAAACACGCTTAAGAAATACGCATTCGAATGTGTTTTTGGTCAACAAAGCTTTTTCATATGTAATTCCGCATGCAAAATATTTCCAATTCACTCTTTTGAGATGCCTATGGCCTCAGCTTTTTCCCGCAATTTCATTCGTCCATCATCTATCCCTACATCATGGACTTGTTGAATAATTTGTGGTGTAGCAGTTTTTGGACGACCTTCGTATGGATCATCTTCGAGGCTTGTAAGACTAAATATAAAAATAGCAGCTTATACACTTTTAACAATTTCTGTTGGTGTTAAATTATAAAAAACAAAAAATGTAACCACTGCACGATATTCAGCTTCTTCCATTTTAAAAAACTCAATGACACATCAATATTAATAGCTGCTACTATTCGAACAAATTGGCAGATCGAAATAAAATTTTACATGTGTTTATATAAAGGATGGAACCTTCCAATACAATTATACTTTCACAGTTTCTAAAGCCATCTATGTGTCAGGCCGAGAACTTTTCAGGGAGCCTAAAGGAAAGTATTCTGAAAAATCACAATCAGAGATTTTTGCTTTTCTTCACGTTTTAGAGTTCCTAGCTCTATGCCTGTCGATATCTTGACAAGACAACTTCTCTACGTACATAGGTAATATTTAACGAAGGGATGAAGTATATAATTCTTGAACAATATCGCTTCAGGCACCGGTAGGTGAAGAGGGTGAGGTTCGATAAATTTCAAATGGTTTTAATAGTATTATGGTAAATTTTCCTGTTTTTTGCTCCAAAAATACAGTAATTTTATATAAATATTTATAATAAAACCTAAAAGTATAAGGGATAAAAGGGATGAGGGAGGAAAATAGTGAGTTTGCTTCCTATTTCAGGGACTGAAAGGGGAGAGGGAAGTTTAATATTGTATAATTTCAATAGTAAAACATATAGGGCAATAAAGGGGAGGAGTAGAGGGGTTGAAGGGGTTTCTTCCTTTGTATGGTATTATAGGTAGGGAGTTCGAGGGGTCACTTCGTATTTGTTATGTTATAGATATTTTTTGGGATTCTTTAAGTATAAAGATGGAAAATACATTATTTTTTTAACATTTTAATTTAGTTTCAATATTATTATGAGGATTTTGCCGAGTTTTTTGTTTAAAATATTTTATAAAGTTTTAGCTAATTATTTATAGTAAAAAAAAATGAGGTGAACGGAATGAGGGGTAGTAAAACATACATCAGGTGGAAGGAAATGAGGTTGCACATATTTTATAATACACAGCTATTTCAGTCTTCTTTCTAATAGCGTAGAAGGGATTGAATTCCGGTTACAAAGTAACCTAAAGAATATTAAGTTGACTGTACCTTTGGTAAATTATTGTCTTCACTGCTCTTGCTAAAACGAAATAACCGGTCAAGTTGAACTTGCACCATTAGTGTTCCGTACGTTGTTTGCTTTTAAAATAAAAAATGTTGTTATGGTGGTATAGAAAGATCAGTGACTTCACAAAATACACCAACAAAGTGTGTTTCCAATCTTTACTGAAAATTGATGACCTTGAATTTTTTTTTTTTTATGTACCAGATAAATTATTAAAGGGAATGCACTTATGATAATTTTCGTTAAATCTACACCCCCTGGAGAATATTCCAGAATTTTTTCAAAATTTTTTGATAAGTACTTTTCGAGATAAGGTGGGGGGACAGCGATTTTTGGCGATTTTTTAAAAATAATACAAAGAAAAGTGTGCTCAAGTATTACATTATATATATATATATATATATACATATATATATATATATATATATATATATATATATATATATATATATATATATATATATATATATATACTAGCCGGGCCCGCGGCTCCGCTCGCGTGGACTTGATTCACTACTATTGTCACTGCTTATTCCTTATGTTACCCAACGTAATAAAATATCTCCCATTATTTCTCCTTATCTCCCAATATTTCTCCTTATTTCCCATTATCTGTACATAATTTCCATTATCTAGGCTTATCTCTGCTCATCTCCCCATTATTTCTCCTTATCTCCCATTATTTCTCCTTATCTCCTATTATTTCTCCTTATCTCCCATTATTTCTCCTTATCTCCCATTATTTCTCCTTATCTCCCATTATCTCACCACAACTCCCATTATTTAGACTTATCTCTACTTATCTCCCATTATCTCTCCTTATCTCCCATTATTTATACTTATCTCCCATTATCTCACCTTATCTCCCATTATCGAGGCTTATCTCGACTTATCTCCCATTATTTCTCCTTATCTCCAATTATCTTACCTTATCTCCCATTATCTAGGCTTATATCGAATTATATAGAACATATGTATAAATTTATGAAAACACGTAAATTGGATAAGTGGTTCTCGAGTGATAAGCGTACTAACGGACAGACAGACAGACAGACAGAGAGACGTTGCATTTTATATATATTGTATTCTTTGCTACATGATATTGTTCCATATTTAATGCTTTAGGGTGTGTATTGCAAGAAAACGCGCTAGCGGCAAACTTTTCTCCGACTTAATTCACTATTATCGTCACTGCTTATTCCTTATGTCACCTAATAAAATGTAGCCTATAACCTGGCCAGAGAACATACGTATGGTTAAAAAAAAAAGCACGTAAATCGGATAAGTAGTTCTGCAGTGATAAGCACACTAACGGACGGACAGACAGACAGACAGACGGACAGAGAGACATTGCATTTTATATATATTATAGATATTCTCTGCTACATAATATTGTTCCATATTTAATGGTTTGGACTGTGTATTGCAAGAGAACGCGCTAGCGGCAAACTTTGTCCGACTTCATTTACTATTATTGTCACTGCTCATTCCTTATGCTACCTATCGTAATAAAATATAGCCTATAACCTGGCCGGAGAAGATATGTATGTTTAAAAAAAAAAGTACAAAAATCGGATAAGTGATTCTCCAGTGATAAGCGCACTAACGGACAGACAGACAGACGGAATACGTTGCATTTTATATATATTATAGATGTAATAAAATATATACCTATAACCTGGTCAGAGAACATATGTATGAATTTAAAAAATCACGTAAATCTGATAAGTGGTTCTCGAGGGATAAGCGCATTAACGAACAGACAGACAGACAAACATTGCATTTTATATATATTATAGATATAGATTATTTTTATTATTATATAACCTGGCCAAAGAATACATGCATGAATTTAAAAAAAGACAGGTAAATCTGATAAGTGGTTCCTGCGTGATAAACGCACTAATGGACAGACAGACAGACAGAGAGACATTGCATTTTATATGTATTATAGATTATACATATACAGATACATAATATTGTTCCATATTTAATGGTTTAGGCTGTGTATTGCAAAGGTACGCGCTAACGGCAAACTTATTTGCGACATCATTCACTATTTTACGTCACTGCTCATTCTTTATGCTACCTATCGTTATAAAATATAGCCTATAACCTGGCCAGAGAACATATGTATGTTTAAAAAAAAAGTACGTAAATCGGATAAGTGGTTTTTCAGTGATAGGCGCACTAATGGACAGACAGACAGAGAGACGTTGCATTTTATATATATTATAGATGTATTAAAATATATATCTTAAACCTGGTCAGAGAACATTTGTACGAATTTAAACAATCACGTAAATCGGATAAGTGGTTCTCGAGGGATAAACGCACTAACGGACATACAGACAGACAGAGAGAGGTTGCAATTTGTTTATATTATAGGTATAGATTATTATTATTATTATATAAACCTGGCCAAAGAATATATGTATGAATTTAAAAAAAGACGTAAATCGGATAAGTGGTTCTCGCGTGATAAACGCACCAGTGGACAGACAGACAGACAGAGAGACATTGCATTTTATACATATTATAGATTCTAGATATTCTCTACTACATAATATTGTTCCATATTTAATGCTTTAGACTGTGTATTGCAAGAGAACGCGCTAGCGATAAACTTTTTTCCGACTTCATTCACTATTATCGTCACTGCTCATTCCTTATGCTACCTATCGTAATAAAATATAGCCTATAACCTGGACAGAGAACATATGTATGTTTTAAAAAAAAAAAGTACGTAAATCGGATAAGTGGTTCTCCAGTGATAAGGTCACTAACGGACAGACAGACAGACAGACAGAGAGACGTTGCATTTTATATATATTATAGATATATATATATATATATATATATATATATATATATATATATATATATATATATATATATATATATATATATATATATATATATATATTTTAGTCGTGTTTTCTCAAGCTATCGTTTGACACCCCACTCGATGACCTACTAAAAAAATGTTTTTTTCACTTCCGATTTCACTCCCTAAATGTCAAGTCAAGTCAAAATTTGACTTTCAAAACTTCGATGAGGCCATCAATTCCTATATTATTACCAAATTTCAACTTTCTATTACAAATAGTTTCGGAGAAAATCGGGTGTGACAGACAGACAGGGAAGGGGTTAGAACTGTTAATTCGTATTTATAGTATTATACGTCTTTTTTAGAGTGAAGTGAAGGAATCTGAAAAATATGTTATTTATTCATTATTTTCATTTGGTCTAAGGGTTGATAGGATAGGGGAGGGAGCTAAAGGCATTACTTTGTATATATCGTCTTATACGTTATTTGCAGAGTTCCTGAATTGAAGGAATCTAAAAAAGCGTTATTTTTTTCTTGAAATGAAAGGTGTTAATGCGGTAGAATTGAGTACTCATTTTAAAACTAGACGTTGCATGTGAAGTACTGATACACTTTAACAACTTTTTATTGACGCTCCCGACTTTGGAATGGGGGAGCCTTGCTGTGTTGTGCTGCAGGGATTTTTTACATTTGCCTTATTGTTTTTAACTTACCTTGTGTAATATACCTTTCATTTGAATCTGTCATTTAAAAAAAATAAATAAATATTTTAATATCTACTATATATTTTCTTAATATTAGATAAAAATTTACTTTTGCGGATTCTTTATTTATTCCTATATACAATTTACTATCTATCCTGTATATTTAGTGAATTTGAATTGTTCTCCTACATTTAGAATATCCAATTTTTACATGTTTTTTAAACGAGATTATTCTATATAATAATAAAGCATTTTTAATTTTAACATTGACTGTAAAATTGCCATAATGTTCAACACTAAATATTTAGTGAAAAATTTTTGGTTCTTATATTTTACTACTAATTATACTCGTTTTAAAGCATAAGTTCTGAGTATCGTTAATCAAGTTTGAGATTGAGCACAAAAAGGTGATTTAGCAAAAAAGTAAAAGATATTGGGTTTATTTTTTCGCATTCTATTATTATTATTCTTACTTTATAAGAGCAAAAACATCCGTATTCTCTCCACCCACGAAAAATTTAAAACCATAAACAATACCGATGCGAAGTATATGGTACATCACAAATTACCTTAGAGCATTCTGTTTATTAAACGAACTTTAAATTACTCTGCAGCATTGGATATGCAATGAAAGAAGTAATAAAGCACACCATTATGTGTGCACAAGTTGACAAGACGTAATTATTAAATTACATAAGGAACAATGTTGCCTTCAAGCGACTTGAAACAGATGAAGAAGGAAATATAAACTTAATAAAAGTTAGAGTGCTATTAGTTCATGAAGAAAATATTTCTGAGATTGAAAAATACTCTTCAAATAAAATTGAAAACAGTCTTGAGGAATTTTAGTGTTCCATACTGAACACTTATAAGATCATATCTGTGTCTGTCTCTGTCTGTGTGTGTGTGTGTGTGTGTGTCTGTTTGTCTGTTTGTCCGTCTGCCTGCCATACCCGATTTTCCCCGAAAAACTATTTGACATAGAAAGTTGAAATTTGGCACTAGTACAGGAATTGATGGCCCCATTATAGCCATGTAGTTTTGAAAGTTAAATTTTGACTTAAAGGGTTAGTTTTGGGGGTGAATTCCGAAGCGAAAAAAAAATTTACCAAGTCATCGAGTGGGGTATCAAATAAATGCTTGTGAAAACACGAGTTCAAAAACATATATATTTATATTATATATTTTTTTTTTCTTTTTTATAGGTCTAGCACACATGCTGCAGGTAAGTCCCTAAAGTGCTCCAGGAGCGGCATGTGTGCGGAAAAAAAAAAGCGATTCACGTTGTTCTTGAATCGCTGTAAATCGTACTCGGTGGGAAACACAGCGCTGGGCAAATTATTCCAAAGGGATGGCGTTCTCCATATAAAAGACTGCTTGAAAAGCGTTGTACGTGGAGTAACAAGCTGAA
Source organism: Pachyrhynchus sulphureomaculatus (assembly GCA_019049505.1). NCBI lineage: Eukaryota > Metazoa > Arthropoda > Insecta > Coleoptera > Curculionidae > Pachyrhynchus > Pachyrhynchus sulphureomaculatus. The sequence goes on from CM032449.1 coordinate 159,202,112, forward strand.
CCTCATACGGATGTGAAGCACCAGCGCGACGTGTATTTCTAACATGCACCGCTTTGGGACGAATTAAGCGGGCTACATCCTTCAAACACTTTCCATGAAAATACTGTAGAACAGACTCAAGTCGCCAACCATTCTTCGATGTTCCAGCGAATCAAGGCCGCCGGTCAATTCCGGGTCTCCAGTCAGACGGACCGCTCTTCTCTGAACAGAATCCAACAAATGCAGTATATGTTTGGGAGCGGAGCCCCAAACGTGTGAACAGTATTCCATAGTTGGTCGAATTTGAGCTTTGTAAAGAATTAACAGTTGTTGTAGGGTGTAAAGCTTTCTGGTTCGAAATAATATTCCCATATTTGCTAGGGGAATGGAGTGCCCCGACATAACTATGTCGGGTTCAGCAACATTAACTTTTTTAAAAAAAACTGCCGCCTGGGTTTTTGTAGCGTTAAATTCCACTTGGTTACTGTCACCCCAAGATACAATTTCTTCCAGGTCTTTGTTAAGTTGAACGACCTCCTGCTGTCTGCGGATATTCGCCTGAGCAGCCGATGTCCGAGCGTTCAAGGTGAATGAAGAGACAAGCGTACTGTCATCTGCAAAGCTGTAGATTGGATTCCCGTTCTTTTCCAGCAGATCGTTAATGTAAATGAGAAAGAGAGTAGGAGACAGTATGGAGCGCCGGGGCACACCGGCGTTGATAGTGAAGATGTTAGAAAGAAATCCTTCGACCGCCACCTGCAAAGAACGCTCTTTGAGGAAACATGAGAGCCACAAACAGAACCTTTCAGACATACCATAAGAGCGTAACTTAGCCAACAGTCCATCGTGCCAAACGCGGTCGAATGCCTTGGATATGTCAAGAGCAACCGCTCGAGATTCTCCAAAGTGTTCAATTGCGTTGTTCCAAACATGTGTTACATAAGTCAGAAGATCTCCTGTTGATCTATGTTTATGAAAACCATATTGGTGATCGCTAATAATATTGAATCGTTCAAGATATTTTACAAGATGCTTATTGATAACCTTTTCCATGACTTTCGATATTATTAAAAGCAGTGCGACTGGTCGGTAGTTATTTGGCAAGGTCTTCTTGCCTTTTTTAGGTATCGGCTGAACCGTGGCACATTTCGAGCAGGACGGAAATATTCCCTTTCTGTAGGATTGGTTGAAAAGTCTACAGAAAACTGGTGTTAGTTCCCGTGCACAGTTTTTGAGAACTATGGCAGGTATTCCGTCAGCGCCAGAAGCCTTCTTGGTGTCTAGCTTCATTAAAATCCGCTTTATGATGCGCTGTCTGAGAACAACATCGGGCATCCTTGACTGCAATATGGGAATACTAGGTGGTGTTTTTCCTTGGAAATCGACAGTAGAATGTGAAGCAAAGAGTTCAGCCAACAAGTTCGCTCTCTCAAACAGGTGTGGTTGCAATTTGGTAAAATTTTGACTAACGGCCTTAGCGACTGACCAAAAGGACCGGGAATTGTTGGGACAAGCTAAAAGTTTGTTTCTAATTCGTTGATTGTGTGCCTCCTTGGTTTCGTCGATATTTCTCTTGCATCTGTTCCGGGCACGAACAAAGGTGTTACGATTTATGGTGTCAGGATTTTCACGCCACTGTCGGTAGGCAATATGTTTAGAAGCAACAGCTTCTTTGTTTATTTTTATTATATATATATATATATATATATATATATATATATATATATATATATATATATATATATATATATATATATAATATAATACTTGGGCACACTTTTCTGTGTATTATATTAAAAAAATTGCTGTCTCCTCCCTTATCGCGAAAAGTACTGATCAAAAAATGTTCTCTACAGGGTGTAAATTGAACGGAAATTATAACGAGTGCATTATCTTTAAGAATTTATCTGGTATATAAAAAAAAAAAAATTTCAAGGACATCAGTATTCAATAAAGATCGGTAACAAATTTTGTTAAAAATATTTGGGTGTGTTTTGTGAATTTATTGATCATTTTATACCTCCGTAACAGAAATTTTTGTCTAAAAAGCAATCAACTTACGGAACACTAATTGCTCAAGTCCAACTTGCACTTGGCCAGTTATTTTTTTTTACTTTTAGAATTTTTTAGTTTGAAGTCAAACGAGTATTTTTTTAGAAAATTCAAATTTTAGAGATCTTGTTCAAGACAGGTTGCATTAGTGCACCGTTCTTATGAGATCTCTTGATTATTTTAATTAGGGAAAACTCCTTTCTCGATTGGGTATTTAAATTCTTTTACTTCCGTAATTTCCTTCTCCACCCTTGCACGGCATGTGTAGTGTTCAATTTTTTTGGTTTTCCCAAAATTATAATATTTTTTTGTGGTCGACTGCACATATGACTGCTTTACTAACTACTTAACTAAATGCAATTACAGTTTTCTTGTATTTTGCTTCCTTCATTACTGGTATTCGTGGCAGTGTTTTTCTTTACTTGTGTCTGTTTCCTGTTGACTGACGACAATTCGTTTCTTTTTACTGCTGCTATCTCATTTTTTCAGAAAGCCCTTTGTTTGTAAGGTGAATAATTACGTAATGTTTTCGACATCCTTGTTTAAAGCCTTTATGTCTTACCTTCTTCGAGTTTTTGGTAGTGGAATCGTCGAGTACTGTTTGCATAATTTTAACTCCAGTTTCTATTGTTTTTAGTTTTTATTACGAAAGGATCATTTTTCTAGAGAACTTTTCTATCTGTTTGTACTTTTTCATTAACTCTTCTCTGAGCTTCTATCTTTGACTACTTCGTTTTTAATTTTAAATTTAATTAGCCAGTACATAATGACTGAACTCTGCATTTGTTCTCGTTCTATAATCGCCAATACCTCGCATATTGGGCATTAATATATATTTAGAATCGAAAATTTAAACAACTATTTAAGATCAGGTCATACCTAAATATAGTATAAAAATACTAATGAATTAATATCAAAAATTCATCCGTTAACTCTACCAAGTAACTCCAAATTTATATCGTTTGAAGTAGAGTACCTTTTTCCAAGTGTACCACGGTCAGACGCTATAACTTTAGTTCAAAAATTACTTGATAAAAATAATATTAACCCAATAGTTACACAAGAGAGTTAGCATTTATAGCTAAACAAAAAATATTAGATATTTTTTTAGACCAGAATTATTTCGAATTCAACGATAAGAATTATGTAAGTAGGAAATGTTTAATAATGGGAAACCTTCTTAGTCCAATTTTATCCGAAATTTTCATGGACAATTTAGAAGAACAAATCAATAATTCTTATCTAAATAAAAATTTCTTTTATTGGTACTGTTATGTATATGACATATTGACTTGCTTTACTGGTACAGATCGACAGTTAAAACTATTTCTAGATTATATTAACCAACTACATAATAGCTTACTTTTGCAGCAGAAATATAAACTAATAAATCGAATAATTTTTATAAAAGAATAAAGGAACATAAACAAAGTATTAGAATGAAGAATAACATAAAATGAAAACTATACTATCAATGAAGATTTCAGAATTTTGCAAAATGAACAGAAAGGCAAATTACTGAATTGTTTAGAGCAGGTAGAGATTAACCACAAAAAAAATTCTCATGTTTATTACTCAACGATCAATTAGATGGGGATGGGTTTCTTTTATTGAACTTATTCTAGGTATTATGGTGAATATTGTTAATTAATTTAGCACTTATAACCAGGTAACTCATATATTTTGTAACATACTTTGTAGTTAATTACATTTTGCTCCAGAAGAAGACACAGTGTGTCAACTCTAATAATAAACACAATTGGTAATTTTAAATAGATGTTTAAATTTTCGTTCCTAATTATTATGGATCTCCATAAAGTAACCGCTAAGTCAGTGCAGTAATATATATTTTTCTCCCAAATAAGTATGTTTTCCAGTGTCAAAGTATGATTTTAATATGTAATTTTTTAAATATCCTTTTTATCTCAAAATGTCAAAATAATTAAAAAAACATACACATACATGCAACTATTAAATAAAATCAGAAATAATATTTGACGACTTTTTTAAATTTATGGCATGATAAATTATGAACAAATGGTGTTATAAAACAATACATTTTAGAGAGCAAAGTTATTAAACGAAAGATGATTTACGTTAATAGTTATTTTAGGTGTGCTGCTGATATAGTGGTAATAGATGACAATGGATTTTAATGAATAATGTTTCATGTGTTATTTTATATTGTCATGATTATATTACTGCCAGAGACTTTATTAACCTTAATTTATAGTTTCATGGTAGGACTCCTGGAGTTTAGGCTTAATGATCAGTTAGGTTGAGTGATAAATATTTTCTTGTTAATCGATTTTTTTTTTCAGAAAATTGCCTTTAAAATTGGCCTTAATAACAAAATTACATAGATTAAAAAAAAAAACAACGTATTTATAATATACCTGCGTAAGCAAAAAATCAAAGAAAATTTTATCCAAAATGTGGAGTAAGGTCAAATTTTTAGAAAATGGAAAGTAATTAAGATAGTTCAAATTGCCTTTACCTTCACGTGACTTTGTTTATCCTCACTTTCTTCTCCATTTTTAGTTTAATAATTACCTGAATAATTGTAAATATATCGACATTTAAGATCTGCTTGTATTGACAAGTCATATTCTACTACAGGTTCCAGTACACACTATATATATATATATATATATATATATATATATATATATATATATATATATATATATATATATACATATATATATATACATATATATATATATACATATACATATACATATATATATATATATATACATATATGTATATATATATATATATATATATATATATATATATATATATATATTATATATATACATATATATATATATATATATAATATATATATATATATATATATATATATATATATATATATATATATATATACATACAGTCCGTCAAGTAATAATGTGTCCGCGATGATTCATTTTTGGTAGATGCGATTCTAACAATTCAACCAAGAATCGGTAGAGGGAACCTTTGTCTACTACGCAATTTAGAGAAAAGTATCAGTCGATTCCGAATTGTCGTCGAAATCACGTAAAATCCGAAGATTCACTTGTTTGCACGTTGGTTCGAGGCAAAAGTCTTTCTTAATTCTCATCCAAAGGGACCTAAGATGATACATTTTGCGGCCGCTAAATATATTAACGAGAGGAAAAATGTCATTGACATAACAAAACGTGGCTCGGTAGGCAAAGTCACTCCAAAAATCGAAAGACAAATCGTGTCTTTGTTTTCACGGGACCCAAAGTTGACGCTGCGTCAATGAGCTGCAAAATTAAGAAAATCGGGTTTGAATATATCCCATGAGACCATTCGATAACATCTTCATTCTCACGATGTCAAATTCCGAAGCACGTCGAAGAAGCCTTTGCTGGGCGAAAATCACACGATAAGATACTAGAATAACCCTCACAATCGCCGGACGTAAACCCTATTGAAAACGTTTGGTCCCTTGTAAAGAGAAAGCTCATAAGAAAGACTTTGAAGACTTGGACTCAGTTGTATCGCGAGATTCGAAAAATTTGCAGAGTATGCAGCAAATCTCGTCGACAGCATGCTTCGAAGATGCCAGGTGATTACTGATTGCAGGAGGCGAGTGAACAACTAAGGTAATTTGCGCTGTTGTTAGCACACCAAAGAATACATTGATGGCAGAAAATGTTCTTGAAATACAAACATATATATATATATATATATATATATATATATATATATATATATATATATATATATATATATATATACATATATATTTGTTTTCGTTTGACAAACTCTTTTATCTCGTGAACAATTATTTTTCCTTTTATATTATTCGAAATTACTAATTAAAGACCGCAGTAAGTGTTGTAAGCTTTTAAGATACTTGCTTATTCGTCCTGTAAAATACGTCCGAGTTTAACAAGTAAATAACTATTACATTTTGATATCTTCTGCCAACTAGTAATGATAGTTGTTTTTCTAGTAAGTTAAATAGTAAAATTGTTAAACTAAAATTTTCAATAATTACAAAAATGTTGAATAAAACAATAATACATTAAGTTGGAACTAAACTTCTTATGTACTTTAAAAAATCGTCAACGTATCAGCTTGAATTAAAGTCTATTAAGGCTAGAACGTGTATGCATACATACATAAAGGCAATTAAATAAAACTAAATAAAATAAATATTAACCGTGCACATGAAATACAGACGATGACAGGGCAAACACTGAAAGTAGATGCATCTACATTTTTTTTGGAGTCCATACATTATTACTTATTTATTTACTATTTTTCCATTCTTGTGACCCTTTCTTTTTTCCTTCTTTGGCTTAATTGCGGTCCTGAAAACAAGAATTGTCCGAGATTTCTTCACGTTTCAAGGTCAGATTTTCCCATTTCGGCTAATCTTTCCCTAAGCTTTTCACTCAGTCTGTAGGTCGGTTGGCACTACATCTCTCGAACGGATAGAAATATTAATTGCGGATTGAGCGCACCAAAAACCTTTCGAAAAGTAACTCTGGTCTGGAATTTCGCCCAATTTTGTCAACCTGTGTAATTATAACCAATTCTATTAGACGCATAATAAACATTACATTTTGCCTAATGTTAAAAAGTATCCGTAATGTTAACTAAAAGGTCAATAGTAAATCGATCATCACAAAATAATGTAAATAAATTACCAACAATTACCGTAATTTCAATTCCGGACCTGTGAAAATACCTGAGATTTTGCGGCTACCTCTTTATATATAAGCCAGCATCCCAGTCATTTTCGATTCTCCGTCTCATTGACACACTTATAGTACTAACGATAATCTCCTAAAGATTAACTACCCAGCTATGCTCAATACCAGTGTATATAATACTAATGAAGAAATAAATTGTAATCTAATAGTAGTAATTATATATTTGCGACCACCGAGTCCCAATAAAATATATCATTTCTTTACTGACCGCTAAGAAATAAGATACACGAGCCTGAACCAATATGCACCTGATAACCGTAATAATAACCCTGTAGCTCAGTGCTACTTGATTAAAATTTGCGATATTGATCTTAGATTAGATAAAGCATTATGCTGGTTAATTGCAAGTGGACGAATGCCGCTGCAGGAAAGATACACTTTTCAGTTACAGAGTGATCAGTATTATAGACATTTTAAAATAAACCTTACTGACTAGGATTTTAGCAAAATTTTGAAACATGGAACATCCGGAGTTTGAGAGGAACATGAGAAATTGTCATAAAAAGCCAATAACATCAGTATTGCTGTCTTCATAGAAACAAAAAAGGAAGGAAGTAGAATAGAAGAAATAAATCCATATTTATAGAGGATTACCCAAAAGTAGTACAGAAGGCCAAAGGATATCGCTATTAATAGACAAAAACCGGAAAAGCAAATTAACCAACTGGGAGACTATAAGTAAGAGAATAGTAACTGCAAATTTGAACCATATATGCTCCAAGTAAAAATGCTACAGTCCAAATAAAAAACCAGTTTTATAAACCAGTCGAGGACGTGCTTATTAGTCGAATCAATGTAATTTCTACTTCTTAATCACTTCCAACTTTGATAATTTTTTTTTTAAATATTTGTTTTAATATATTATTTGAAATCAAAAAAATTGTTGTGGGGGACATAAATATTTATATTGTTTAAACAATAATGTAGTCAAGCTGAAAGTGATGCTGACCGCTTAAATGTACAGTCAACTCTAGATTGTCTCTTTCCTCATGTAGCTGTTGTAGCAGAGGATATTGATGTGTTAGTGTTATTGTTGGCTTTAGCACCAGATGATAAAGAATTGTACTTTTTAAAACCACCAGCGAATAATATTTTACAGATCATATTTTCAAGATGTGATACTATATTAGCTTTCTATAGGAGAGGTAAAAATCAATTTGATAAAATATTCAATGATTACAAGTTATGCGTAACAGCTGAAACTTTTATGGTTGAAAATCAAAGTGAAGAAGTATTTTTTAACGAAGGTGTTCTCTGTATTCTCACACTGTTCAGCGCTAAAATGGCCAAAAGCGTGAATGTATTGAGTTATAAGTATTTTATAACGTTAGCCTCGAAGAATAACAGCGTACAACTTAGTTCACTAACTCCGACAGAAGATGTAGCCAAGAGAGTCTATTTACAAGTTCAGCAATGGAAAAATAATTCTCCAATATCTCCTGGACGATGGGGTTGGCAAAGAGAAAATTATTTGAGACTAGTAAAAATGACGTAACCAGCAGCACCGAACAACATATTTTGCTCTCGCAAAACAAGATATGGTGTAGCATATGGCTCCAAAAAGCTGATTGCTCACCTATATGCATTGTTTGCAGTGTAAATGACTACGATAACCACTAAGAGAATGAAGTTTCCAATACTCAAGATGAAAAATGAAATCTTATCATTTTTTATATATTTAATATATCAATCCTATATCATTCTTAGATATATTATGTAAAAAAAAATTCTATTCATAATTAATAATTTAAAAATTAAATCTAAAAGCTTTTTTAATGACATAATTCAAAAAAAAAATTAAATATACCTTGCTATTTAAAATTTCACTAATTATCGTGAAAAACATTAAATCTTTCCATAAATAACATTATTGGTGTTTAAACAATATATGTATTCATTTCCCCACAATATTTCTGACTTCAAATAATATATTAAAACAAACATTTTAAAAAAATTATCAAAATCGCTTCTGTTCATGATTAAGAAGTTTCAACGAATTTTCCTCTTCATTGACTCGACTATTTGAAGGTAGGCGATCAGGCGGTGTGCGTTATTTTGAGCGATTTTAATGCTCCGACTGGAAGAAGGTCAAACGCTGCGGTAGTTGGAAATAGTGGGGAAGAGGTACTGAACGATAACGACAAAGACTTATTCAAATATGTGTACAATATAACCACTATATATATATATATATATATATATATATATATATATATATATATATATATATATATATATATATATAATAATAATAAAAAAAAAGGGTATAATGTGGTTCAGATCATTACCTGTTGAAAGGTCGTATGTATTAATTCATTCAGCTCTAATGACAAACAAATAAACGAACCTATACAACAAGTAATAACAACAGAACAAATCAGGTATAACTTAAACGGCTTTTACCAACACAGCATTAAGATACTCGTTCAAAACCATCTAGATCAAAAACTCAATAAAGATTATCCAAAATTAGAAACCAACATAGCATACAGCACTAAAAGTCCTTGGACATGAGCAGAAAGGTACCTATAAATATAATAAAACTAAAATATACTAGAAATAACAGTAAACTTATTTTTACTTTCTTTGTTAAAGAGAAGTACTGTATTTATTTAAAAAATCACAAACTGATATTCTTGCATTTCTTGACGTCTCAAAGTTCCTGGATCAAGAAAAATATAGTCCACGATTTCCTTTAGTTTGTCGGTCTGTTGATCCGATAACTTTGAAACGATTTTAAATTGGGTACACATGGGGGTAAAACTAGGGATATAACGAATGGATTTCGGCAATTTTGTTAAAAGGGAAATTGATAAATTTAATAATTTTTCTTGGTTTGTAGTTAATGTAATGAACAAATTTTAAACATAATTATTTACAGTTCAACATTCAATGGGATAAAAGGGTAAGAGTTAGAGGGGTTATTACAGCCGGTATTAACATATGGCACTGAAACGTTGGCTTTAAATAAAAGTATAATAAATAAACTCCAGGTAACCAAACGCTAAATATTAGACTGCAAAATCGTATTCCTAAAATCGAGATACGAAGAAGATCAAAAGTGACAGATGTAATACAACGAATATGTTTATTAAGGTCGAATTGGCCTTGGCATATCGCAAGGATGAATAATAACAAATAGACACGCCATATAGTTGAATGGAGGCCTAGAGAACACAGAAGATGCAGAGGTAGACCACACACAAGATGGTCGGGCGACAAAAAAGTTTAGCGGGTCACGACTGGATGCAAAGAGCAAACAACAGAGCTCATTGGAGACAACTTGGAAAAGCTTTACATTCAACTATGGATGGAATTAGCTAATAATGATAATTATGATGATACAATACTTGCATGTTGAAAGGATCAAGAAATTATGAGAGTGATGAATCTTTATTGCATATGTTCGATCTTGTTGTTTGTGATCACCTCTTATATTGATCGTGTAACTTTAGATACGCCTTCGTTAAAAAAATAGCAGATATAAACTGCTTATTATTTATGGCGCACAAACTAAATTTAACTTAAACCATTGACTCGGTCGAATTTTTTCTGATCAAAAACGGTCAAGGTCAGTTCTCGAGAAAAGTTATATATAAGTACATGGTGAGCACGTACCAACGTATACTTTTTATAGCAATGTTGTTAGATGCGGGCAAGGTACCAAATAAAAACAATACCAGATGACTTCTGTCCCGGTGCACATTGCGTTATGACCCAAGGTGTAGGGTGTCATTTTTCACTTAACATATGTTGCTGTTACTTACAGAGGCGTAACTCTGTCAGGTACCGAGAACTATTACAAGTTGTATTTAAGTGGTTGTAAAAAAAACGAACGGGACTCTACTTGCAATTTAGATTACCGATTTACCTGATAATGCAGTTAGGTCTTGCCGAACTTCAAATCCCTTAAAATCAGCCCATTACTGAGCTCAAACCAACCTGCGTGACATATGATAATAATATACATACTACCGGACTCTTTTGGAAACGCTGTAGTAACAAGTTAACAAAACATTACGGTTTACGCCCCTACTGGCTCCATAGACTTACTCCTTGATCACGAAACAAGTGTGTTTCTGTATTTCTATACTCCATTTAATCGTAAATATACATGATGAGACATCTGTGTTCTTCTATTGGATGTTGATATTTTTTTATGTTTTGCTAATACCAACTCCTTTTGTCTCCATTTTTCCTTTACCGATTCCTCTAAACATCATTATGTAACCGTCGTAAAACTTTCTCTTCGTCTTAATTTTCTATAATGCACAAATGTGGTCTTTTAATTCTTTTATAATTTATTGCTACTAAGAATCTTTATACTATAGGAAGTACAGTAAGGTGGTCACGGAGTGGGACAGAATTCGGTATCTTAATCATATATATGTATACAACCAGCATACTTCTAATGTCATAACAAAAGTTTGACCTCCTCATGGAACTTTTTTACATTCTTATTATAGAATATTGTTTCTTCAGGATTTTATTTCTCTAGTTCATTTATAACATAGATACTCATTAAAATCAAGATTTACAAATTTTTCAGTATTATTAAAAATAAAATTATAAAAAAAGAGTTAATGAATAAGTGAATTTATTAATTTTCTGAAAAAAACGAAGGAAGTAGTATTTTTTAATTAGATTGTTACACTCCTATCTTTTACTTACAAGTCGCAAATTGTTGTGCCAACGGCACCTCAAAATGAAGAATATATCAAATAGTAATTTATTTGAAACCGGGCATTTGTTTCCCGCTTTACTTATATGAATTTAGCAACATGACTTTATATTATGCGATTTGCCTTTTTATTTTTGCACTTCAACATTTAGGTTATAGAAAACCATTCTATCTGTATTGATAGAAAAAGACGAATATTAATTCTGTAACAAACTATGTTTCAAAGGTTGTCAAGTTAAAAAAATTTTCTTACAATTTAACTACCATAAAGTCATAAGTAAAGATCTGAGAGATCCTTACTACAGTAAAAAAGCCGTAATGATATGATTTCACATGTAAATTCCTTATAATTGTAATTTACATTAATCTAGACACTCAAGAATCATTTTATACACTGATAAGTTATGCCTTTCCATTTAATTCACGACACGGCCCAAATAGATGCAATTGCAAAATCTGATCTATCGTACATAAGTCCAAGTAAAAATCTCTTTTTTTTTCTTCGTAGTTTTCTGCAGTCATGTGGTCTTTTAAGTTTTTTATAGTTTATTGTTTTTTGTTGTTAAAAATCTTTTCATTGTAGAAACTACAGTGTAATATTTTGTTTTTACTTTTCTTGCTAAAAAAAGTACTGCATACGTGAAAAAATTTCATTCCTTTACGTTTTAGGATTTCTAGATTATGAAAAGCATAGTCACTCATTTCCGATGATCTCTCTCTCTCTATCTGTTGGACTACCACTCTGTCGGTCTGTTGGCACTATAATTTCCGAACGAGATATCATTTTTAAACTTGGTATATATACATTTTTAATACTTATATATATATATATATATATATATATATATATATAAAATACCTAATGAGAGGATGAAACCTATAGTTTTTAGGCCTTAACTTAAAGCAGGTCGATAAATTTTTTTGTTAAGATAATAAACAAATATTTCGTAATATTTACATCAAAACATTATTGGGGTACAAGGGGAGGCGGGGAGAATAGAGAAGTTATTTCATATATATATATATTTATATATATGTCATTACATGTTCTTTTTAACGTTCCTGGAATCGAAAAATTCAAAATTTATGTTATTTTTTTCATTTTTTAACGCACTTGGTTGATGTAATTGACAAATTTAAGCTTATTATTTATAGTAAAATATATAAGGGGTTAATGGGACCGGGTAGAGGGTTAGAGGGGTTGCTTCATATATATTGTGCTATATGCCCTTTTCAGGGTTCTAAAACTGTAGGAATATGAAAATTATGGTTTTTTTTATTACTATCAATTTTAATAAAGGAAGGGTGTGAAACGATTGGAGAATCTTGTATAGTTTCAATAGGAATATGAGAAATTTTCCAGAATGAGTAAATCTTAATCATAATCATTTGTGCTAAAACATATAAGATGCCAAAGTGGTGGAAATCAGAGACAAAAGGACGACTTCGTATTTGTCTTATTAGAGATCTCGTTAGAAGTTCTTTCAGTAAAGAAATTGAAACATTACATTTTATTTCATTATTTTCATTATTAAGGTAGGAAGAAAATCAATGACAGGGTTGGGGGTCATTGCATCTTTTCAATAGTATTATGCGAATATTTCTTGGTTTTTGATTGGGATACTGGATAGTTAGTATAAAATAAATTTTCTATAGCAAGGGAGAAGGTAGGGGGCTAAAATGGTAATTGCATGTATGTCGTAATATACTTCTATTTCAGTGTTCCTGTTTTTCCATTATTTTCAATTTTAAGAAAAATCTTATATAGAAGGGATTAAGATCTGATTACACAATAACCTAAAAAAAATGTTGACTTGATTATAAGATAAGTTTTATAAATAAAAATGGTTAAGTTGGCGGAAATTTGCTTATGGAACGGCAGGTAAATTATTGTTTCTCCTGCCAACGGGAAATAGTGTATTCGTGAAAAAAATAACCAACCGAAATTGTTTTTTTTTTCCAGGTCTTCGAGTTTTCGGATGAAAAACATATTTCCTTAACATCCAATTTCATAATAAATAATAAATAATCTAGCAACAATCACAAAAAAGGTTTATTTTTATTTACATATCAAGAGTTTTTTTTCGGCATACCGGATAATTTTTTATCTGTGTCATCCAGATTTGAATTTTATTCTTTAAAGTATGCACGTTGGCAGAAAGCATGTAGTTTTTTGATCATTTTATCAATTTTGTTCCAAATCATAAAGTACAAGAATTGCAGAGTTCACAACACTGGCACAATTAAAACTATTACCGAAAATTGTGGATTCGCCGAGCTTGATTATCCACCTTAGGTTCCCAATTTGATACCCTAGGATGGCTTTTTGTTCAAATATCTGACATCAGATGATGAATTTAAAGTCACCGTAGCGTAGTTTTTTTGAGATATAAAGAAAACAAGTCAAAAAAAGCTGGACTAAGTGTATTAGTGTAGATAATAAGTATTTAGAAAAGTAATTCACTTTTAGGCTCTGCGAGTTTTTTCTTATTGCTAGGTACATAATTTCAAAAACCCTTGTACCTGACCCAAGCAATGGCTGCAGTTTGCTAATATAATATTTTATTATGTATAGCCTGTCCCAAAATATAAGATCCTGATTTTTTTCGTTTTAAGTGGGCAATATAAAAATTCTGACCTTTTGTTTATGATAGGTTGCAGAGATGGACTTAAGAATTTTATTCATGTAAAAACAAATGGAATAAGAAGTAAAAATATACAGTTTGAATGAACGGGGTTTATAAGAGGGGACATATTGTATAAATAAAAATATATTTTAACTTAAACCTAATTCGGTTTCACTATTACTATCATTAGCTGAGGTAATTATCAGTGGTTTTATATTATTTACATAAATATATGAATCTTCAACTTCAACAACGTGCTCACTAGAATTCTTCCAGCTTTCACGGTCGTGTCATTTATAACTTTTTTTACTAATTCAACCACTGACACGCTTAAATTAGGAGAAACATTTTGTGCCCTTAATTTTGATTTAACTTGATGCCAAATATGTTCAGTTGGATTAAACACACAATAATAAGGAGGAAGCTGCAAAATAGTGGATCCCATTTTCTCAGCCATAATATCACAAACATATTTCTTTTTAAATTTATAGTCTTCCAAAACTTCCAAAAGATCACTTTTTATAACTAAAGTCAAAATAAATCTCATTTTCTAACGTATATTCCTGTATCTTCGATTTGGTGTTGGCTGGATTAGGAACCTTATTTAGTAGGCGACTATGGTAACTTGTATTGTCGATAACTATAACACTCTGTTCGGGAACATTTGGCAAAAGGGAATTTTGAAACCAATTGTCAAAAAATTCTGCGGTCGTGTCTTCGTGATAGTCCAAACTAGAACCTTTTATGTTTTTTGCAGATTATAGTAGACAGTTTGAAACCCAGCCCTTTTCAGATCCAGCATGCAAAATGGTTGATCGTTTACCTTTATTTCAAGGTGCGTTAGTCTGACATTTTGTACTGCTGTCAACCCACACTTTTTGCACAATGTCATGGATATCGAACCATGTTTCGTCAAGGTAAATTATTGGCCAATTCTCTGATCAATATTTTTTAATTTCTTGTAAATAAGTATGTCGCAAGATTCGTAATCTTTGTGACTCCATCACTACTTGCCTTTTGTTGATTTTTCGGAACGTGAATCCCATTCTAAAGAGAATTCTGTGAAGGGTTGATCGGCCACAATGTATATTGGTACCGTCTTGCACCAGTCTTAATTTTATTTTGTCTAGTGTCGGCACCAACTGCTCTTCATACATAGAATATATTTTTCTTCTGATGATGTTTTTTTCACAATCGTTACATGATGCATTTGAAAATCTTTCCGTTTTTTCCTGTTCCTGAGTGATGGTTTTCCTACAATACCCTTAGTAGTAGAAATTGGGGCTTTTGTTGGTTCACTGGTTTCTTGCAAAGCACTTTGTTTATTCAAGTTTCTTTTTACCAAACTGTCGTAAACATTTTTCACTATTTGTTTAGCGTCAAGTGACAAATGTTTTCTCTTGCGTTAGCGACTATTGCAATTTTCCCACGGCCGCCACATAATTAAAATAGAACCGTTACGTTGTAAGTTCTAAGTAAAACTAAAAATAATAACAAGTCGAATCGTAATGGGGACCTGTGGTCATTAGGTCTATATTATCAAATACTTAAAGGGCTCCAAACTGGGTTGCCAGGTAGTAAATATAGGTTAAAAATAAAACCAACATGATTGCAGGTGCAAGTGAGGGCGGTATACAAAGCAGGTAAAATAAAAATACGTTTATCGTAATACTTGGCAACTATGCACAAAACCTTAATAGCGTCGTTTATTGCCCCATTGAAAAAGCAAAAAGGGAGTATCTTATATCTTGGGATTTAGTATACCAACTTATCTATTTTCGGCTATAAATATTTTAAAATTAACATTTTAAGGGATACCTTCTTTAAAAGAGTAACTTACATTTTGGTAGGTCTTGGTTGATTACTAAGTCATTAACTTTAACTTATGCAGCTTTTTAATACTTACTTGATCACTACGCTGATCAAGTTACACATATTATAATACGACCAAACAAAGTGGCGCCCCTGTTTGTTTAGTTATATAGGTCGACTTGCCCTTAAGTTTAATTACAAACTTTATGGTTTACGTATGGTCAGTACCTAAACATGTTACTCTTTAAGTTTAATGTTTGAAACCGATTCGTAATTTAAAACTGAAGCACGTAACTCATAAGCGGTAAAAAGGTAAATATTTTTGACTGCGACGTAGTGGGTGGTGAGTATTTTTAGTCTAATTACTATGCGAGGGTTTTTATGTAATGGAAATTTACGTACAAAATTGCAGGTGAGCTTTATTTTTTTAAGTGCTCCTAAGGAACGAATATCTGGTTACCCAGAGCGGTAAATGCGTCAGAAATATGAACTGGTGTTTTTAAACTTAAAATATATTCCATAAAATTTTTTATGGCTTAAAATGGTTTTAATAAAGCGTTAATGAGTGCGGTTTGTGGAAGAGAGATGCAGGTACACCTAATTTATCTTGACACCTTTGACTATTCTACGAATAATTACATAAAATTTTTAAGCACATTAAAATTGGTGGAAGGGAAAGTAAATTTCGATAATACGATTAAAACTATATAACGCATCGACATCAACATTTTTCAACCCTTTCCCCTTAGACCATATCTCTCGAAAACTGTAGGTTTCATTTCTGTTTCAAATATTGTATTATTTTGTTTGAGAATTATGGTGCCATTAAACCGACGGACCGATAGGCCAACAGTCAGATCGGACCACTGACGAAATTAGGAAATATATTTTTCGTGATCTAAGGTCCAGAAACGTAAAGAAAGCAAAAATCGCGGAGAGACTTTTTTCACGAATACAACACTTCCCTTTAAAAAGGGAAGTAAAAACAATAATTTACCTACCGTGTCAGAGGTAAGTAAATTTCGGACAAGTTAACTTCTTGTATTTCTAACACTTATTCTATAATTAAATTAATATTTCTTTAGGTCACTTTATAAACCGATCTCAGTCCTTTCTACATATTATTTCTGTAAAAACTGGAAGTAATGGACAAGCACACTGAAATAAGAGTATCTTTATAATATGTTGACAACCTCTTCTAACCCCCTACTTCATTCCTTTTACCTTATATTTCTTTTATCAGAAAGAATTAGCTGAAGTTCTAACACGTAGGCTGAAAAGTTTTTGGTCTAGCTATATAAAACATTTTTTTTTCATAAATTCGACTTTATTCATCAACATAGTCTCCTTCAAGAGCGATACAATCAGTCCACCGCTTTTCTAACATTTGTATACCTTTCTTGTAGAAGGATTTGTCTTTGCCTCCAAAATAAGTCTCATTTTCGGAGATAATTTCTTCATTGGAGCCAAATCCCTTCCCCGCGAGCATTTTTTTTAGGTCTGCGAATAGATAATAGTCGTTGTGGGCCAAATCTGGAAAATACGATGGATACGGAAGCAGTTCGAACTTCAATTCATGCAATTGTAACCACGGACTTGTCATACGGCGCATTATCTTGATGAAAGAGCACTTTTTCTTGTTCATTTGGGGCCGTTTCTTTGTAATTTCTGCCTTCAAATGCACCAATAACTTTATATAATATTCTCTCTTCATGGTTTTCCCTTCTGAGAATAATCGATGAAAATTATTCCATGCGCATCTCAAAATACAGAGGCCAAAATCTTCCCAGCCGACTGTTGTGTCTGGTCGCTTCGGGCGACTTCCATCGGCTGCTGTCCACTAAGCTGACTGCCGATTTGGTTTCGGTGTGTAGTAGTGGATTCATGTTTCATCTATTGTCACATATCGTATGAAAAAATCTTTTTATTTCGCTTAAACAGGTCCAAACAGCGCTCAGAATCATCAACACGTTGTTGTTTTTGGTCCAATGTGAGCAAACGCGATACCCATTTCGAACAGAGGTTTCTCATGCCCAAATGTTCATGCAAAATATGACCAACACGTTCATTTGATATATTTAGGGTGTCAGCTATCTCACGCAATTTCAGTTTACAGTCATCCAAAACAATTTTGTAGATTTTTTTATGTTTTCCGGTGTAACCACCTCATTTGGGGGTCCAGAGCGTTCAGCATCATTTGTGTCTGTACGACCGCGTTTAATATCAATATACCAGTAAATATGAGTGACTTTTCAGAGGGAGAGTCCCCGTAAACATTTAGCAAGCCACTGCTTTGCTTGAACGGTATTTCTTCCCATGAAAAAACACTACTTAGTCAACCCACGAAATTCGATTTTTCCACATATAATATGTTATATATGAAAAGTAGTATCACTAAAACCACTGTAACTTGTAAACTAATCGTCGAAATGTCATGAAATTTGACACCGTATCGTTTGAAGGTTGGTACATCCTAAAAATCGTATGGATTTTTTGAAAAGGATGACATCTATGTGTCAGACCAAAAACTTTTCAGCCTACGTGTTATAAAGTATCCCAACCAAAAACTCTCATAATAATATTGAAACTATGCAGAATTTAAGAGTCCCCCACATCTTTCACATCTTTCTCCTGTTAACATTAAAAATAGCAAAGGAAGTAATGTAATTTTTCGACCATTGACTCAAGTAACCCTGAAAAAGACCCATAACAACAAAGACGGAATCACCGTTCTAACTCATCCACCCACTTCTAACACGATGCATGAATAATTATAGCTAAAATATGTAGATTATCGCAGCCAAAAAGCTGAAAAAATTCCATACCATATTTGACTACTCCACCTCTTTCACACTCTTCCCCGACTAAAATTGAAAGTCATGTAAAAATAACTTAATTCTCAGATTCCTCACTTTTTAGATGAATAATGCATTTTAGATTCTAATTAGCAACCGTATTAAAAATATTACACATATTCGAATTTGGCAGTTACACGTTAATAATACCACCTAAAAATTACGTTAAAATGCTTTCGGTGTCATTATTAACGTAACTGCTAATTTAAAATAAATCCAGGCATATTTTAGTCGTGGCTATCAAAATTAACGTTCGCAAAATTAGAAAAACCCTTTATGGATGTGCCGATTTCCTCCTGAAAACGGAAAAAGAGCTAAATAGAGAAATTAACACGCTAAGCAAAACTCGATATTTCTAGGCGTTTATTAACAGTAGGTTCTGAAAATAATTGAGACCTAGAGATCGCAATATGGTGTCGTAAACTGTCAAATATTTAGTTAGCAATTCAAACTAGAATGGAAAGAAACAGATGGTGTCACAACATGCTTTCTCTTCAAGAAAAAATTGAAATTGTTTTATTGTGTGGGAAAAATACACCTCATCGCACTGTTGCAAATGTTTTTAACGAGCTTAATCCTGAAAAAAACTTGCAGCAATCTAGTGTGAGCCGAATTATAAAAAAGTTTAAATCGACTGGATCTGTGGGAAATGTTTTCCGAAAAAATCGTGTTGCACGTAAACATACCAAAGATACTGAGTTAGATGTGTGCTTAAGTGTAGTGGAAGAAGGTAAAACCAGTGTTAGAACTATTTCGAAGTCTAAACCGGAGATCGACAGGGAAAGTGTACGTAAAATTTTAAACAAAAATAAATTTAAACCATACAAACTGAAATTGATAAACACTGTACAGGATAGAGATTTTAATATTCGGTTGTTATTTTTATTCTGGTACCAAGGAAAAATAGAAGAGGACTCCAAATTTCCGTACAATGTTTTATGGACTGATGAAGCCACGTTTACTTCTAACGGAGTAGTAAGTTCACAGAATAGTCGATGGTGGCCCCAAGAAAATCCAAACTTCATAATTGAGTGTCGTGACTAATACTCGTTTAAAACTAACGTTTGGTGTGGCATTGTAAATGACCAAATAATAGGGCCATATTTTTTTAGACATAATTTAAACCCACAAAGATATTTAAATTTTTTAAATAACGAAATTTTAGAAGTTCTGGATAACATGGCTGCGGATCTAAGATATGCTCTATGGTATCAATTAGATGGTGCACCAATACACAATACTTTGCAGGTACGAAACACTTTAAATGAACTATTTCATGTCACCGTCATTGGGTGAGATCAGGATAATTGTTGGCCACCTCGATTGCCCGATATCATCCCATTGGATTTCTATTTATGGGGTTATCTCAAACAAAAAGTATACAAGTTTAGACTATTTAGAGATATCGATCATCTAGAAACTATAATTAGGCAGTGTGTTCAGGAGATACCTCCCGAGTTTGTGAAAAATTCCGGCAAAGAAATTTCTAGAAGAACCATTGGTTGCATTGAACGAAACGGTGGACACACCGAAATGTAGAATATTGCAATATGCGTGTATTTGATACAAAGTATTTATTAAACAGGTTAAAATAGCCAATTGTTAATTTAGCGTTTATAGAAAGAAACATTACAGTGTTGAAACTTTAAATACATTACTAAAAAGATAAAAATGTAAGATTTGTGTTAATTTACAAACGTTCAAGTGTGTTCAGTATCAAACTACGTAAGCGAGAAATATTTTTCTATTTAAAAACAAAAGTTAATCGAACTTTGCATCAAATATGATTCATCATAATGTGTGAATTTTAATATTCTATAAAAAAATTATGGACACAACTTCATTTTGTTCTTAAATAGATTATAGGTGCCTAGTTTTTGACAAATTAAATGATTTAAATAAGGTTGCAATAAATCAAGATGAAAAACAATTGCCGAAATGTCAAAAAACTGTAGTAGGCAGTTGAAATTTGACAAACAGATCTAGAATCACAAAAAAAACCATTTTGTCTAATAACTTTTTTTAAAATTTGGCCAAATTATACGTTTTTTCAAAAATTTTTACGAAAATGTCATTTTTGACAGGTGACGTCATGCGTAAAAAATGACTTACTATACTTTATTTCTGATATTATTTGAGGCACAAATGGATGCCATAACCAGATCTGGGCGAAAGTGATTGTTTAAAAAAAAAAATCCAAATGATGCGGACTTAAATTGTCACACTGTAAACGAATCAACCCTTCCAAACCCTATTTATTATAAAAATATTTATATATTTAATAACCAATATAATTTATATAAATGGAAGAACGGTCACTTACAGAGGATGGTGTTAATAAACCTAAATTTTCACAGACTAATTTCTACACAGATCACATGCTCAAGAGCCAGATCAAAAAACAAATTGTATATAAGGTTATATTTCAGTTTTATAAATTGACATTCTCTTGACGTTTCTCGTTGATACATCTTGATATGAAATTTAAAAATATTTTTGTTATATTGTATATATTCGTATTATATTACTATTTTGAATTTTGTTTAATGAAATCAAATGTACCACATATAGACAAAACCGTAAGTTGTTATTTAAGCTACTCATTAAGGTTATCTTCGTAGTTCAAAATAATATAGCTCAGGTTTTGAGAGCCTTATTACCAGGTGTACAAGTATGAAATGCGGATTTCAGACAACAGATGGTGCACCAACGCAGTTTGTGCTATAAAGATTTGACTGTGCGCCATTTTGCTGTGTCATCAACAAGTGTCAGACGCGCACGAGTAATAAATTGGAAGGGTGTGTGCATAGTGTTGTGTTGTTGTGTTCAATATGTCGAAATTTATACCGAACAAAGAGCATTCGCGGACAGCATTAATTTTTTGTTTTCATTTGAAGAAAACTGCTGTTGAATAATACCGATTACTTCGAGAAGCTTATGGTGAACATGCTCCATCGCAAGATACGTGTGAACGATGGTTTCGGCATTTCAAAAGTGATGACTTCGATGTTGCAGACAAGGAACGTGGAAAACCGCCAAATAATACGAAGATGTGGAATTGCAAGCATTGTTGGACGAAGATGAGTCGCAAACACAAAAACAACTCGCCGAGCAATTGGGCGTTAGTTAACAAGCTGTTTCCAATCGATTACGAGAGATGAGAAAGATTCAGAAGCCGGTAGATGGGTACCACATGAATTGAACGACAGGCAAATGGAAAAGCGCAAAAAACACATGTGACATTTTGCTCGCTCGGTACAAACGGAAGTCGTTTTTGCATTGTATAGTTACAGGGAATGCAAAGTGGATTTATTTTTAGAATCCCAAGCGCAAAAAATCATGGGTAGACCCAGGCGTACCATCCACATCGACCGCAAGACCGAATCGCTTTGGCAGAAAGGCGATGCTCTGTGGTTGGTGGGACCAGAGGAGCGTGGTCTATTATGAGCTGTTAAAACCTGGGGAAACGGTTAATACTAAACGTTACCAACAACAATTGACCGATTTGAACCGTTCGCTGCTTGAAAAAAGGCCAGAATACTGAAAGAGGCAATACAAAAGCATTTTTCTTCATGACAATGCTCCATCACATACGGCAAAACCAGTTTACGATACGTTGGAAGCACTCAGCTGGGAAGTTCTACCCCATGCGGCTTACTCACCAGACTGGGCTCCTTTCGATTACCACTTGTTTGCATCGATGGGTCACGCACTTGCTGAGCAACGCTTTGGTTCGTACGAAGATGTTGGTTCGCAGCAAAAGGGGAAGATTTTTACTGGCGTGGTATTCAGAAATTGCCCGAAAGATGGGAAAAAATGTATAACAAGCGATAGAGCATAGTTTGAATAAAGCACTTTTTATCATTCTTCCGAATTTAACATGTTTTTCTAGAAACAAAATCCGCATTTCATACTTGTACACCTGGTAAATACAAATTTCTATTTAATAACATTTTTGCTAAGAGGTTAATGTACCTTCGAAATAATTACGAGTAGCTATAGTATGGAAAGAGTTTTTTCTTTTAACGTCAGCATCCATTTAACAACGCACTCAAAACTATCAAGGAATTGAACTCACCAAAAAGCTCTTTCTTTGAAACTTCTATGAAAATAATACCTACGAGGCTAATTAAAAAGTATAAATTCATCAATAAATTTATTGGATTTAAAAATGAGATCTTTTGCTCATAATCAATACAAGTTTTAATACTCTTTTGTAAATTTTCTAAACAAGAGAGGTTAAAGAAGAAATTACTGTAAATAAAAGTTAAAATTTTCAATATTGATGCATTTTACAGCTAAAATGAAATCAATATTTTGATATCAAACATTGTTATTACCATATACGAGGCTAATAATTTATTGATTACACGTCTCATCAAGTTAAAATAAAAGCTCTAGATGATAAATCATATCGCTACCTTCCTATTTAAATTGAAATAGATACCCCTATATAACTGGCATATTCATTTTAGCATTTTCCCAGGATATTAATGGCTTTAATCAGCCACACTAATTAAACCTAACCTGCATATTTGCATGACTTAAGGAATATATGAATGATTAATATCCCATTAAATTTACAATGCCTATCAATTAAACCGAATATATTAATTTTAACGGGAATCATCGTTATTCATATTAAAGACAAAAGAATGAAGTAACTTTGTAGTCCCGAGGCACACATTAATTAAATTAAAAGCTGATTTTGTATTATTTTCTACCCTTGAAAGGCAATGATAAGATGGTAGAACTACTGAGAAATTTTAGCGTTTGAAGCCCTATTTTGTTAAATAAGCGAATTACAAATACTTGAAGACAATTATTTACAATAAAGTATTTCAGTAATTTGCTTCTAGTATATTTGTATATACTATATAGCCAAATGCCTCTTCACCCCTGTAGAAGTAGAAAATAGTGCTTTCATAGAAACAGATTTTTTTTTTAATTTAAAGGTCTCTTTGTGAAAAATCTCCATCGTCGATTTTTGTACTATGTTGAATTATGCCTACTCGTAAACTTCCAGTATAAAGGACACTTCGAATCAAAATATTTGCTCCCTGGTTGTCGTACCGCCACTCCCCTTGCTTCTCTCTCTCCCTCTTTTTCTCTCTCCCTCTCCCCCCCTCTCTATATATATATATATATATATATATATATATATATATATATATATATATATAGATCCCATCAAAAACCCATCCACACCACAAAAAGTTGTGAGATCTCATGTAAAACCAAGTCAGTTATTTTAGTTAGTATCTATGGAAGCACCTATTCAACAACTTTGTCATAAATTGTTATCTATTTAGTTACCTACCAACATTTATAGTGACCGTATCAATATTAGACATCTTTATTGCTATAATAAATATAATAACGCATGGCAACATAATCACATAAGAATAATCTACTATTTAAAATACTTTATTCTTAAGTGCACTCTTTAGACTTACTTAGCAATCAAAATAGTAGATTATTCTTATGTGATTATGTTGCCGTGCGATTGGCAAGTCATTATATTTATTATAGAAATAAAGATGTCTAATATTGATACTGTCACTATAAATGTTGTTAGGTAACTAAATAGATAACAATTTATGACAAAGTTGTTGAATAGGTGCTTCCATAGATACTAACTAAAATAAATGACTTGGTTTTACATGAGATCTCATACCTTTTTGTGGTGGAAGAACTGCGTTGCGAGACTTGGCATTTTTTTACATTTTATGTTTTTGATGGGATCTCATTTTTTTTTGTAGGTAGTCCTCTTTTTTTCCTCTCTGGTAATACTTCTTGTACGTCAGCTATGGATTTTCTTAAAGCCCACGCCCTGTCTCTATTGGTTTTTCTCCAAGGCTATGAAGTAATAATTTTTGACAAGTCTGGACGATAAGTGCTTCTAAGTCGATTATATTCAACGATTGCGGACTCCCGAGCTTTGATACTACCGAAGTCGACATTAATTAGATGTAATCCGCCCAGACATGTCACTCTCGAAAAATATGCTTGACCGCATGTGAACACTGAAAAACCGATGGCCATCAGTGCACTATTTAGACTTAGCCCCTGACTTTTGTCTATGGTAATAGCATAGGCTATACAGATCGGAAACTGTTCGCGACGGACATAAGCTCTATTAATGATTTCAAATTTAGCTTTGACTGGACCAAGCTCGTAAAGATGTTCATTATTAAATGTAATATGTATTTTTTTTAATTTTATTTGTATTTTCAGGATTAACCTTTACTCCTTGTACTATACCGATAGAACCGTTGACTAAGCCAAGACTCACGTCAATATTTCGTCTAAACATGACTTTTGCTTCTATTTTCATAACTATATTCTCTTCTAGCCCTGCTGTCATGGAAGCATCATCTTCATACTTTTTTATAATTAACATATACTTAAAGTATTTCACTTAACAATTTTTTAATTACACGAAAGAGGTAAGTATTACTAAACGAATATATTTGATAAATGAAAAATATTATTAAATATAATATATTAATTAATAAATAATCCAAATTATTCATAATTATGGATTTTTTAGGGATTAATTAACTTTATACGACGTATTATTTACCGGGACTCACGGTTGACCTTGCATTATGCTATGTATGGCTGAGCGCTGACCGCTCTCCGCGCTCTATCTCAAAAATGGTTAAGCGTATAAAAAAATATTTAGAACAAAATTTGTAAAGGATTTTATGCTCTACAATTTTTATAATAAATGCAAATATCATTGAAAGAAGCGAGATGTTTACGAAAAACCGATTTTTGTGGCCTTTAACCTTGAATATCTTAAGACGCGGACACGAGATTTTATGAGACTTTTGAGACAACTTTTAGAATGCCAAAATAAGGGTTTATACAAGTTTACAGCTTATAATCTTTCATTCCGAGGTTGACCCTCTTTTTTGGCTTAAGCGACTGTACAATTTAATTTAGAAAACGGGACTGAAATTTCGGGATGTTTCAATTTTTCCTTCCTTTATAGGCGAAGACTAAATTCAAAATTTGAAGTTTGTGTGTCTGCTAGAAGTACCTTAGAATTTTGATGAACGGTGAGTGTGTCAGTGACAAAATTGAAGAACTTTGACTGGCGATAGTTCGTAAACTCTAAGGTATATAGTAGGTAATTTAGGAATATAGCTAGTACAGTATGTCCTCTCGGTCACTGAATTCAGGCTTTTAACTTTATCCGCAACGAAGTTACAGGGGGTCGAAAGTGCCGTGAGTGGCTTCGAGAAAAGGATGGTACGGCTGTGCTTTCTCCTCGACTTGGCGGGGGCACTGCAGTGCCCTCAGATATAGCGAGCTAAATTTGAATTTTTTTGTTGAAGCTATCGAATCCAATAGCTTTATATCAGGCATATGTTGTTTATGCTTAGTTTAAGTTATGTCTTGGTTATATCAAGTCCAGTGTGAAACATCGTACCAATACTGCCCGGCCGATAATAGTTAGTTTAGGTAAGTTTGGCTCACTTTAAATTATCTTTTTGTTACGTCTAGCCCGTTGCGAAGCACCGATACTTTCCTCCGAGCTTATGTTAGTTCTAATTAATTCAGGTTGACTTAACATTAATTCAAGATATATTTTGGTTATAAATACTTCGGATTCATATCGCCATGGTTATATTAGTGTTGGTTAGTCTAGTTATATTCTATCTCGCCAGACTTAAAGTGGTCTTCTTTAGCTTAGGTCAGTTAAGGTTATGTTGTGGTTATATCGAGACTGACGCAAAGCGCTGACCATTCCGCCAGTTTTAGGATAGTGCTGGTAAGTTTAAATTAGTTCAGGTGGTCTAAGTTACGTTTTAGTTATATTCAAACTGGTACGGAGCCTCGACCTCTGATACAAGATTTGTTGACCACGAAGTACCGGCCTTTCCAACATAAAGATTAGCAAATTAACCGTATTAACTTCCAATATCTCCTTAGCATATAATATATTTAATGCATAATTAACGTCATACAAATTATTAGCGTTTTTGTAATTCTGGCAACGATTTGTTCTTCACATGATTAAACAGTACCAAATTTAAATATTTAAAATTTTCACTCTCTCTTCCACTCTTTCCAACATTTCACAAACGAGGTATTTTCAGGGATATTTGGACCGGAATTCACAGAATTATAACCCAGGGTTATGATAGTTTTCCAAGACCGATGCAGCCTAATTCATAAATCGGACCCTGGACTCTGAAGATTTATGTTTTTTCAGCATGTCCGCCAATGGTTTTACCTAATATACAATTGAAGTCAATTTTGACAATAACCTGGATTGTTGCCACATTGCTACGCTACAAATTGACAATTTCTTATTTCATTTTATTACAAATTAAAGAAATTTTACCTTTTTCAGTTTAAGTAACAGAACGTAATATTAAAGAACTAACCTATTTCCTAAGATCAGTGTTTTAAATTCACTAACGTACTATATTAACAAAAATAACGAGCAACAGGATTAATCACATTTCCTTTAAAATATTTTCTAACTTTTATTGTAGTTTCGTTAGGACACAGGGCAAAACGATACAAAATATAATTTTTACTCACTTCGATATAAAATGGTCATGCCAATAAATGAAACGATTGTAACGGCCCGTGGCTCCGTGACGTAGTAGCTTGCTTGCGGTGCGGAATGTCTCGGGTTCCAATCCCGGCAGGTCGACATACTTTATTTATTAATTTATTAAAGTATATTTGTCCTGGCCACGTACATAGGTAGTAGTTTTATGCAGAAATGCAATAACGTCCGTGTCAGCACTGCCGCGTTGTCTAAAAGTTGATGTGCGATACAAAAATTTATGTTTCGGCACTTGGACAACGTTGACGGGTATTAAGACATCCTTGCCGATATTCTATAACATATTAAAAAAGGGTAAAATCCCTACTCAGGCGGGAAGGTGAACAATAATATATATATATATATATATATATATATATATATATATATATATATATATATAGATAGATATATATATATATATATATATATATATATATATATATATATATATATATATATATATATATATTATTGCCTGCTTTCAGAAAAAAATAATAAGACAAGTTAAAAGAACAAAACAATTTATTAAAGACAATCCTAACATTACCATACTGAAACCAGATAAAAGCATCAAAAGTGTAATCATGAACACCAACGAATACGAATCTAAAATGGAAATGTTACTGTCAGACAAACAAATGTACAAAAAACTACGCTACGACCCAACAAAAAACTTACAAATTAAAAACAACACTCTCATCCAAAAAATTGAATCCAAAAAGTTCATAATTGAAAAAGAAAAAAGCAACTAACCATTCACAACGCATTACCACCAAAAATTTACGGGTTACCAAAACTCCACAAACCAGGAACACCCCTACTACCAATTGTTTCCAGTTTACAGTCCCCGTTTTACAAATGATCAAAGTACCTAAGTAATTGTTTATCAAAAATCACCCACAAAAATGACTATTATTTTAAAGACTCCTTTAGTTTTAAAAAATTTATTGATAACATAAAAATACCCAAAAAGTATACTCTAATGTCACTTGATATAATAGCATTATATACTAACATTCCCATTGAACTACTAACAGACATATTGAAAAAAAAGTGGGATAAACTAAAGGAATATACTACATTAAGTCAAAAAGATTTCATAGAATACAGTTAACCTTAAGTAATAACTAATTTCAATATAAAAATAATTTCTACCAACAACTCGATGGCTGTGCCATGGGATCTCCCATATCGTCTACAGTCGCACAACTCGTAATGGAACATTTAGAGAAAGAAATTCTCAAAAAACTCTGATTCCGTTCTTGTTTTTTAAAAGATATGTTGATGATTGCATTACAACCGTACCAACTAACAAAATAAATTGCATTCTCAACGAATTTAATAGTTTTCATCCGAAAGTCCAATTCACCATCGAGATAGAAAATAACCACCAAATTAACTTCTTAGATATAACTATTATCAGAAACACCGATAACGAAAAACTAGAAATCAAA
This sequence comes from Pachyrhynchus sulphureomaculatus, assembly GCA_019049505.1. Taxonomy (NCBI): domain Eukaryota; kingdom Metazoa; phylum Arthropoda; class Insecta; order Coleoptera; family Curculionidae; genus Pachyrhynchus; species Pachyrhynchus sulphureomaculatus. The sequence goes on from CM032449.1 coordinate 159,230,889, forward strand.
TGGTACACAAAGAACACTTGGTCAGGACGCTACCTAAACTTCCATTCTAACCACCCTAACACCCATAAGAAAAGTGTCATCATTGGACTAACGGATAGAGCTCTTACCTTAACTTCTGGTAAATTCCGAACCGCGGTAATAAATAAAGTCCGTAAAATCCTTTACAACAACAACTATCCAAAAAAACCTGGTAGAGACAATCATTAAACAACGAACATATAAATTCTATAATACGACAATTCAAAAACAAACTAAAACTAAGAACATAGTAATACATATAGCAATACCATACACACCACAACTGTCAGAAAAAATTAAATACATAATGAAAAAACACGATATCTGTGTCTGTCACAAAGCTCAACACCGTCTTTCATCACTATTCACACCACTAAAAGCTAAAACATCAACCACATCAACCATCTAACAAAAGATCAAACGTAGTATATTCCATCCTATATCTTAATTGCCCCAAAAAATATATAGGAATGACAACACAATACCTTGACAATAGACTAAATGGGCACAAATACACAAAAAAATGCGTCTACTGCCCTACATAAACATGAAATTACTGAAAAACACGAATTTGATTTCCGAAACACCAAAATAGTCACGCAGGAAAGGAACTATCAGAAACTTCTTATCAAAGAAATGATACACATTAAAAAAGAAAAACATGCATGTAATGACAAACAAGACGTAAATAACTTAAGTCGAATTTATCACCAATTAATTAATTAATTAATTATTACTGTCATTAAATTATTACCATATTAAAATCGTGACCCAAAAACAAATTAAACATATTATATTTAAAAAATAAAAATATAGGGTACTCATAACAAAACAATAAAAATAGTTTCTAATAGTGTGTCAAAGGTGCATATCGAGGTATGTAATTGTAATAATTATAATAATTTTATTTTATATACTATAAATTTTAAACTAGGTATTTATGGGTCTTAACAATAGTTTAATCGTTATATACAGATCTGGTGTCCTATGTTGAGAAATAATATTAAATGTATTGATATTGGTTAGTTAAGAAACCTGGTTTAATTGTAGATGCACCTACAACCAAAATAAAACAAAAAGAAAAATCATTGAAAAAGCCAGTCATGCCTGAGCGAAACGTCTGAAGAATAAGTTGTTTAATTAAAATATAACCCTATAATGCCAAGAAATATTTATATATATATATATATATATATATATATATATATATATATATATATATATATATGTATATATACACCACCCACTGTGAAGAGTGCAGATAACAACCCACATTTATTGTGACATTCTTTTTAACAGATAATGCTCCAAGGATTATATCTTGATATACTATAAAAATATGTTTTTTAGTGTTCCGTACGGAACACTTATAAGATCACTTCGGTGTCTGTCTGTCTGTCTGTCTGTCTGTCTGTCTGTCTGTCTGTCTGTCTGTCTGTCACACCCGATTTTCTCCGAAACTATTTGACATAGAAAGGTGAACTTTGGTAATAATAAAGAAATTGATGGCCTCATCAGAGCCATGTAGTTTTGAGAATTAAATTTTGACTTAAGGGTTAGTTTTGGGGGGTGAAGTCGGAAGTGAAAAAAAAATTTTTTTACTAGGTCATCGAGTGTGGTGTCAAATGAAAGCTTGTGAAAACACGAGTAAAAAATATATATATAATATTATACTTGCGCGCACTTTTCTTTGTATTATTTTTAAAAATTCGCGAAAAATGGCTGTCCCGGGCCTTATCTCGAAAAGTACTTATCAAAAAATTTCGAAAAAATTCTGGAATATTCTCCACAGGGTGTAGATTGAATGAAAATGATCACGAGTGCATTATCTTTAATAATTTATATGGTATATAAAAAAAACAAAAATTTCAAGGTCATCAGATTTCAGTAAAGATTAGAAACAAACTTTGTCGGAAAACACATTTGGGGTGTGTTTGGTGAAGTCACTGATCATTTTATACCACCGTAACATAAATTTTGACTTAAGGGGTTCGTTTTGAGGGGTGAAATCGGAAGTGAAAAAAATTTTTTTTTACTAGGTCATCGAGTGTGGTGTCAAATGAAAGCGTGTGAAAACACGAGTAAAATATATATATGTATATATATATATATATATATATATATATATATATATATATATATATATATATATACATACATACATACATACATATATATATATATATATATATATATATATATATATATATATATATATATATATATATATAATGTAATACTTGCGCACACTTTTCTTCGTATTACTTTTAAAAAATCGCTGTCCCCTACCTTATCTCGAAAAGTACTGATCAAAAAATTTTGAAAAAATTCTGGAATATTCTCCACGGTGTATAGATTGAACGAAAATTATCACGAGTACATTACCTTTAATAATTTATCTGGTATATAAAAAAAAAAAAAATTTCAAGGTCACCAGTTTTCAGTAAAGATTGGAGACAAACTTTGTTGAAAACTCATTTGGGGTGTGTTTTGTGAAGCCACTGATCATTTTATACCACCCTAACAAAAATTTTTATTTCAAAAACAATCAACGTACGGAACACTAATAGTGCAAGTTCAACTTGCACTTGACCGGTTTTTATTTATCAATATCAGTTGTACTACAACAGTTTCCAAATCTCACGTTTCTAATACGATTTAAATGAATAGACATATAGGCAATAGAAATTAATTTGTATTCATAAGGCAGCATCGGTACCTCTACTTAAAACCCAATACTATAAACGATATCACTGATTATTTTTAACTATCGTAATCCATCAAAAAATCCATCTAGGTAGTACTGTTAGATATATGTCAGACTAATACGTCAAAATTTCTTTGGCGATTGTGGCTTTCAAGAGACGCCTTCAAACGGATGCTTTGATTCACATGTGTTTTCGTTATTTTTTTAGGGTTAAAAGGGTTGGTAGAATTTAGATACACTACACCAAAGATAGTATTAACACCTAATAAGTTGTATATTCTGAATAGGAACTGATGGTACCCTAATGAACATTTATTAATGGCAGCGTATCATAAGCTGTTTTACACATTTTATTGTTAAACATATAAAAACAATAAAATAAATATTACGTGTCTGAGAGTACTTTCTGTAAAATCTGACAATAATTAACATATTTCCATTATTTAGCAGCTTTAATTTTTTTGTAGTATTCGATATAAACATTAATATACATCATTTGAATCATGAACAACACATATACGCTAAGTTGGGAATGTGGAATCTTTGGCACAATAATACTACTCAGTATATATCACCACTACACCAAACACTTTATTTTTTTGCACTCGACGCGCGTTTTGCTAACCATATTAGCTTCATCAGGAGCGATGATTGACTAAAGCGAATCTACAAATCTACCCTATTTATACTTAGCCTAACCCTTGAATTACTCAGGCGGAACTAATGGCATAGGCAAGGCCATCAGTTCCGGTCAAGCAACCAGTAGAGGGGACTATAAGGAATAGGCTCTCTGTCTTTATTTAAACTACTTTTACATTTTATAATTCCATTCTTTCGTATGCGTTCAACAATCTCCTATCAGATACATTTTTTTTATTAATCTTAGATTATCTAGTGTTACAATATGATCAGCTTCAAGGGCATGTTCGGCAATGCTAGATTTTTCTGTTTTACTCTATTTTAAGTGTGCTAAATGTTCTTTAAATCGTATTTTAATTGACCTTTTAGTTTGCCCAACATACTTTTTGTCACAATCATTACAACTAATTTCATAAATTCCACTTTTCTCACAATTAAGACTCTTATCTTTGGGATTTCCTAAGATATTCCTCAGATTGTCTGATGAATTATATACTAAGGTGAGGCCTACCCTATTAAATACCTTATTGAGTCCCTTGCTATATTTTGGTTTATATAGTATGGAGACCTACTTGGTGTTATTTTCTTCGCGTGTGAAAAAGGTGGAATTCTGAATATTAAACCTAAACTTATGTAAGTCATCGTCATAACCATTAACTCTAGTTATATTTCTAATACGATTCCTTTCTTTATTAAAGTTTACTCTATTCAGAGGTAACGTGACCAAACGATAAACTAAAAAATGTAATGAGGCTAATTTGTGTTGTTTGCAATAAAATGAATCATTAGGCATATATCTATCTGTTACTGTGTTCTTCCTATAGATATCAAATTCTAATCTATTATTATTTTTAATAATTAAAATATCTAGAAAAAGCAATTGTCCTTTGTTCTCAACTTAAGTGAATTTAATGGAATCATACTGGCTATTTAATTTAGTGAGTAATTCAAGGGTTAGGCTAAGTATAAATAGGGTAGATTTGTAGTTTAGCTTAAGTCAATCATCGCTCCTGATGAAGCTAACATGGTTAGCGAAACGCGCGTTGAGTGCAAAAATAAAGTGTTTGATGCAGTGGTGATATATACTGAGTAGTAACACATATACGATTAATTAAAAAAAAAATGGTTAAGTGCAAATTGGACTTGCACAATTAGTGTTCCGTACTGTGATTGCCTTTAAAATAATTTTTTTTTATGGAAGTAGAAAATGATCAGCGACTTCACAAAACCAAATGGGTTTTTATTAAAAGAATTAAGAGCTCAAATTACAAACATGTCTAGGCAGATACTGCCTCAGCAGGCCAAACGGACCAATCAGAATAAGACAAGTTCTATATGACATGTATATTTCTTAAGATTTAATATGTATTTTCACGTTTTTCTTAGTCAATAATGTATAATAGTTATACCATCTTAGCTACCTAATAGCAAATGTTTAAAGCAGTAACTATCAGTCCCGGTTCAATTCACAACTTTCGACGAAATAAACCGTCACCACTTTTAGATGATTAAATAGTTTTCTTTTTATACCTGATAAATTATCAAATGTAATGTACTGGTGATAATTGTCGCTCAACTTAAACTTTATGGAAACTATTCTGAAATGTTTTCAAAATTTTTCGAAAAAGCTGGGTGGACAGGTCAAGTATTATATCATACATATTTTTCAACTTTGAGCTTTCCTTTGACACCCCACTCGATGACCTGGTAAAAAAAAAAACTTTTTTCACATCCGATTACACCCTCCAAAACTAACCCATTAAGTCAGACTTTAACTTTCAATACTACACGATCCTGATTGGACCATCAATTTCTATATTCGTGCCAAATTTCAACTTTCTATGTCAAACAGTTTAGAAGATAATCGGGTATAATAGACGGACACATGAGTGTTCCATACGGAATACTAAAAAATGCTTGAAGTACTTAACATTCCATTCGCTTATCTTGTCTCAATACTTCTAACGATAAACTATTGTTTTGTATATGTGTTTATAATACTGATATATTAAATTATTAAAAATAATCGGCCAAGTGCAAGTCGGACTTGCGCAATTAGTCTTCCGTACGTTGATTGCTTTTAAAAGAAAAATTTTTGTTACGGAGGTATAAAATAATCAATGACTTCACAAAACACACGCCAAATGAGTTTTTAACGAGGTTTTTTATCGATCTTTACTAAAAACTCCCGATCTTGAAATTTTTGTTTTATTTTATATACCAGATAAATTATTAAATGTAATATACTAGTGATAATTTTCGTTCAATTTACACCCTGTGCAGAATATTCCAGAATTTTTTCAAACTTGTTTGATCAGTATTTTTCGAAATACGGAGGGGGACAGCGCTTTTTCGCACTTTTTTAAAAATAATACGAAGAGAAGTGTACGCAAGTATTACATTATATATATTTTTAAACTCGTGTTTTTATAAGCTTTCATTTGACACCTCACTCAATGACCTGGTAAATTTTTTTTCACTTCCGATTTCAACCTCCCTCGTTACTTTCAACACTACACGGCTCTGATGAGGCCATCAATTCCTATATTAGTTGCTAAATGTTAACTTTCTATGTCAAATGGTTTCAAAGAAAATCGAGTGTGACAGAGAGATGGATAGACAGACAGGTATCGAAGGGATCTTATAAGTGTTCCGTACGGAACATTAAAAAAGTCAGTGACCTACTTTATAACAGAAAACTTACTAGAAGAATAAAAATGGCAGATTTGTCAAAAATCGTTTATATTTATGTTTGTTAGCGTCCACAACGTAGATGCAACTATTAGAAGATAATTGTCAAGAACATGGCAAATACCAGATGCTTAAATTTATCAACCATGAAGACGTTGAAACTATTGGTGCAGACTATTCACATTTTTCACCTACTTTACGGACCAATTTATGTCTCAGTCTTAGAATACATTAGGGAAAAGTAATAGGTTAGAAATGTTAGAAATTCTAAATTGAATAAAAAGCATTAAAAACGCTAAACCTCTAAGTTAAAGTAGGTGTTTTTCCATTATCTAGAATTTTGAACAAATCATCAAAAACAATTTAACGGTGATTAGTGGAATACAAAACAAAATTAGCTTAGTTCGGAAGTTTTAGGAAAATAATTAAGTTCAATTAGAGATATTAATGGTTTCTAGGATACCGCCAGAGAGCCTAAATTGTTTTATATATCGATACAGTGGTACTAGCATCATTAAAACGTTTAAAATAATATGTACCTATGTATCTTAAACAGTTTTTATAACAGTAATTTCAATACCAATATTTAAAAACTAGTGACTAGTAATATTAACATTTTGTAACCAAAAGTAGTATTATTTGTTTTTCAAAAAAAAAAAAAAATTATACTGTTGTACTTTCTGAAAGCTTAATGAAATTACAAACATTTTTCGTAAATATTATTGGACAATCAAATGCACCCGTTGATATACTTATCTTCTAAATAATTGTCTTTCGAAAGCACTGAATAGAAACAAAAAAGCTTTTGCCAAAAATGTTTCAGCTTTGCATTAAAAAGCAATTTATCCAGAGTTGTCCCAAAATTTTTTACATAAAACTATATCTGCCTTTTTGGATAAAAATATTTAATTTTTATCCAAATCCAAGTAAGGTTTTAAATATACTTTTTCAGTAAGTCCACTAAATTTATTATGCTGTGTAGTAAAAGACCAAACAATTCATTTTTATTTATGATCAAACTGATTAAAATAAAAAATTATGTTAAAATTCGAAAAAGTATTAAATTTTTTTAAATAATCGAAATTTTTGTATTAAGTATATTTACAACACAACATATTACATTATCAAAAATAATTACCGGTCAAGTGCAAGTTGAACTTGCGCAATTAGTGTTCCGTATGTTGATAGCTTTTAAAATAAAAAATGTAGGTATAAAATGATCAGTGACTTCACAAAACACACCCCAAATGAGTTTTCAACAAGGTTTATTTCCAATCTTTACTGAAAATTGATGACCTTGAAATTTCTATTTTTTTTATATACGAGATAAATTATTACAGGTAATGCACTCATGAGAATTTTCGTTTAATCTACACCACGTGGAGAATATTCCAGAATTTTTTCAAAATTTTTTGATAAGTACTTTTCGAGATAAGGCGGGTGGACAGCGATATTTCGCCATTTTTTTAAAATAATACAAAGAAAAGTGCGCGCAAGTTTTACATTATATGTATATTTTTTACTCGAGTTTTCACAAGCTTTTATTTGACACCACACTCGATTACCTAGTAAAAAATTTTTTTTTTTTCACTTCCGATTTCACCCCCCAAAACTAACCCCTTAAGTCAAAATTTAACTTTCAAAACTACATGGCTCTGATGAGGCCATCAATTCCTATATTATTACCAAATTTCAACTTTTTATGACAAATAGTTTCGGAGAAAATCGGGTGTGCCAGATGGACAGACAGACAGACAGACGAACAGACAGACATCGAATTGATCTTATAAGTGTTCCGTACGGAACACTAACAACAGAATTCGACAGAAAGAACCGGTTTATTACAAAATATAAATATACATCATCAAATTGTATTTAAGCGTGTTCAATTTATATTTTTACATTACCAACATTTCAATTTGATGACGTATATTTATATTTTCTATTAAACCGGTTTTCTTGGTTGTTTCAATGGTCTTTAGCCCTGTCGTTTGAGTGATCCCTTACTTCTGTCAGATGGCTGTTTCCTGTCAACGTTGTGTCAAATATGTCATACAATTGCCGGTCACAGGTGGTTAATTATAAATGAATTAATTTGAAGTGTTTTTACCATCCAAAGTTTTTAATGACATTCTTGTTGTAAATGCTATCTTTTTGAATTAATGTTAGTGTGTAGTGATTGATTTACCTAATTGTCAGTCACATTTATGTGATTGGTTGTTTATGGCCATTTTTCTTAAATTAATGTTGCACTCCTCATGTGAGTGGTTTTCATTTCTATTATTATATATTTTTCTACAACATTTTATTAAAAGAAAATAACTAACACTCTTTCTCTATGCCCAAACCACCTCACTGAGCCGAAATATTGGCTAAATGAACATTGTGAAAAAATGAACATTGTGTGAACATCTGTTGTGCCCTTTGCCGAGTTTCCCAATTAATTTCATATTTAACGATTATATATATATATATATATATATATATATATATATATATATATATATATATATATATATATATATATATATGTGCAAATTCATTGTCAGACGAACGGATTGAAACCAGGAATTATAGTATATATATATATATATATATATATATATATATATATATATATATATATATATATATATATATATATATATATATATATATATATATACATATACATCTAAATAATGATACTCCTAATTATCCGCCTGTTGATTATGTTTTTTTCCTTTTTCTTTATTGATTTATAAGTAAGGCATGACCTCTTACTTCTGTTATTGAACGATGTTATTACATGTTATGAATGATTGCTTGCTCACTGCTCTTTGAATAATTTGGAGTTTGTTAACCGACTTGCGAGTTAGTGCCCTAGTTTTTAGACCATAAGTGAAAACAGGTATTACACAACTATTAAAAACTTTTCTTTTAACATTTATTGGGATAACTGGTGACTATCCGAATGCTGCCCATCCAAAACTTGTTCGTTTGGAGACTTTCGCATCTTGGTTCGTTTTTCCCAATTGGATCGATCTTATGTCCTAAATATATGGACGAGGGCACGTTTTCGAGCAATTGGTTGGCAACAGTCACATCTATGTTTCGGGGAGTCAAAGCGTTTATTTAGCCTGTAAGAAACTATCGGTTAATTTTACATTTTAAATCGTTTAAGTATATCAAAGTAATTTGGTATTTCGCTTGGAAGTTAAGAGTTAAAAAAGTTAGACATCTCCTAGGGAGAGAAAAAAACGAGAATCTATTGATATCTGAATTTTAAACAAATTATTACATCAATTTAATACCTTTAAAACTCATTACACACTAATAAAGAGGACTACATAATTCACCGTAAAACATAATAGCAATATCATTTTAAAAATTGAAATCATTTAAACAATCAGAACTGCATGACGTTGACGAATATATAAATGATAATGAAAGAGATCTAAATTTCAACAAATTGTTACCTGGATTTAATATGTCTCGAATTCATAACGACTGGTTCAAAAGAACCGCACAATTGAATATAAAACACATTAACAGTGTCATTCAAAAAAAAATTGTAAACATTAAAACGATCACAACTATACAATTTTGAAGATGGATGTCTTTGCCCATTATAATTTAAAGGAGAAGAAAAAATAAGGAGGTATAAAAATAATTGCCCTAAATTTCATCTAGACGGTTCCAAAATTAAATGTCGTTTGCGAAATAGTTGGATTTGTTTCTTAGAGTTAAACCCTAATGACATACTCACTGATGGATTTTTGTCAAAATGTAAAGCTATTAGAATGAAATCAATGGCCCTAACTTTATCATTGTTAAAGAAGTGAATAGGATGGTTTTTAGTGAAATTACTATAGTAAAACTAAGGATTTTTATACTATTTTGCGAAAGAAAAATGCTCTATTAATTTTAGATGTAGAATTTTGTTTAATATGATTTAAAATAGAGGATATTTAATATTATGTCCTAAAATTGGCAGGTACCAAAGCCATAAAGGTCTAAAAAATATGAGGCCAAGATATTTATTTTCTTTCAATTTTGTACAGTTTTGTTCTTTATCTTAGAAATTGCTTTTATTGTTATGTGCAACTGGTGGTACAATCATTTTTATTAGTATGAAGTGTCGGTGGTCGCGTTAAGATTGAACATTTCAACGTCTGTCTTTTATATGCCTTTGCTACGTTAAACGTTGTTTATTTAATTTTAGTATCAAGAGTCACAAAAAATATGCCAATTTTGACCTATATAATATAAATTAGCCATTAATTCCTGAAATTTCTAATAATTACCACTTTCTTAAAATACACTATGTCATATTTTAAAATTATTTAGATGTTTTCTGAAAAAAAAGCAACTTCGATCATCCCACACAGATACCATGCAGCTCAACCATTTAAGCAAAATATTATATTATATAGTAGTACCTTTTTCAACTTATTTCCAGATGATCAATATTTACTCACCAAAGTCTTAAAAATGCCAGTCTCAAGCTTCTCGGAAATTTTAACTTGGTCAGTTGATCTTTCCTATATCTTGTATTTAAGTCAAATACTGATGTCGCAAATTAAAAAGAGTAAATCTTCTGAGATCACCTAGCTGATTACGCTGTCTTCCTCTGACTCTTGCAGAAACTATTTTACTGATGCATATAGTATAAACATCAAGATTTCATAAAGAAATGACTGGTTAATACATCTATATGTTCGTTTAGGTCACAATATTCAGCACCTATACCACCTCAACTATGTATTTTGCTACTGTTATTGTCCAACGTTGAAGGAATGTACTTTTATTCTTAGCTGAATGCAGTTTACCGATATTATTTTCGTAATTCATCCAGTTAGAAGGAGACACCGATGTCATAACTCTCATTGTTTCACTAGTCGTATAGTTTAGACATACCCTCCCTATAAAGCTTAAAATCATTATAATACAGCAAATAGGATTGTCCTCGCCTGTCTCTTATTCTAATTTTAAAAGAGTTTACAATGAATTAGGGATAGGCAGAACTATAGTGAAGACAGAAATTCCCTTTGAAATAGTTCGCTGAATATTAAATTTTTTTCAGAGTTATTGCTGTTTAATAAGATGTTTGCCTTTTATGTACTCATCGGACTTTGTTGTATACCTTTTATTTTCAAACTTCTTTTGTAAATCTCCAGAAACTGGATCAACTAATATAGTCCGTTTTTTGTGTCCCATATGTACTAAAATAGTATTATTAGTGGAAAGCTGGTGTTTAATCAGTTCCTCATGCAACATTAATTTTCCTAGATTAGTTATTCGATATGCAATGTTCGTTATAGAGGAAATTAAATAGTTTATATATTACAGACAGACATATTCGGGTATGTAAATGTTTGGTTGAAATAATTCATACACCAGAAGCGGCTTATTACTTGAAAGTTTAACCAACGCATCAATTTAAGGCTTTCAGTGCGCCTAATGGTAAAGGAACCAATAGTGTACATTTTGTGACATTTTATCCTATTCTGAAATTCTGTGCTTCCACTTCTCGACATTATTATTAGGCTATAATCTGTTGCTGGACAAGTACCTGCCTCTTCTGTAACCTATCAGATGAGGCTCGCATGGTGTCATCCTTGGCAGCGACTCGATTTGTATTTTGATGCTGGCTGGGATTACACTGAAATGTTGATTAACCTAAAATTAGCTAAACTGGTAAACGCTTTCTATGTAATTAACCTTTAAAAGGCCTGGTTATGTTCATTCAAGTGCCTAAAAATAAAATTATCTCAATATTTATACTTTTCAGTATTCCGTACGAAACACTTATGAGATCACTTCGGTGTCGGTCTGTCTGTCTGTCAGATCCGATTTTGTCCGAAACGATATGACAAAAAAAGTTGAAATTTCTCACAGATATAGGAATTAATAGCTCAATCACAGCAGGGGTAGTTTTCAAAGTTAAATGTTGACTTAAAGGGTTAGTTCTTGGGAGTGAAATCGTCAGTGAAAGAAAAATTTTATAAAGTCATCAAGTGGAGTGTCAAATGAAAGCTTGTTCAAATACGAGTTCAAAAATATATGTGATGCAATATTCGCGTAAAGTTTTCTTTATATTATTTTTAAAAAAAAGTCCCGCTTTCTCTCCAGCGTATTTCTAAGGGTACCACCTAAAAAAATTCGAAAAGATCCTGGAATATTCTCCATTAGGTGTAGCTGAATAAAAATTATTATCTTTCACTAATTACCTTGGATAACACAGCCACACAAAAAAAGTTCATTACCAGGAACCAAAATACATGGATCCAGTGTATTATTCGACGTTGAATTCGAATCCGTAGTTAAAAAAAGATTTATTCTGTCATTTTTTGGCCAAAAAATCCCTTGAAATGGGATAAAACTATAGTAATAATCTAGTAACTCTTAATAAAGTGTGAAAAATGGTAGATATTTTATAGTCTAGAGAAGAGAATATACATTTAAACCACAGCAAGCTATTTCTATTAATTAAACTAAAATCCACCCTTACAGGGGGTTAAAACTACCTCTAAAACTCAATTAACGTACTTGACTTTAAATAACATATACAAAGGACAAATTCTTGTAACTCTTAGGACAAAATGTCTTAATCTAGTGTGACAATCAGACATTACTTTTAAAGGGTTGAGACTCACCCTTATAGGTTATAAAAATGACCCCCATCTACGGTGATATCCCATAGGTTTCAATAACAATGAAAATAGTTTGGGTTTTTATAGTTTTGGGCAGGGTGAATAAATATGGAGTAGATTCGCTTAAACCACCGATATCCGTTTATAAACTCCCCTTAGAGGATCGTAGAAACTACCACTGCGCTCTAATGATGAACATGGATGTTACTGAGATGGAAACGTCAAGTACTTTTATTTTATTATGCCAAACATTCAAGACAACTAGATCATCTTCCTAATAAGATCTAAAATCATCTCTAGGAGGGGGGGAACTACCCCCTGGGATTGATAGATCTTAGAAGCATCTGAGAAAAAAAATACAGACTTTCGTAGTCTCAGGCAGGATGGACAAATACAGCCTGTATTATTTTCTCAGATGCTAGGACTTCTAAAATCCATCAATACCAGGGGGTAGTTCCTCCCTCATAGGATTTTTGACCTTATTAGGCAGATGATCTAGTTAGCTTAAATGTTTGATACAATGAGATAAAAGTACTTGATCCTTTCCGAATTTCAATAACATTCATGTGCATCATTAGAGCATAGGGATAGTTTCTACCACCCTCTAAGGGTAGTTTATAGTCGTGTATCGGTGGTTTAAGCGAATCTACTCCATATTTGTTCACCCTGCCTAAAACTACAAAAGCCTAAACTTTTCTCGTCGTTATTGAAACTTACGAGATACTTCCGTAGGTGGGGGTGAGTATAGGGGTGAGTCTCAACCCTTTAAGAGTAATATTTGGTTGTCACACCAGATTCACATATTTTGTCCTAAGGGCTGCAAGAATTTGTCCTTTGTACATGTGATATAAACTTATGTGCGTTATTTTTAGGGGTACTTTTCACCCTCTTTAAGGAGGATTTTAGTTAATTAATATAAGTAGCTTCCTGTGGTTTAAACGCAAGTTTTTTTCTCTAGACTATAAAATATCTACCATTTTTCACACTTCATTAAGAGTAATGACATTATTACTATAGTTTTATCCCATTTCAAGGGATGTTTATGGCCAAAAGAAAACGACACTATAATTCTTTTTAGTGTTCCGTACGGAACACTTATAAGATCACTTCGGTGTCTGTCTGTCTGTCTGTCTGTCTGTCTGTCTGTCTGTCTGTCTGTCTGTCTGTCTGTCTGTCTGTCTGTCTGTCTGTCACACCCGATTTTCTCCGAAACTATTTGACATAGAAAGGTGAAATTGGGTAATAATATAGGAATTGATGGCCTCATCAGAGCCATGTAGTTTTGAGAATTAAATTTTGACTTAAGGGGTTAGTTTTGGGGGGTGAAGTCGTAAGTGAAAAAAAAATTTTTTTACTAGGTCATCGAGCATGGTGTCAAATGAAAGCTTGTGAAAACACGAGTAAAAAATATATATATAATATTATACTTGAGCGCACTTTTCTTTGTATTATTTTTAAAAATTCGTGAAAAATCGCTGTCCCGGGCCTTATCTCGAAAAGTACCTATCAAAAAATTTCGAAAAAATTCTGGAATATTCTCTACGGGGTGTAGATTGAACGAAAATTATCACGAGTGCATTACCTTTAATAATTTATATGGTATATAAAAAAAACAAAAATTTCAAGGTCATCAGATTTCAGTAAAGATTGGAAACAAACTTTGTTGAAAACTCATCTGGGGTGTATTTTGTGAAGTCGCTGATCATTTTATACCTCTGTGACAAAATTGTTTTATTTTAAAAGCAATCAACGTACGGAACACTAATTGCGCAAGTTCGACTTGCACTTGACCGGTTATTTTTTTAACTATGGATTCGAATTCAGCGTCGAAAAATACACTAGATCTATGTACGAGGCTGGTTTGAAAAGTCCGTGCAAAAATAAAAACTACTTATGTGTTTGGGGTAAACCTTTTTTATTTTTCGACATAGTCTCCTTTTAGGCTTATACACTTCGTCCAACGATGTTCTAGTTTGTTGATCCCTTCCGAATAATAGGATTTGTCCAAGTCTGCAAAATATCCATTAGTGTCTGCAATTACCTCCTCGTTTGAATAAAATCTTTGTCCCGCCAGCCATTTCTTCAAATTGGGGAACAAATAGTCTGGAGAATAGGGGGGATGTGAAACGAGTTGGAATCCTATTTCCATTAATTTTGCGACCACAACTGCTGAGGTGTGTGCTGGTGCGTTGTCGTGATGGAAAAGGACTTTCTTGTGGGCCAATCGCGGGCGTTTTTCTTGCAGCTCGGTTTTCAAACTGTCCAATAACGATGAATAATATTCACCTGTAACAGTTTTACCCTTTTCCAGATAGTTGATGAGGATTATCCCTTGCGAATCCCAAAAAACAGTCGCCATAACCTTTCCGGCCGAAGGAACGGTCTTCGCCTTTTTTGGTGCAGATTCCCCCTTGGTAACCCATTGTTTAGATTGTTGTTTGGTCTCAGGAGTATAGTAATGTATCCATGTTTCATCCACAGTAACGAAACGACGCTTAAAGTCCTCCGGATTCTTCTGGAACAGCTGCAAACCATCCTTGCAACACTTCACACGATTCCGTTTTTGGTCAAGCGTGAGCAATCGCGGCACCCATCTTGCGGATAGCTTTCTCATGTCCAAATGTTTATGCAAAATATTATGTACCCGTTCAGTCGAGATGCCCACAGCACTAGCAATCTCACGCACCTTAACTCTTCTGTCATCCATCACCATATCATGGATTTGATCAATGGTTTCTGGAGTCGTAACCTCCACAGGCCTTCCAGAACGTTCAGCGTCACTTGTGCCCATATGGCCAGTCCGAAAATTTTGAAACCACTTATAAACTGTTCTAATCGAAGGTGTAGAGTCACCATAATGTTTATCAAGCTTCTCTTTAGTCTCCTGAGGCGTTTTGCCTTTGATAAAGTAATGTTTAATCACCACACGAAATTCTTTTTCGTCCATTTCTTGAAAATCACTCGACTTCCTTGATTCACACGAATGCCAAACACAAAGAAATAGACCAATATGGCTGAAACTTGGTGTGCGTTCATTCAAGAGATGCTACTAACTAAACATGACCTCGATACGCGCCGGTGGTGCCATCTCTCGGACTTTGCACGGATTTTTCAAACCAGCCTCGAATTTTGGTTCGTGGTAATGAACTTTTTTTTGTGTGGCTGTCTGATAAAAACTAAGTCGGCAACAAACTTTGTTGAAAACTCATTTGGGATGTGTTTTGTGAAGTCACTGATCATTTGAGACTTCTGTAACAAAAATTTTTAATTTTAAAAGCAATAACGGTACGCAACACTAATTGCGCGAGCCTGACTTGCACTTGACCGGTCATTTATTTACAAGGTTACGGAGAATAGATATAAATCGCCCTCTTACCAAGAAATAATGCCTTCTGCTCTTATTTTTTGAAAATATTTTATCCTAAATATAATGTAATAATAAGGTAATTATTGACTTAATTCCTTATTTTAAAGATTAAAAAATTAAATAGAAACACACTAGAAATTTAGAGAGAATATTTATTAATTTTTAAAATATAAACTTATTTTTGGTAGAAATGTTTATAAATTTGAACATAATTTAGTTCATCGTCGTCTTCATTACTTGTAGTTAATAAATTTTCTATTGATATTAATTGTAAGTATTTCTCCTTCATATATCAAATTTTTACTGCAGAAGTCGATACACTCTGGTGTATTATTTGTACATTAACTCAAGTGCGTAATCTAAGCCTCTAATTATTTTTTAATACACGTAAAGTAAACTTTAAGTAGATGATGAGGCTTTTAAAAGATCATTCTTCTCTCAAAGTATGCATCTATCTGTCAGCCTCGGGGCAATACTTTTGCTTTTACACAAAGGCTGATGTAGCCCAAAAATAAAAAGAAACAACTATTTTTCAACTTTTCAATGGATCAAACAACAACGAAACACCCATTTCTATTTTCGCAGAAGCTATAAACTATGTCAGAAATTAAAAGGTACTGTAAGGCGTGACAATCGGCAATAATAGGATCGAATTTAAAAACTTCAAAGCGTAACCATTCTGTTACCACCATGTACTATTCAACTGTAAACTATGTACCATTTAATTGTTAACTGGTGTTAAATTGTTTCTTTAAATCTTTCGGCTTGTGCTGTTTCTATTTTACCTTATCTGGAGGTTGCTTCCGGTACATACAAATAAACAAAGTATATAAAGTGATTTAACATTTAAAATAGCGGATCTCGGTTCACAAAGATTTACTTTAGTTCAGATTATCGTTTTAACAGAGTTGTAAAAAGCAAGGTCGGATGTTGTTAAAAAGCTATATTATAGTCGGAAATACATGAACAAAGCGTTTATCAGCGGGGAATTATAGTGCGAGATGAATAGGTGATACTCAGATTCTGTGCGAATTTTAAAATTACTCAAAAGTCGCAATACATATGTGTTTTATTACTTATAACACATGGGCTGAAAAGTCCCGGGTCTAACAAAGAAAACACGGTTTTTTTGGTTCAAAATTAGCTTTATTCATCAACGTAATCTCCATCAAGAGCAACGCAATCATTCCAGCGCCGCTCTAACATTTCAATACCACTTTTTGTAGAATGATTTATCTTTTGCCTCAAAATAGGCCTCAGTTTCAGCGATAACCTCTTCATTCGTGCGAAATTTCTTACCGGCGAGCATTTTTTTCAGGTCTGCGAACAGCCAGTAGTCGCTGGGAGCCAAATCTGGCGAATACGATGGATGTGGGAGCAATTCGAAGTTCAATTCATGTAGTTTTGCCATTGTTTTGATTGACTTGTGACACGGTGCGTTGTCTTGATGAAACAAAATTTTTTTCTTTGCCATATGCGGTCGTTTCTTTGCAATTTCGGCCTTCAAACGCTCCAATAACGCTATATAATATTCACTGTTGATGGTATTTCCTTTCTCAAGATAGTCGATGAATATTACACCACGCACATCCCAAAATACCCATACCCATAACCTTTCCAGCCGATTGTTGTGCTTTCGGGCGCTTTGGACGAGGTTCACCAGTTGCTGTCCACTCAGATGACGATCGTTTTGATTCCGGAGTGAAGTGATGGATCCATGTTTCATCCATTGTCATATATCGACGCAAAAATTCCGGTTTGTTACGTTTAAACATGGCCAAACACTGCTCAGAATCATCAACACGTTCTTGTTTTTGATCAACAGTGAGCAAACGCGGCACCCACTTTGAACAGAGCTTTCTCATAGTCAAATGCTCATGCAATATAAAGCCAACACGTTCTTTTGATATCTTTACGATGACAGCTAACTCACGCAACTTCACTTTTCGATCATTCAAAACGATTTTATGGATTTTTGTGATGTTTTCTGGTGTTACCGCCTCATTTGGACGTCCACTGCGTTCTGCATCATCGGTGTCTCTACGACCACGTTTGAAGTCAGCAAACCAACGTTTTATTGTTGTTTCTGATGGAGCGGAGTCCCCATAACACTTTTCAAGCCATTGCTTCGCTTGAACGGTATTTTTTCCCATCAAGAAGCAGTGTAAAATTAAAACACGAAATTGTTTTTGATCCATTGTTTTGAAAATAACAAAAGTAGCGTCACTCTTAGCACAATAACTCACAAACTAATGAATAGAATATCATGAAATTTTAACAGCTGTCTTTTGAAGGTTAGTATTAACTGAAAAAAAGGTGACTGCAATAAAACTAGCGCCATCTATGTGTTAGGCCCGGGACTTTTCAGCCCATGTGTTATTCATCTCGTATTTGCTAATTTTGAAATTTTTAATTAGATATACTGCTGAAACTTTTTTAACCTACTCAGTTAAATAAATCACTTTGTAAATAAAGAATATAAATAAAATAACCGGTCAAGTGCAATTAGTGTTCCGTACGTTGATTGCTTTTAAAATAAAAATTTTTGTTACAGAGGTATAAAATAATCAGTGACTTCACAAAACACATCCCAAATGAGTTTTCAACACAATTTTTGTTTTTTTATAAACCAGATCAATTATTAAAGGTAATGAACTCATGATAATTTTTGTTCAATCTACGCCCTGTAGAGAATATTCCAGAATTCTTTCAAAATTTTTTGATCAGTACTTTACGAGATAAGGAGAAGACAGCGATTGATTTTTTTAAAATAATACAAAGAAAAGTGTGCGCAAGCATTACATTATATATATTTTTGAACTCGTGTTTTTACAAGTTTTCATTTGACACCCTACTCGATGACCTATTAAAAAAGTTTTTTTTCACTTCCGATTTCACGCCCCAAAACTAACCCTTTAAGTCAAAATTTAACTTTCAAAACTACACGGCTCTGATGAGGTCATCAATTTCTATATTAGTATCAAACTTCAACTTTCTACGTTAAATAGTTTCGGAGAAAATTGGGTGTGACAGACGGACAGACCGACAAATAGACACCGAAGTGATCTTATAAGTGTATTTTGGTATCTTTTGTTCTTCATTTCCGATTTCACCCCTCAAAACTAACCCCTTAAGTCAAAATTTAACTTCTAAAACTGCACGGCCATCAATTCCTATATATTAGTGTCAAATTTCAACTTTCTACGTCAAACAGTTTCGGAGAAAATCGGGTGTGACTGACAGACGGATAGACAGACAGACGGACTGTGTGATCTCATAAGTGTTCCGTACGGAACACTAAAACTTTTTCCAAAACTGTTTTGAAAAACCCACTTCATATTTCTGGATGCAGGGGATGTGTTCAAAAATATCATTTCTTATCGTACGTTGTTAACTTTTCAATGAAATAATAGAAGATAATAATTTATCTATTATTATCTTCTTATGGGCATATCGACCCGGAAGAATTAGCAGTATTAAACGGGTGTGAAAATGGCTATGGTAAATAGATACATCTACAACAATTCCATAAAATTTTGACAAAAATTTGGACTGTAGCATCCATGTCATCATTCAAATTTTCAGTTTCTTATTTTATGCTATAAAAAATTAAATCAATTTCACCCTTTAAAAATTTTAGGTAAGCAACTGATGCTGAAGAAACAAAGTATATTTGAAATTAAATATTTTGGAACGAATTATTTGGTAACGAAGGTAAGATACACTAACTGAGACATGGTGGTTCTTGGGATTAAACTGTGTCAAATTCGAGTGACTTTCCGACGTTTCGCCTACGATTGTGCGAGACATCTTCAGAAATCTTTAATCTACTACTATTTCTCATCTAACCAAGGCTGTAAAAGCTTCCCTTCCAAATACACTAACTATTTAAAGCTGAAATTTTCCACAGACAGCAATAAATACTACTATTTTTTTAAACAATGTGTACTTAACTAAATCACAAAATACCCCTTACAATAAATAATATTTATACTTATTACAATATAGGTTTTATTTCATTTAAAAAATAACCGGTCAAGTGCAAGTTGGACTTGCGCAACTAGCGTTCCGTAGGTTAATTGCGTTTAAAATAAAAAATTTTTTTCTTCACAAAACACACCCCAAATGAGTTTTTTCCCATCTTTACTGAAAAGTATATATATATATATATATATATATATATATATATATATATATATATATATATATATATATATATATATGTTATATAACAGATAAATTATTAAAGATGCACTCGTGATGATTTTTGTTCAATATACACACTTTGGAGATTATTTAAAAATAATACAAGGAAAAGTGTGCGCAAGTACTACATTATTATATTTTGACACCCCACTCTATGACCTGATAATTTTTTTTTTCATTTACGAACCCCTTAAGTCAAAATTTAACTTTCAAAACTGTACGGCTCTGATGAGGTTATTAGTTCCTATATTAGTACCAAATTTCAACTTTCTATGTCAAATAGTTTCGAAGAAAATCGGGCGTGACAGACAGACAGAAGGACAGACAGACGGACAAGCAAGCTGACGGACAGCCACCGAAGTGATCTTATATTCCTTATGGAATCAGAAAAAATAAATTTAAATCATCTACTATTGGCTAGGTGAATCACGAGATGGAAATTAAATTGTTTCATAGTAAAAAAACTAAAAAGATAGTTAACTGCTATTAGTATATTCAAGTCTTTAGCACTGATAAAAAATTTTATCTCCAAATCTTGGTCGGTGTATTACAGGCTATCGTCTTTTTATCATGTGCTTTATATCCAAATTTCACGGTCCACTGAAATACAAACATGATGAATCGCATAATTCATGACAAGATGCTTTACCAAAGTTATGATTGATATTGATCATCTTATATTATTTTTTAATGAAATATTTATGCTAAAGTGATCATTTCCTTACCAATCATTATTTATTTTCCTGGAAAATTGCTACTGTACTTAAGTAACTTGAAGTTTATGAATTTAAGTAAGATTAATCAATATAAGATTTTTTATTAAGGAAGTATTGGTTGGTTTATGATAAGCAATGGTCATCTCGATAATTAATGAATTACAGAGATGATTATGTTGATAATAATTAATTATTTTAGCAGACTCCCACGATAAATAGTTACTTCTGAAATAGGTATTTCCGTCACAAGCTCGGAAATTGGCATTTGGAAGAACAAGTCAGCAAATATTAGAACGATATTATAGGTGAAGTCTTCAAGGCTCATAGGTCCTTTTAAAATACTGTCACTTCTTTCCTCGCATTATGCGTACGAAGTGTTTTTATAAATTTATATAACTTAATATAAAACGTAGAAAGTAGACAATTATTTAGATAATAATTACCAAAATTAAACAAAATCCATTTCTGGGCAGCTATTTACTGTTCTAATATCTACGAAATTATTTCAGAGCGTGCATCTAGTTCTATTATGAATCGTCAGCTGAACTTAAAACGGAGAACAAAAATGAGTATGTTATTGTCGTATTCGCGTAATATATAGGGTCAGATTTCGTGAAATTCACACGAAAAAAATGACTATACTCATTTTTTTATCGAAATGTTGAAAATACGATTCTATTTGGCCATAATAATGTCTCGATCAAATGAGAATTTTTTTTTTACCAAAGTTATTCCAAAATGAGATTTTGGGTAACTTTTTAAACAATATATTTTTTGCTCTTAAACAAATCAACCGATTGGAATGAAACCTCGGCATATAAAAGGGGATTGAATGAACTTCAGTTAATCGTTCGGAAATTTCCAATAAATTTATTTCTTCGTAATTATTTAACTAATTGTTTATAAACAATTGATTTTTTTCATGTGCTACGCCTTTTAACAATCTGAAAAAATGTCACCATACATGAAAACTCTAAGGACTCTAAACCCCTCGAGAAAAGTTCCGAGCCTCAATTATTTTAGAAATTTTGATGAAAATAATGTAGCGCAGCGTGGTGCACAGGCGCGCTCTGCAAATTACGCGCTTTTTTAATAAGTGCTCCTAGCGGAACCTTTTTTGATTGTTGATAACGATTATTTAGTCAATGCGGGAGTCTTTTATAGAGTCCTACAACTTTAATATCTATTGAAATGCCACCTCCAAATGCATGTTGTACTCCTTTTGAATTAGATAAACATAATCGCGTTTATAAAGGAATCGAAAAAGTTACGGAGATTTGAAACATTCTGTATTCAAGTTTTATTGCAAAATACCTATGCAATACATGCATAATAAAAATTAGAAAACAAAGTGCTGCAGTTTCGTTGCCAAAGCCTACGGAAAAAAAAAAAAATAAAAAAAAACAGTTTCTGTTTCTGCATATAGACCAAATGAGGAAATGATCGGCGACAGGGAATCGGATGATTCTGATTTTGAAGGTAAAAATTTACTACATCAATTGTTCTAAATACGGTAATGAAATAAATTAACTTTGTTTTTTAGAGCAATTTGTCATGCGTAAAGATGACACGATCAAAAATATAAAATCAATTTCATCCCTTTCTGAAAGAGATATTGCCTCAGCAGCAGAGATAAAAATTGCTCTATCGAAGGAAATGGACTCAAAAAAAATAACTGCAATTATTAACCTCGGTGCCATTTAATTGGAATGTGGCGAAAATTCATGAAATATTGGGCGCCACTCGTTACATGGCTAAGACTGCGTTGAAAATTCGTAGATCATCAGAATATGGTGCAGCTCCCAGTATGAAAATTATTTGCTCTGCATCAAGTACGTTTGTTGAAAACGTTCAACAATTTTACAAATCAGATGAACACAGCCGTGTTATGCCAGGAAACAAAGACTGCATTTTAATAATGAAAAATGGGAAGAAAGAAAGTGTTCAAAAAAGACTGCTGTTTTGCAATTCAAAAGACCTGCACAGAGAATCTTTATTAAAATATCCAGACACAAATATTAGTCTTTCGAAATTTACAAAGTTACGACCAGCTAATTGCGTAGCTGTTGGATGCAGAGGAAGTCACAATGTTTGCGTTTGCAAAATGAATCAAAACATGAAAATGAAAATTCAAACATATTTTTAAATTAGTGAACAATTGAATTTTTCATTTCATCGACCATTAATTTAAACGAAAAGATTCCACTAGAAGTACTTATAGAAAACGCGTGTGTGGTAAAGTGCAGAGGGCGCTGGTGCACCACGCCGCGCTATGTTATTTTCGTCATAATTTCAGAAATAATTGCGGCTCGAAACATTTCTCGACAGGTTTAGAATCCTCAAGAGTTTTCATGTATGGTGACTTTTTTGCAAATTTTTAAAAGGCGCAGAACACGAAAAAAAAATCAAATGTTTATAAAACAATTATAAACAATTAGTTATGAAAAAATAAATTTCCGACAGACTAACTCTAGTTAATTTCATCCCCTTTTATATGTCGAGATTTCATTTAAATCCGTTGATTTATTTAAGAGCAAGAAGGTATTGTTTAAAAAGTTACCAAAAATTTCATTTTGAAATAACTTTGGCAAAAAAATAAATAAAAATTTCTCATTTGGTCGAAACATTATTATGGCCAAATAGAACCGTATTTTCAACGTTTCGATAAAAAATGAGGATAGTCATTTGTTTCGTGTAAATTTCACGAATTCTGACCCTATATCAAGATACATGTTGCAACTTCACACTTTGAGCGGCTAGAGCCTTTAGGTTTGATAAAAATAATGACAAAATCTGTTA
Organism: Pachyrhynchus sulphureomaculatus; assembly: GCA_019049505.1. NCBI lineage: Eukaryota > Metazoa > Arthropoda > Insecta > Coleoptera > Curculionidae > Pachyrhynchus > Pachyrhynchus sulphureomaculatus. Next base: position 159,254,667 of record CM032449.1, read on the forward strand.
TCGCAGAATTTTTCGTGAGAGCTCAAAGTTTAGCTTTCCGCAAAGTAGAAAATCGGATCCGCTTCTTTACGAGAGATATGCTATTTTTAAAATTTATAAAATTGTTAAATTTAAAGAAGGAACAAGAATGTCAGGTGCAGACAAATATGACGCATACTCGCGCGGTCTAATACGCGAATACTCTTGCACGTATGTTTGAATACACATATATACATCAATTCACTGAAAAAACCCACATCCATATATATATATATATATATATATATATATATATATATATATATATATATATATATGTATATATATATATATATATATATATATGGCGAACACGCCACTGAATATTTCTCTCCTGGGCAGTCTTCCTTGCCTCCTCTTGAATTTTTGTCACTATTAGTTTTATTTTGAATTTGTTTCCGAATATATCTTTCCTTATTTTGTCCCTACTTGGTTTTCCATCTATTTTCCTCAGAAATCTCATTTCCGTTGCGTTTATTCTACTCTTGTTCTTACTTGTGAGGGTCACTACCGTATAGTAATGTGGGGTTTACTATTTTTTTAACTACCTCAATATTTATATCTGCTGTAATTAACGTTGCTGAACCCGACATAGTTATGTCGCACTCCATTCCCCTAGCATGTCCTGGCATGAATATGTTGCAGGCATAGCAAAAGTTGGAAATATTATTTCGAACCAGAAAGCTTTGCACTCCACAACAACTGTTAATTCTTTACAAAGAAATTCGACCAACTATGGAATACTGCTCCCCTGTTTGGGGCTCCGTTCCCAAACATACACTGCAATTGTTGGATTCTGTTCAGAGAAGAGCTGTTCGTCTGATTGGAAACCCGGAACTGACCGGCGGCCTTGATTCGTTGGAACATCGAAGAACGGTTGGCATTTGAGTCTGTCTACAAGTATTTTCATGGAAAGTGTTCGAAGGATGTAGCCCGCTTAATTCCTCCCAGAATGGTGCATGTTAGAAATACACGTCGCGCTGATACTTCACATCCGTATGAGGTTCAGCTTGTTACTCCTTGTATAATGCTTTTCAAGTAGTCTTTTATATGGAGAACATCATCCCTTTGGAATAATTTGCCCAGGGCTTTGTTTCCCACCGAGTACAATTTAAAGCGATTCAAGAAAAACGTGAATCGCTTTTCCGCACACATGCCGCTCCTGGAGCGTTTTAGGGACTTACCAGCAGCACGTGTGCTAGACCCATAAAAAAAATTCTCTTTTCTCAAGGAATGCTACTTTTGCTATTTTATCGTTTATTTCTATTTCCAATTTTCCGTTTCCTTCTGTTATTACTCCTAGGTATTTGAACTCTTCAACTTGTTCTATACTCAGTCCCTTTATTCTGATGTCGTGTTTTTTATTCTCTTGTCCTATTATCATCGATTTCGTCTTCTTTTTAGTTTTATTCTCATATTTATATTATTCAGTTTCTCGTTTAAATTGTTTAGGTTGTGCTGTAAGTTTTCTTCTGTGTCTGCTACATATCGTCCGCAAAAAGTACTTCTGATATTTCGATTTTTTGCATTCTCCAGTATCCTAGCATCATCGGTCTCATTTTCTGCTTGGCTCTCTTCACTGTCTCGTTTAGCCCTATTGTGAATAATAAAGGGCTAAGCACGCATCCTATTTTTTGTTGTATCGTACATACTTCACATCACTTCTGTTATTTCTCTATCTACTCCACATCTTTGTAGGCTTTCCCATGCATCCTCTCGTTTTACTCTATCGAATGCATTTTCTAAGTCGATGAATGCTATACGTAATTCTTTATTTTTACTTATGCACTTCTCTATACTCTGCCTTAATATAAATATGGAGTCCTGTGTACTCCTGCCTTTTCTAAAGACATATAAAGTTTCTCCTAGAAACTTTTCTAACTGGCCTTTTATTCTTGTTTCTATTATTCTAGCGAGCACTTTGGCTAGTAGACTCATTAATGTTATGCCTCTATAGTCTTGGCACTCTCTTAAACCTGATATAATAATTTTCATACAACTAATGTCTTTTCGTGCCTATATACTACTTATATAAAAAAATTTAATCCATGCACTAATTTATTCAAACTCATTCGTGCCGGAGAATTACTACCTTTTGCATGCCCAGATAATAAACCATCAACTGTTTTACAAATAAAATGTACCGCTAATATGAAACCACAATTATCATAAATTATGCATAATATATTGCATAACAGGAATAAAGAATTACCTTTTAGGGTCTTTGTAAAATCTTCTTTGGGCATACCACATGTATTTTTACAAGCACTAACCACACAACAACAACTTTTCTTGACGTTTTTTTATAATTATTTTGAATTATAAGGCCAAACGAGTCATTTAATTATTGAATAATTATTAATAATGAATTTTAGAGCACGTTATAAACAGATTTTCCTTGAAATCCAGATGTAAGCACAACCCGCAACCTCTTTGGCAGCCATGTTGTTGGTATGATAGGGGACGCATGCATGATAACAAACAGGACCTAAATATTTTCTTGAGCGTCGCTGTATGTTTACTATGAGATAGGTTATTTATTTCCATCGGTGATAATTGAGATCGCAGTCACTGTCCTCCGATATAATTTATACCCTGACTAAAACAGAAATAATATAAAACTTCATGATGTAATTGTAAATTTCCCTTACGCAAAATTATATTTATATAATCAGTTTACAACGCTACCGCCTGTTTAACCATGGTAGCTTTTGTGAAATGACAAGCGTAAATTCGTCATGTTAAATAATATCATATTTCTTAACATTCGTAATATTTTTATTTCTAATTTGTAATGCAATAGACGCGACCTGTTTTTCATTTCCTAACTAGTTTCAAAATATTACTAAAAACTTCCAGCGTTACTGAAATATTTTATATAGTAAAAATTGAAAAAACTATTTTAATCCTTTTATTAACTAATTTAAAATAATTACTTTTTAGTATTCCGTGCGGGACACTTATAAAACCACTTGAGTGACCGTCCGTCGGTCCGTCTGTCTGTCTGTCTGTCTGTCTGCCAGCCTGCCTGCCTGCCTGCCTGTCTGTCCGTCCGTCCGTCTGTCTGCCACACCTGATTTTCTCGGACACTATTTGACTTAGAAATTTGAAAATTGGCACTAATATAGGAATTGATGGCCTCAACAGAGCTGTGTAGCTTCAAAATTTAAATTTTGTTTTTACTAGGTCATCGAGTGGGGTGTTAACTGTATGTATGTAATACTTGCGCACAATTCTCTTTGTATTATTTTTAAAAAAGTGCGAAAAATCGCTGTCCCCCCACCTTATCTCGAAAAGTACTGATCAAAAAATTTTGAAAAAATTCTGGAATATTCTCTACAGGGTGTAGAATGAACGAAAATTATCGCGAGTGCATTACCTTTAATAATTTATCTGGTATATATAAAAAAAAAATTCAAGGTCATCAGTTTTCACTACAGATCGGAAAAAAACTTTGTTGAAAACTTATTTGGGATGTATTTTGTGAAGTCACTGATCATTTTATACTTCCTTCACGAAATTTTGTATTTTAAAAGCAATCAACGTACGGAACACTAATTACGCAAGTCCAACTTACACTTGACCGGTTATTTGTACTACTGTTGCAACCACCATACGACCTAATACCAGGCGGTCATATTGAAGTTAATTTATTTATGTATGTATTTTAGTTATTTTGTTACTTTGGTGTAAAGTTCTAAAAGTCCCGAGAACTTCGAAGAAAAAGCAATCCTTCATATAGTACGATTTGTCGAATTCTCCAATATAAGCCTCAGTTTCCTACTCAACTTTTTTATTTGAGCCAATTCTCTTCCCCTGGAGGCACGTTTTTAAATTTGGAAAAAGGTAATAATCGCGGGGGAGCCGCTCTGGTGCATACGATGAATAAGGAAGGAATTCATAGCCCAGTTGGTCTAATTTCGCCATCGATTTTATGAAGTTGTGAGCTGATGCATTATTTTGGTGAAACGACACTTTTTTCTTCACTAAATGCGGCCTTGGTTCCTTGATTTCAGCGTTCAGACGATTCAAATAACCGAGATAATAGTTTCCGGTGATTGTTCGCCCCCTTCTCAAGATAGTCGATCAGTAGTATTCCACGCGTATTCCAAAAAATATTTGCTAAAACTGATGTTTGTGTTTTTGGTCGCTTCGGACTTAAACATGTAGTGGGAGATACATGTTTCATCCATTGTTACGCACTGATGCAAAAACTCGTTTGGATTATGCCGAGACAGTGCAACACAGCGTTCTAAATCTTGGATACATTGCTGTTTTTGATCCATCGTGAGAGTGCTCGGTACCATCGGACATACAGGTTTTTCATATGCAAATATTCATGCAAAATATGCCTCACGTATTCTCTCCACGATGTCCGCTATCTTTCCCACTTTCACTTTGCGGCCATTTAGACAAATATGATGGATTTTTGTTTTTTAGAGTGACTACCTCATTTGAACGTCCGGAACGTGGCCCATCATCGGTGCTTGTACGACCGCATTTAAGTTCACTAAACCATCGACATATAGTTACTTTTGATGAAGCACATATGCTATAACACTTTTCAAGCCATTCTTGGGTTCTGGCTGTATTTTTTTTCCGTCAATAACAACGTTTAATCAATACACCAGATTCTTTTTATTCCATCGTTTTGCAAAAATCAAAAGTAGTTTCACTTAAACAGCTACAACTCGTGAAGTACAAACACGAAGTGTCATGAATATTTTTCAGGAATCTTCTGAGAGTTGATACGAACTGGGAATCATATGGTCCAGGAAAGTATTGGAGCTTTTCACCCCATGTAGTATCGAAAAGAAATCCATCAATCAAAAACATTGAAACCAAAAACGAAACTTATAAGCCATACCACAAAATCGGAGTTTAGCTTAAAGGCCGGTATCAACTTTATGCTCGACGCTGTATAAATTGAAAATGGTAACAATACTGCCATGAAAATTTTCCTGCTATTATTAAATTAGCTTCTTTATTATCTTCATACTGAAGATGGTTTTGTGTGACGTTTCTCTTTAGTAGAGCAGCTTTTTAGCAAGAGTCTGCGAACATTGTTTTTTTTTATGGGTCTAGTACACGTGCTGCAGGGAAGTCCCTAAAGCGCTACAGGAGCGACACGTGTGCGGAAAAAGCGATTCACGTTGTTCATCGCTGCAAATTGTACTCAGTGGGAAACACAGTCCTGGGCAAATTATTCCAAAGGGATGATGTTCTCCAAACAAAAGACTGCTTGAAAAGCGTTGTACGCGGAGTAACAAGCTGAACCTCATACGGATGTGAAGCACCAGCGCGACGTGTATTTCTAACGTGCAACGCTCTGGAAGGAATTAAGCAGGCTACATCCTTCGAACACTTTCCATGAAAATACTTGTAGAATAGACTCAAGTCGCCAACCGTTCTTCGATGTTTCAGCGAATCAAGGCCGCCGGTCAGTTCTGGGTCTGCAGTCAGACGAACAGCCCTTCTCTAAACAGAATCCAACAAATGCAGTGTATGTTTGGGAGCGGAGCCCCAAACATGGGAGCAGTATTCCATAATTGGTCAAATTTGAGCTTTGTAAAGAATTAACAGTTGTTGTGGAGTGTAAAGCTTTCTGGTTCGAAATAATATTCCCAGGACATATTTGCTCCCAAATTAACGCCCAACAAATTGAGTGACGATGCTAGGGGAACGGAGTGCCCCGACATAATTATGTCGGGTTCAGCAACGTTAACTTTTTTAGAAAAAACTGCCACCTGGGTTTTTGTAGCGTTAAATTCCACTTGGTTACTGTCACCCCAAGATAGAATTTCTTCCAGGTCTTTGTTAAGTTGAATGACTTCCTGCTGTCTCCGGATAGTCGCCTGAGCAGCCGATGTCCGAGCGTTCAAAGTGAATGAAGATATAAGCGTACTGTCATCTGCAAAGCTGTAGATTGGATTCCGTGTCTTTCCCAGCAGATCGTTAATGTAAATAGGAAAGAGAGTAGGAGACAGTATGGAGCCTTGGGGCACACCGACGTTAACCGTAAAGGTGTTAGAAAGAAATTCGTCGACTGCGACTCGTAAAGAACGTTCTCTGAGGAAACATGAGAGCCACAAACAGAGCTTTTCAGACACACCACAAGAGCGTTGCTTAGCCAACAGTCGAATGCCTTGGACATGTCAAGAGCAACCGCTCGAGATTCTCCGAAGTGTTCAATTGCGTTGTTCCAAACATGTGTTACATAAGTCAGAAGATCTCCTGTTGATCTATGTTTACGAAAGATATATTGGTGATCGCTAATAATGTTGAATCCTTCAGGGTATTTTAGAAGATGCTGATTGACAGCCTTTTCCATGACTTTCGATTTTATTGAAAGCAGTAGTTGCCTTTTTTAGGTATTTATTAAATTTCCGGTATAAACAGACATCATACTTTGATCAGCAATGACCAGAAGGCGCCTTTTATCAGATACTCTTTTACCAGATCGAAAAAACGTTTATTAATTAACCTACAAAAAAAACTAAATCGCCGGGTAAACCCTACTAATGACTTTGTAGTCATCAATTTGTAAAAAAAAATATTAAATTGTATTCTATTAGGTCGACCTGAAAACTATTATCGAGCGGTTTAACCCTTTGTTGGATTAAATTTAATAAACGGGTTTTGTACCACAATTTAATTAGCTTTCACGTAGAGGACCCCAGTGTCGATAAGACTGTGGCTAGACAATAAGGGCAGATTTCTCCCTCTCATTATCTCAACGCTCATATCTCACCCCAAAAGAAAATAATAATTCTAAATAATTTTGTGTACATAAGATTACATGTACAGTGTCTCGTGATAATCGTTCAATATATTGAAACCAATAAGAGTCTGTATCGAGAGTAATGATTAGAGACCGGGTTATATGCATTTGCATATTTTCATATGCATTTGCATATTTAGACCATTCTCATCGATTATTGCATATTTTACCCAGAATCTAGTAATGATGCATATTTTCCCTATATTTGCAATATTTCTCGGTATTACTAAGCAATTAAATTGCTCAGGCTATTGTTAATGTCGCCGTCTGGAACCGATCTTATCGCCGGAACATTACCTGCAATAGTCTAAACATCGATTAGGTTATAGTGCCAAGGGAATACCCAAAATTACAACGGTATTTTATTCCTTTGTTTCTTGGTCGGGATATTAACTGATAAGTAGTTAGTTTCTAAGAATATTTGTTTGAGCGTGGATCAAATAAACAATTTTCTCGAAGATGAATTTTTATTTTAAAAAACAAGATATCAGTTTTAACATTATTACTGACTCGCTTTTTAAAGTGTTGTGTTAAAGTTTAACGTGTACCATGCCACCCGCAAAAAAAAGTGTCTCTTCGTGGGTAGCTGATTATCCTGGAACATTTACATACGACAGAAATGTTTTATATTATCGAGTTTGCGAGAAAAATGTTTCGTGCACAAAAAACTTTGAAACTGACCAGCATGTCAAGACAAGTCTTCATATCACAGGATTGCAAAAAAGGCCCACGACAATAACTTATAACAGCAGCAAGTAGCAGTGATTCCACTTCCATAGACAAACAAAAAAACCACTTTAGCATGGATTTATATGAAGCATTGCTTGCAAGTAATTTTCCTCTTCACAAACTTACAAATCCTATATTCAAAGATTTTCTGCGAAAATATTGCTTGAATGAAAAAATACCAGACGAATCAACACTGCGTAAAAATTACATACCAACAATTTACCAACATGTTCTGGAAGAAATACGTAATGAACTTAAGGACGACATTATTTGGATTTCAGCTGATGAAACTACCGAGAGTTGTGGTCGCTATATTGCGAATTTAATTGTGGGTGCATTAAGATTAGAGCCTTCTTCTTCCTATTTGGTGGCCTGCAAAGAACTTGACAAGACGAATTATTCTACGATCGCCAGATTTGTGAATGAGGGTATTAAAAAAATATTTCCTAAATCTTCTGCAGATGAAAGAGTGGTTATATTTTTCTCAGATGCTGCTCCCTATATGACTAAGGCAGAAGTCCTCCAAGAATTTTATCCAAATTTAATTCATATGACGTGCTTTGCTCACGGAGTCTATCGACTCGCTGAAGAAGTACGATCCACGTTTGGAAATGTAAATAAACTGATTTCATCAGCAAAGACAGTATTTCTTAAGGCACCTGCTCGCAATAACGCCTATAAAGAAAAACTGCCAAATGTGCCTTTACCTCTCGAAGCAGTGGTAACTCGATGGGGAACATGTACTATTTTACAATGAACATTTCGAGGCCATCAAAGGTGTCGTAAATGACTTCGATAGTGCAAAGGCTATGGCAGTTCGTCTATCCAAGGAAGCATTTAACGATTCTGATATTAAAAAAAACATAACTTTGATTAGCACTCACTTTTCCCGCATACCTGCGGGTATTAAAAAGCTTGAAACTCGAGGTTTGCCATATGTATTCCCGCGTAGAGTTAAAGAAAAGTTTGAAAGCATTTTATGCAATAACCCAGGCTTTGAACCTTTGTGTCAAATTGACAGTTTTATTAATGGGACGGGTGAACTTTTGCCAGAAACAATAAGTTCTAACATAGCACCCAAATTCTGCCCAGTTACCTCAGTGGATGTGAAACGGTCTTTTTCCACTTATAAAAATATCTTAAGTGATCAAAGACACAATATTACTACCCAACATTTGGAACAATACCTTATTGTTTACGTGTACAAGAATACAAATGTTAAATAATTTTAAAAAATGTTAAATAATTATTAATTAAATTTAAACGTCGATAACTTGTTAATTTTATGCTGATTTTGAAACAAAAAAACTAAAAATTACTAATTTTTTATTATTTAATCTTGTATATTTTGACCCTTTTCATGCATATTTTAAGCATTATTCATGCATATTTGCGTGTATATTTCAAGATTTTTATGTTGCATATAATCCGGTCTCTAGTAGTGATAAATGACAAATGACGTCCCTCCATAAATAATGAGAAAATTGACTCCCTAAAGTTTCATGGTTTCTCAGCATATACGGCAAAGACTATAACAAATAGTACTCAGTATATATCAGCACTATACCAAACACTTTACTTTTGCATTCGACGCACGTTTCGCTAACCATGTTAGTTTTATCAGAAGCGATGATTGACTCATCAGTCAGTCATCGCTCCTGATGATGCATAGTTAGCGAAACACGGATCTAGTGCAAAAATAAAGTGTTTGGTGTAGTGGTGATATATACTGAGTAGTGTCATTGCAGCAAAGTTTCCACATTCCCAACATAGTATAGCAAATAGATAAGGGTCAAAACAATGAACTCAAATTTTGATAATAACCTGGGCTGTCGCAATGTTTCTATGTTTTAAAACCAAGTTTTTTAAAAAATCATATAAATTTGCAAAAACAAACTACACAGTTTATTGTTTTAAAAAAAATATTCGCAAAAAAAATAATCACAGAAAATAATCAGTACTATCTAAGTGCAATTGATTAACTATTTTGACAGTCCGTGAGAGATGTCAAAATTCTGAAGAATTAGAAATAAGAATAAAGGGTGAAAGGATCTCCAAAAATTTTTCTCACCTTTGACCTTTACGAATTATGTTTGGTATAGTTCTTAGGGAAACCACAGAAGCGATTTATTCAGAACGGTACTATTTCTAAGAGTGCTGTACAATTAACTTAAATCGTATGATAAATGACGTCGCAATGTTTGGACAAAATGTTCAGCTGATGACTTTTGTGAAATTCACTTAGTTATTAAAAAGTCGAAAAGAAACAAATATTTTCTTAACGACCAGTGACTCAGTCTCACTTAAAAAAATAACAGTCAAGTGTAAGTTGAACTTGCACAATTAGTGTTCCATACGTTGATTGCTTTTAAAATAAAAAAAATTGTTACAGAGGTATACAATGATCAGTGACACATCCCAAATGAGTTTTTTAACAAATTTGTTTCCAATCTTTACTGAAAATTGATGACCTTGATGTTGTTACGGTGGTATAAAATAATTACTGACTTCACAAAACACACTCCAAATGAGTTTTCAACAAAGTTTGTTCCCAATCTTTACTGAAACTAATGACCTTGAAATGTTTGTTTTTTTTTTATATACCAGATAAATTATTAAAGGTAATGCACTCGTGGTAATTTTCGTTCAATCTACACCCCGTGGAGAATATTCCACAGTTTTTTCAAAATTTTCTGATCAGTGCTTTTCGAGATAAGGTGGGGGGACAGCGATTTTTCGCGATTTTTTAAAAATAATACAAAGAACATTACATATACATTTTTTTACTCGTGTTTTCACAAGCTTTCATTTGACACCACACTCGATGACCTACTAAAAAATTTTTTTTCACTTTCGATTTCACCCCCAAAATTAACCCCTTAAGTCAAAATTTGACTTTCAAAACTACATGGCTCTGATGAGGCCAAATTTCAACTTTTAGTATAGTGACAGTAATTACGTAAAAATAGATACGATATGTATTTCTTTTCATGATAAAATCCTAACGTCATAAAACATAACATCTTTGTTAATGCGAAGACCAGATGTATGCAAATAATGGACGAAACCTAGGACGCACAAAAACAAATTTTTTGCCTGTCCCAACAATTCCAGATATTCTCGGTCGTTCGCTAAGGCCATTAGTTAAAATTTTACTATATTAACTCTACCACCACTTACAAGGGCAGATAATACTGTTCCAAAAAAACCTCTTAGGAAAGACAAAGTTTTAGCTGAAGTCTTTGCTTCACTTCACTGTTGATTTACAGCAGTTTTTCTTAACCGGTGGTCCGCAAAGTAATTAGCATTACTTATTATTCATGTACCTATAATAAAATAAATGAATGTATGGACGCGAATGAGTCGACATAGGACTCGACGAAGGTGGGTATCGAGTGACACTTCCCCCACAACCGTTCCGCTCGCCTTTGTTTTGTTTCAGTCAAGAATTGAAAACGCTTAATCGTAGTCAGTTCTTAAAATTGTATACAAAACGCATTCGAAATTAAATTAATAAAAACTTTTCTCTGAGTAAGTAAAATAAAACGTTTTTTCTTCGTAGTGTGCTAAAGACGCGGCACCGAGTGATGGGGTCTCTAACAGTTAGCGTACCATCAATTTCCGCAATTATTGAACGAAAAAATGCACTACTTCATTGTGTACTGTTATCATCGACAGGCAAGTGTCTAAGAATGAATTCAATATTTCATTCTGTCATAAGCGCCATCCTCGGTGCCGCTCGTATATTATGCTCTCATAGTGGAAACAAAAACAGTTTATTATTCATCTTTATCGTGAAATGATTAAAACAATAGACATGAAAGTAAATAAAAGTAGCAAAAAAGGTCGAATTTAGATTAACTTTTTATTAAAAACTCGTAGGTAGAGTTATTATTCGCAATACATAGGCACGTTATATTTATTAGAAACAAACGTATTTTAATTTCAGGAAAATGTCATCAAAGCGTAAGTCCGATGGCGATTATATTAAATTTGGCTTTACGTCGATTGAAATAAACTAGACCCCAATGCGTTTTATGCGCAACCGTTCTTGCCAATGACTCATTGAAGCCGGCAAAGGTAGAACGTTAAGTAAAGACCATCCATCCGAATTATCGCAATCGTCCTTGAGAATCCTTTGAAGGTAAATGAACAAATCTGAAAAAATTATACTTGGACCCAGCGGAACACGTTACGCCGTATACGAAAAACATTGGTAGCGTCGTTTGAAATTTCAAAATTAATTGCCATGTTCAAAAAACCACACAGAATCAGCGAAAACTTTAATAAAGCCTTGTATGCTTAAAGCTGCTTAAGAGATTTTAGGACTGGATGCTTAAAATAAAATTCGAGAAATCCCACTATCAAATGATACAGTGAAATCGCGTATCCAGAAAATGTCAAAGGCCAGTGACGAACAAGTTATTGGTAAGATAAAACTTAGTCCATATTTTGCGCTTCAATATGATGAATCCACAGACGTTGCACAATGTTGTCAACTATTTGTGTTTCTTAGATTTTTGGAGGATAATAAACCGTTTAAAGAGAAGTTACTACTTTCACAAAAGTTGGAAACAATGGCTCAAGGTTCAGTCATTATGGAAGTAATAAGTCAGTTTATTGAGAAATGAGATTAAGTGGCAAAAGCTAGCTGGATTTTGTACGGACGGGGCTCCTACCATGCTCGGCCTCCACTCTGGTCTTGCAGTTTTAATAAAACAAAAGAATTTTTCCGATAACGACGCACTGCATCATTCATCGTCAAGTGTTGGCTGCCAAAACACTCCCGAAATGCTTTGGTGATAAAATGAAAACAGCTATACAAGTAAACAACTTTATCAAAAGTAGTACACTCGATACTCGTATTTTCAGAAAAATTATGCTCTGATATGGGCTCTGAACACGAAACATTTCTTTTCATACTGAAGTTCGTTGGCTGTAAACATGTTGGCGAGGTTGTTTGAACTGAAAGAGAAAGTTAAATTATTACTTATTAATAAAAAAAAGAAAGAATCCTTGGATCAGTTGTGCCAGCTCAAATTCCAAATAAGTTTAGCTTATTTAGGGTTTTTTTTTGCAACTAAATAAACTGAATATCCAACTGCAAGGATCAGGAAATATGAAATTGAAACACACATGTAACCTATTTGCATTTGACGATATACCCAATACGTTTGTTCCTAAAATCGACTTGTGGATCTGCAAAATTGAAAGAGATAACTTTTTTGCGTTTAATACGTTGAAACCAATTATTGATGAGCAGTGTGCTGAAATTAAAGGAGAAATAAAAAACATTACCCTTCAGTTGAAAAATGAATTCAATCGTTATTGTTCAGATTGCAAGGACGAAGATATTCAGAAACTGATCCGCAACCCTTTAATTTTCAAGATCTCCGATGAGCATGAAAGTAACTGCCAGGATACATTCGAGGCAGGAATTAAACTAGAAAGTTTCTGGAGCCAAAAGGCAATTTCTTATCCTAAAATTCGAGAAATTGCTTTGCGTTACCTAACATTATTCTCAACCACATATTTATACTAGCAGGGATTCTCAGCGCTTTTAATAATTAAAAGTAAGCACAGAAATCATTTGGATGCCGGTGCCGATATGCGTTTGGCTTTGAGCAATACTGAACCAAAGAATCAGCAATTAGTAAAAAATGTGCAATCATAAAAATCATATCATAGTTATTGTACTAATTGTAAGTTACGTTTTAATAAAAAAACCTACCTAGTAATGTTTTGGTTTTGAGATAATTTGGTAAGCGTTTTATTTTTAGAATAACCTTGAAAAATAACCTTCTTATAACCTAAATTATGGAAAAATGGTTACTGGTCCATAACAAGATAAAAGATTTGGTCAAAAAGTAACTCATTGTCACTAATTTACAGGAAAAACATCACCAATTATTTCCAATGTGTGGGCAAGGATATCAGATGTCTTCTTCAAATAGCCTGTCATAAAATGTATTTTAATGGAGCTTGACAACGAGAAAGCTTTTACTTTTACTCAAATAATGCGCGAGAAAACACATTTCTGAAGACTTTTTAACATACGAAGATGGATTAATAAGCCTGGTAAATTTCTACCAAATGGTGACAAATTTTGTTAAGAAGCTTGACTGATGGGAAACGGGTTTCTTTTAAAGGTTATGTTTAAAGTTTCAAGCAGCTGCAACACATAGTTGTTTGTGAGTAGCCCGTGTTACACGTTTCATAGAAATGTATACAGCCGAGTATAGTGAGTTGATAAAACATTTTTATTTAAAAAAAGTGGACTATGACCTTCATAGAAACTGGACTGAAAAAAGTTCATGCAGACTATGCTCCAGCAATCAAGACCATCTATTACTGAATAAATGAATTTAAACGTGACGTAAAAGCACTGTGATGCGGCACAATTGAGGTTTCTTCTGAACAAATGCTGGATTGCTGAGTTGGTATCTTTTATGAAAGAATTTAAATATCCTGGACGAAGTTCTAAAAATTCAAAAGCTGAGTGCACGATAGGTGCTGCCTTTGTTGACTCCAGACCAAAAAGTCACGAAAAAGGACATTTCAAAATCGTGTTTGAAAAAGTTGCGGCGTAATTTGACAAACTTCTGGCATAATTTTGTGACTCTGGACGAAACTTGGATCCACCATTGTACCTCGGAGATAAAACGGCAGACAAAAAACAGTAGGTTGGCCGAGGTGAACGTGCACCGAAAAAAGCAGAAACAGTTTTATCGGCCGTAAAAGTGATGATAACTCTTTTTGGGTTATTGGAATATTTGTTCAGTAAGTTGAAATAGAAGCAAAAAAGATTAGTGCACTAGGAAGTGCTCCTTTCACAGAAAAATACGCCTGGTCACACATCGGCCGTTGCAATGACTAAAGTGCAATAGCTGGGATTCCACGTAGCTATCCACCCACCATATTCCCTAGATTTGGTCTCAAGTGATTTTTTTTTGTTTTCAAACCTCAAAAAGTGATTTAGGGGAAGGAATTTTCATCAAGTGAACAGGTTGACTGTACTGTAAATGAGTATTTTGCACAGTTCGAAACAACTTTTTTTGAGGGCATAAAAAAATTAAAATCTCACTGAACCAAGTGTACTGACCTCAATGGAGATTATATTAAAAAATAAATTTTTGTTTTTGCAAAAAAAAAAATGTTATTTAAATTTTTAAATCCATCTTCGCATCCTATGGAATCTTTCCTTCCTGAAGAAAATGCGCTAGAGTTCAGTCGAAACCCCAAGAAGGTAAAAAGAACTTGCCAAACAAATACCGACTAGTTGCACTGCTTTCAGTAATATTGAGAATTATGGAGCAGGCTATTAGGCAGCATTTTTTTCAAACATTTCAAAGATTAATATGAGAACCCTATTTCGTATAACGGATTGTTAGCAAGCTACGTTCTTATGGTATGTTTAAAAGGTTTGGTTAATGTTTCCTCAGAGAACTTTCTTTACTAGTGGCAGTTGACGGATTTTTTAAAATATCTTGGTTAGCATCGCCGGTGTCCCAAGGCTCCATATTGCCCCCTACTCTCTTACCATTTTATATTAGCAATCTGATGGAAAAGACCAGGAATCTAATTTACAGCTAATGATATAAGTTGGGAATGTGGAATCTTTGGCACAATGATACTACTCAGTATATATCACCACTACACCAAACACTTTATTTTTGCACTCGACGCGCGTTTCGCTAACCACGTTAGCTTCATCAGGAACTCCTGAAACGCGCGTCGAGCGCAAAAATAAAGTGTTTGGTGTAGTGGTGATATATACTAAGTAGCTAATGATATAATAATATTGTGTTTATTTCTTTATTTACCCTGAACATCAGCTGCCCATGCAAATATCCACTGGCTGTAGAAAGTTGTTCAACTGAACAAAGGTCTGGAAGAAGTTCTATCGTGACGTGGCAGTAACCAAGTGAAATTTAACATTGCGAAAACCCAGACATCAGTTGTTAACCTCAGAGCAAATATGTCTTGATATAAATAGGTTATATGCGTAGCAAATAAAAATTCTTAAAAGGTGGAAATATTATTTTTTCTAGAAAGCTCTCTGCTCCACAACAACTTAGATAAAACTCAAATTGCATAAACGATGGAATACTGCTCCCATGTTTACAATCTGTTAACAAACAGTCGCTGCATTTGTTAAACTTTAGTTAAAAGAGAGCTCAGCGTCTGATTGCAGTTTCAGAACTCTCAGAATATTAAAGAAAAGTTGGCGAAATGGAAAATATTCAATGGATGTAGCCTATTTAATTCCTTCCAGATTGAAACATACTAATATTAAATGATATCCGTATGAGGTTTAGGTTCATACTCCTCAAGAATTATAATATTATGAACAGTTTCATCATTATTCAAGACAAACCTGAATCACTTTTTTCGTAGACGTATCATTTTTGTGGCGCTTTGGCGACTTCTTTACACTAGGTATGCCGTATCAATACTAAAAAAGTGACATGAATCTGATATTACTATTACTAAATCGTAAAACTGCAGCATCGATTGTGGAAGTGATCTGTCATTTCGTACGGGGTAGTAGCATTTTACTTCAGTTAGCGAAAATCGATTGTAAAAGTTAAAGGCGAATACGAATTTTTAACTTCGCTCCCATAATAGCGCGATGACGCATAACCATGCACGAAACAACTTTTGGATTGTTTTGATTCCAGTTAAATATCTTCTTGTAAAAATTCTCCCGTAGTAAACCCTTCATTGTTATTTTTTTAATTGTAAACAATACTTAAACGCTCCAAGGCCAAGACAATCTTCATGATGATGTGAAGACAACAAAATGAAAACTTTGACATGACTGAAAAAGTAACCACAAGTATAACACATAATTATCATTGTTGCCTTAAGTAATTATTACCCACACAAGAGTCGTGTCAAAAGGTCATATCAAGGAGGTAATAAGATGAATCCTGCTGACGCCTTCCTTCCGACACCTTATTAAAAGATAAAGAAATACTATGATTGAAGTATACAGGGTGGTCCATGAATATATCAAGAAAGTTAAGCTGGCTCAATTCATCAAATAATTCCCATGAGGATATTTCTAGAATAAACTCGAATCTCTAACATTTCTCCGATGTTCCAAAAATTAGCTGTCTGGATTCTTGTACTAATAGATTCTACTTGAATTTTACATGGTGTCATTGGCAAAGCTTTGGATTGGATTATTGATATTTTTCCGGTAGATAGATCATATTGCAGAAAGAGTGTAGGAGACCGTATGGAGCTCTGCGGTAAATCGGTGTTAATAGTGAAGTTATTGGAAAAAAAATTCCTTAACGCCTACTAGCAGAGAATAATGGGAAATTTTAGAGTCATTAATCAACAGCTAAACACTATCAAATGCCTTGGATATATCAGGTGCAACCGCTCGAAATTCTATATAATGTTTAATTGGTTTGATCCAGTGATGTGTGACTTAAGTCTAGATTTTCTGTTGTTATTTACGAAAATCATATTAATCTTAAATTCAACAGCGAACCGGTTGTCTAACTATTAATAATGGTGAGTAGTCTATAGTTGATTAAAATGATATTGTCATCTTTTTTGAAAGCAGGCGTTATACTTGATGTTTTCCATATGTCTGGAAAAATATATATGACAAGTGATAAATTGAATAAAATTGTAAAAAGATGAGCAAAAGTAAGGGCGCAGTCTTTTAACAAAAATGTTTTTTTTTTTCGGGATTAACAGTAGCCATAGGCCTCAACTTTTTTAATATTGTTCAGTTATTTTACTTATATTAATCGACATTGCTTTGTTTCTGAGAAGATACTACGTAAGAACCTTGGAAAAAGAAATCAAAAGTATCAGTTAGATTTCTAACATTATTAAGAACATTTTTAATATTTGACGTAGTATTTGGTAGTAAGAAAGGTTTTCTTGTCATTAACAGAACGACAGAATTTTTAGGATAATTTTTAGTGTTCCGTACGGAACACTTATAAGATCACTTCAGTGTCTGTCCGTCTGTCTGTCTGTCCGTCTGTCACACCCGATTTTCTCCGAAACTATTTGACACAGAAAGTTATTTTTTTTTATGGGTCTAGCACACATGCTGCAGGGAAGTCCCTAAAGCGCTACAGGAGCGATACCTGTGCCGACTTTGTGGCACTCATATAGGAATTGATGGCCTTATCAGAGCCGTGTAGATTTGAAAGTTTAATTTTGCCTTAAGGGGTTAGTTTTGGGGGGTGAAATCGGAAGTGAAAAAAATACGAATGCGAAAAATCGCTGTCTCCCCTTATCTCGAAAAGTACTGATCAAAAAATTCTGGAATACTCTCTATAGGGTCGATTGAACGAAAATTATTACGAGTGTATTATTTTTAATAATTTATCTGGTATATAAAAAAACAAAAATTTCAAGGTCATCAGTTTTCATTAAAGATCGGAAAAAAACTTTGTTAAAAACTCATTTGGGATCATTTTATACTTCCGAAACAAAATTTTTTATTTCGAAAGCCATCAACGTACGGAACAGTAATTGCGCAAGTCCAACTTGCACTTGACGGGTTCTTTATGTTTTTTTTCAATATTTGAATATTATATTTTGTAGAAAGCATTTACGTCATTTTTAAACTTTTCCGGCCCGATAAATTTATGTTTAGTTCTAATATTTTATAATGGTATTAGAAAACCAAGGTGGATAACAGCTTTTTCTTTTCCTTGTCTTCAGAACCTGTATATCGAGAATAATCAGTAAATTCTTTGATAAAACTTTTCGCAAGCTTTAGTTGCACTTGTAAATTGAGATAGAAAGTCCGAATTTATATATAAGAAGTTATGATATCACTCCTCGAATTACTAAATACCCTCTTTTAAGGTTATAAAAGTTTAGAATATTTTTTGACTAGGTCTTTTCGATTTACAATGTACTTTTAAAGAGATAACTAAAGCAGAATGGTGATTATCTTCTGCTGTCAAGATGTCCATAGCTCTCTCAACACTACTATGATTATTTTTTAGCACAAGGTCAAGAAGTCTATCAGAATGTATCGTTTACAAAATTAATTTGTGAAAGGTTGGAGAAGTTTGGAAAATTGTCAGTTATTGTTTTACTACTGTTATGCAATGTATTCTTAGGTATAATAAAATCAGGTGTATTAAAATGGCCAGCAATTAGTGTTTTGTTATTTATAATGAAAGGTAAAGATCAAAAAATCTCAAATAGGATTTTATATATAATTGATGCACTTGGAGGAATATATATGACAAAAATATACAGAGTTACGTTATTTAAAAAGACTTTAATGCCCACAATATCCATGCACCACCACCCCCTCCCTTTTACATGCCGACCAAAGCAACCTTTCTGTCATTTCTGAATATGAAAAAATTTAGTGGAAAAATTCATTCAGCTAAGTTTTTCTAAGGGTAACAAATTTCATAATTGCAAAAGCCAGCGACATTGTAAATCTCCTTAATTTTGGTATTCATATCGCGGATATTTTGATAATATTCAGATAGGTTTTCTAAATTATCATAACCCATATTGCAATGGGGAGCGGAATTTCAGTCTTAGATCATTAGTTTGTTGTTAGACACTCTTTAGTTGCTATCGCGACCTAATATTTCAAATTTTAACTTTTCCAAAGCTTGCTTATAGGTGTGATAGGAATTGTACTCTCAAGCAGCATGAATTGTACCAATTTTGCTGTTTTGTTTTTGATCAACTATCATCCAGTTACTACACGCTACGCACAAAGGGGACATTTCAAAATGCTTTAACATGATTTAGAGCTATGGTTGAAACTATTACATTTAAAGCATCGGGTTAACTCAAAAGCTTCATAGATAGCACCAGTGTCTAGACCCTAAAATATAGAATCTTTAAGAATTACCTTCTGAAGTACCTCCTTATTCAACTGCAGTATGGCTTCATAAAGGCTCTTTTCATTTTTTTTGGCCATATTTGTAGAACAGCAATTTCTTGGTTCTGCTTTCGAATCTAAGTAACTAGGCGACCTTTGTCAATTTTCTGTGACATCCTAACAATTCTAACTCTGGGGTAGAACTCCTGTAGTTGTTTTTCACATTTTTCTGTCAATTTCTGTTGTGCAGTTTTTTGAACTTTTAAGGATTCAGTTTGATTTTCACACCATAGGAGAATTCCACCATTATGTAAGTATTTTACTTTATGGTTATTAATATTAGCAGGATTAATACTATTTGAAATCCCTTTTTACTTTCGGCGTTCTGGTGACTTTGATTCTTAGGCTTAAAAATTATTCTTGTTTTATCTATGTCTATCTGTTTAGCATACGTGCTTGTTCGAGAAATAATATTTTCTTGGTCGCTGAATAACATTACAGACTTTTGTTGATGCTTCTGTTAGTGTAACGGGTTCCATTTCGCTGAATTTTTACATGAAATGAAGTTTTTCTTCGATGTTCTTTAGCAGTTGATTTTTTGAACGGCTAAAGGCGAGACAAGTATTATATTTTCAAAAGAAACCTTTGATGTTTAAAAAATAACGGAACAAAGTTCGTTGGTATATTTACACAGGCTGCATGAAACGATACTTTGCACACTCCAGTACACACGTTACTCAGTTTCCGAGCGATCTTATTATCCATATTCCTCACTTCGACATTTTTTAATTAATTTCAGATTTTATTATTTTTAACAATCTACTGACGCTATTTACAATTATTTACTGTAATTTAAATTAGTGATTTAATAGCAATAAGAAATTCAGAAATTAGTGTGCACTCATTGCTATTTAAAAAAGTGAAAATATACAAGACAGAAGTAAGAAGTAAGAAAATATACAACGTGCTGACGTCTAATTCATGTCTTGTGTAGGTTACGTTAAAAGCCTACTAAAACTGGCTGGACACATTTTGAGGACGATAGTAACTGTTTCACAAGCTTGTTGGAGAGACTAAATTCATTAGTAAACTTATTATGACAAGCTGTTTGAAAATAGTACCGAGCGTTATGACTGAAAATTGAAAATAGCCGGTAGAGTTTTTCCCTGATAACTGAAAACAGAGTGTGAAACAAGGAATTTAGATAATAAGTTGACTTTTTTCGGTAGCTCTCGTTTCAGATTAATTTATATACTACCAATATTACATCGTGTTGCTGTTCATCTAAGGATGCTTTTGCTATCCCACCTGCTCAATATTTTGGTTACTTCAAATTTACATTGAATTGTATAGAATTATATGAAAAAAATAACATAGTTCATAAATCTATGACATTAGTAGAGGTAGAGATTTGACCTTGGGTGTTGTGAAAAACAAAAATTTGAATTTCTGAATATGGCGTGAAAATCCTAACACCGTAAATCGAAACATCTTTGTTCATGCCCGGAACAGATGCAAGGGAATTATCGACGAAACCAAGGAGGCACACAATCAACGAATTAGAAACAAACTTCTCGCTTGTCCCAACAATTCCAGGTCCTTTTGGGCAGTCGCTAAGGCAGTTAGTCAAAATTTTACCAAATCCACCATACCACCACTCACACGGCCAGATAATTCCATTGCAACCACACCTGTTGAGAGAGCGAACTTGTTGGCTGAACTCTTTGCTTCACATTCTACTGTCGATTTCCAAGGAAAAACACCACCTACTATTCCCATATTGCAGACAAGGATGCCCGATGTTGTCTTCAGACAGCGCATCATAAAGCGTATTTTAATGAAGCTAGACACCAAGAAGGCTTCTGGCGTTGACGGAATACCTGCCATAGTTCTCAAAAAACTGTGCAAGGGAGCTAACACCAGTTTTCTGTAGACTTTTTAACCTATCCTACAGAAAGGGAATATTTCCGTCCTGCTCGAAATGTGCCACGGTTCAGCCGATACCTAAAAAAGGTAAGAAGACCTTTCCAAATAACTACCGACCAGTTGCACTGCTTTCAATAATATCGAAAGTCATGGAAAAGGTTATCAATGAGCATCTTCTAAAATATCTTGAACGATTCAATATTATTAGCGATCACCAATATGGTTTTCGTAAATATAGATCAACAGGAGATCTTCTGACTTATGTAACACATGTTTGGAACAACGCAATTGAACACTTTGGAGAATCTCGAGCGGTTGCTCTTGACATATCTAAGGCATTCGACCGTGTTTGGCACGATGGACTGTTGGCTAAGTTGCGCTCTTATGGTATGTCTGAAAGGTTCTGTTTGTGGCTCTCATGTTTCCTCAGAGAGCGTTCTTTACGAGTGGCGGTCGACGGATTTCTTTCTAACACCCTCACTATCAACGCTGGTGTGCCCCAGGGCTCCATACTGTCTCCTACTCTCTTTCTCATTTACATTAACGATCTGCTGGAAAAGACCGGGAATCCAATCTATAGCTTTGCAGATGACAGTACGCTTGTCTCTTCATTCACCTTGAACGCTCGGACATCGGCTGCTCAGGCGAATATCCGCAGACAGCAGGAGGTCGTTCAACTTCACAGGGACCTGGAAGAAATTCTATCTTGGGGTGACAGTAACCAAGTGGAATTTAACGCTACAAAAACCCAAGCGGCAGTTTTTTCTAAAAAAGTTAACGTTGCTGAACCCGACATAGTTATGTCGAGGCACTCCATTCCCCTAGCATCGTCGCTCAATTTGTTGGGCGTTAGTTTGGGAGCAAATATGTCTTGGCATGAACATGTTGCAGGCATAGCAAGGAGAGCTTCTCAAAAGTTGGGAATATTATTTAGAACCAGAAAGCTTTACACCCCACAACAACTGTTAATTCTTTACAAAGCCCAAATTCGACCAACTATGGAATACTGCTCCCACGTTTGGGGCTCCGCTCCCAAACATACACTGCATTTGTTGGATTCTGTTCAGAGAAGAGCGGTCCGTCTGATTGGGGACCCGGAATTGACCGGCGGCCTTGATTCGCTGGAACATCGAAGAACGGTTGGCGACTTGAGTTTGTTCTACAAGTATTTTCATGGAAAGTGTTCGAAGGATGTAGCCCGCTTAATTCCTCCTAAAGCGGTGCATGTTAGAAATACACGTCGCGCTGGTGCTTCGCATCCGTATGAGGTTCAGCTTGTTACTCCGCGTACAACGCTTTTCAAGCAATCTTTTATATGGAGAACGTTATCCCTTTGGAATAATTTGCCCAGCGCTGTGTTTCCCACAGAGTACAATTTACAGCGATTCAAGAACAACGTTAATCGCTTTTTCCCCACTCGTGCCGCTCCTGGAGCGCTTTAGGGACTTCCCTGCAGCACGTGTGCTAGACCAATAAAAAAAAAAAAAAAAAAAAAAAAAACTATTCGTAAATATTTTTAACTACTGTTACTATATGAAGCTTTTCTGCTTTTCTTAGATTTTCCATCTACGTAATAGCTGAAATATTTCATATTTTAATGTCGAGATATCAAGTTATGAAGATCTTTTTGTAGATAATTTGAAATATGGACATATCTGCATGTAATTTTTCTAATATTGCCGATGTTAGTTTAGGTTAGTTTAGGTTGTCGATATTAGTGAATCAGTTTTAAGCATTGGAGAACCTGGAAAGTTATTGCACTCAGAGGTGGATAAAATTTGAATTATTTCTTCTTGAGTTCTGAGCGTACAAACATTTATGCATATGTAGATACTTAAATAGAATTATTATGTCTTTTAGTTCTTGAAAAAGACAATCCTAATTAGTGTTGTATAAGAAATGTTATGCTACTAATTCTCTAACATGCCCAATTATAGTAGTAAGAGCGATAGTGTGTTGAATCACTAGCCGTATTCACCTGATTCGCTCTTCTTTCTTTTCTGCCAACTTCATTTGATGATAAAAGAAAAGTGGGACCATACTACAATTATTCGAACGGCAATGATCACGACATTTAGCAGTACCCCAAACACTAACAATTGATTCGGTGTCTGTCTGTCTCTCCGTATGTTACACCTGATTTTCTCCAATACTATTTGACATAGAAAGTTGAAATTTGGCATTAATATAGAAATTGATGGCCTCCTCAGAGCCGTATAATTTTAAAAGTGAAATTTTGATTTAAGGGTTTAGTTTTGAGGGTGGAATCGGAAATTAAAATTACAAAATCATCGAGTGGGGTGTCAAATGAAAGTTTATAAAAACACAAGTTCAGAAATATGTGTAATGTAATACTCGCACACACTTTTCTTTGTATTAATTTAAAAAAATTGCGAAAAATCGCTATCCCCCTTTATCTCGCAAAGTACTAATCAAAAAATTTTGAAAAAAATTCTGGAATATTCTCCACAGGATGTAGATTGAATAAAAATTATCACGAATTTACTCGTACCTTTACTAATTTATCTGGTATATAGAAAAAAAACAAAAATTTCAAAGTTATCAGTTTTCAGTGAAGATCACAAAAAAAAAATCTATTGAAATCTTATTTGGGGTGTGTTTTGTGAAGTTATTGATCAATTTATACCTACGTAACTAAAATTTTTGTTTTAAAAGCACTCCACATTCGGAGGAACACTAACTGCGCAAGTCCGACTTGCACATGGCCTGTTATTTTTCCAATTAGAATTGATATATTTTTTTTGAGCAGAGAGTGTATATAGAGTAAGTTTACAGTTTTTAAGGCGGTAATTCTGCTAGTCATATTAGTGGTAAAGTTTGGGTAAATTACCAGGCAAAATTATAGGTAAAAGTACCTGGAGCTTAACGGATTTCACATATTATTCATAATAATATAATATAATAAACTTAACACAAAAAAGACTAGGAAAAAACTGGTAAAATTGTCAGTAATATGCCGGTAATTTAATAATTTTTACCGATTTTCATAATTTATCAGTAACAGCTTAATCTTACCGGTAATTGTAAAATAATACCAAAGCTAGTAATATTAAATATATTAATTTTTAAAATAAACCTTCCTAACCAGCTTGCATAAGTTAAAAATTTGGATAAAAAAAATTACGTGGCCGAATTAAATGTAGAAATTAAAAAACATAACATCTGATTAGGGCAAACCAAAATATGCATAAGGCACATAGCGCCTCAGGTGTAAAAAGAGTAAGTACAAAAGGTGTGAAAAATTAATGATACGGGCACCTAAAAATTAAATTTATAATTTGCAATACATTTGAATTACAAATTAGACTGTTTATATAGCTTTCAGGTTTTATACAGAGTGTACAGAAAAATTCTTAACATGTAGACAACTTTTTTAGTTGCGTTTTTACAAAATAATCGCTCTAACAAGTAGTTTTGTTATAACAAATATTGTAGGCATGAAACAATTATATACTAGACTGGTGAGCAAGAAAATCGACTCAAACGATTTTGCTTCTTTTAACACAGATCCTTGAATTCAATTTTCAAACAATGGTATTATTTTTGGTATCATTAGAATGCTGATTTTTTACTCTTTCCAATAATACCAAAAACATTTAGATTTCCAAAAAGTTTTACTCAATAGAACCGTTTTTGCTCGCTCAGCAATGTACTTGTGGCGCGCTATTTATCCCTTTAAAAGCACATACAACTGCATTTTCTTATCATTCCTTTATCGGAACTTGAACCGTCAACATCTCTGCTATACCTGCTCAGTAATTACGTCATCGGAAAATGGATACCACCATGGATGAAACGGAGACAAACATCAGGAAGAAGAAGGTGTACCTTAGAGCGAGGCAATCGCTTCATTGTAAACACTACTCACTCACACTCACAGAAATCGTCACTTGACTGGCGTTGAAGTCCAGCAGGAGCTCCGATAAGTTCATGGTCTGGCTGTCAGTCATTGGACAGTCAGAAGCTAACCTAACTCCGAAGAGACCAGCGAACGGACCGAAATTGACAGCAGCTCATCGACAAGCGCGACTGAGTTTTGCCCGAGAACATGTCGACTGGACTTTAGAGCAATGGCGCTCCGTTTTACTCTCCCACGAGTCCCGAATGTACCTACATGGCAATGATGGAAGAAGACGAATGTATAGGAGGCCTGGGGGCGCTATGGGCAGTGCTGCACTCCGGAAACGGTCGCCTACGGAGGATGTTCTGTCATGGTTTGGGGAGATATCTCACTGGATGTGAAGTCCGATTTGGTTTCCGTGATTGATGAGAATTGCTTAGCGGTGGATTAATTGCTCACCGGTACATCGAGGAGATCCTGCAGAAACACGTCGTTCCTTTCGCTGGGCTTTTTGGCAATAGCTTCGTGCTAATGCACGACAATGTGAGGCCACATGCTGCTGCATCGGTGCAGCAATACCTGGTGGAAGTGGGAATATCCACGCTAGATTGGTCTGCGCGATCGTCGATCCATTCGAGCACATGCAGGATAAGCTCAAAAGAAGGTTTCGAGCCAAAAATCCAGGATCCGTATTAAACGAAGCCAAATAGTTTGAGTCGATTTTTTTGCCCACCAGTGTATGTGAATATTTAGCGACCATGAGAAATATGCAGGAAGGATTTATAATGGCTTATTGGACCAAAAGTGTCTCCGTTTAAATTGCTTTTTATTTTTATAGTTACATTCAATTATCCAAGATATCCAATTATTAGCACTCTATTTGTACAGTTACTGTTAACATCTTAGAGTGGTATTAGTATCCTATTGCCTACTCTTAAAAGGCCATACTATACAAAGACAAGAACTTATTTGGCGGTCTTAGACCGACAAGCGATTATGTAACTTTTCTATATATTTAAAAATTTAGAGAGTTTAATTGAATTAAGTGTAAGAATATTGGTAAAGTGATTTAAATATAATTATATTTCCAAAATTACAGCACAAATTCGTTTTTTAAGAGAAAATATTACATATTTAATATATATTGTATTTTCTAGGTTAATATATTTCTTCAACGGATTAGAGAACATAAGCTACTTTGAAAATTATTGCAGTAATAAATAAAATTTATAATATACTGCTTACTTCTCTCTATCCAATTAATATATTTAATAACGTTCTGCGCCTCCCGGTTCCCTGTCGCCAGCCTCTTCTGCCTTGCCCATCTGCCAGTCGTAAATTTCTTTTCGACATGTCTCCCTGGATGCCACCAATCTATGTTGTTTTCGGCCTTCCTCTTTTTTATTTCTCTGTTGGCCTGCATTTTAAAAGCTATGGAATTCATTGTTCTGTCATTCTTTCTAGATTCTAGACCAGCTGTCATTGTTGAATGTAGTTCATTAGTGTTTTTTCTATCTTCATGGCTTCTCTTATTCTTTCGTTTCTGATTTTATCCAGTCCTAATATTCCAGCTGACCTTTACCAGTAATCCATCTCGAGAGCGAGAAGTTTCTGTTCTAAGTTCTAGTTTAATTGCCAAGCTTCGCAGCCGTAGAGTACGATGGTTTTAAAGATGTAGTGCTTACTTATTCTGTCTTCTATTTCTTTCTCTATTAACCTCCCTATAAGGTAAGTTTTTCCAGTTCTCCTCCAATTCATATATTTTTTTGTAGTTTGCTGTCAGTCTCCCGTTTTCATATTCCTCAAACAGCTTTCTTGTCATATAATCTAGATCTTCCTTGTCTTACCCTGTCACTACTTGGTCATTTGCAAATGAAGAATATCTATCGGTGCTTCATCGTTCAACTATATTCTCATGCTTCTGCATACTCTTCTGCAGCTTTTTAAAGTTTCGCTTCGATAAATTTTGACCAAGGTGGAAGATGAAGAGCAACCCTGACTAAATCTTTTTGTGGGAAGGTATCTGATAAGATAATCCCTAGTTTTATTCTGGAGTATGACTGATCGTGCAGCTATTACTGTGATTGCTGTATTATTTACTGGCGATAGTCCCAGAGTTTGCCAGAGTTTTTTTTATCTGAAACAGTATCATATTGTTAGACCTACGAATAATAAGTGAACTTCTCTATTTGTTTCGGTTTTCTATTCATGGAGTTTGGCTAAGCTGGATATATTATCCAGACCTGACCTCTCCTCTCTCAAGTCTGACTGTTTCTCAATTTCATGTGGGCATATTCATTTTCAATGATATTTCAGGATATTCTCTCATAAATTCCCCTTAAGGTACTAGTTATCGAAATACATCTGTAACTTTGTCCGGTTATCCTGGCTTTTTTTCAGTAATATTGATGCTCCATGTATATATCATTTGAATAGATGTCTTAACATTTTTATTATGGTAGTTTTAAAAGTACTACTTTATAGTAGTTCGGCAGAAATAGCCTCTGGTCCGGCAGCTCTGCCGTTCTATTCATTGACATGATATTTGATATGTTATAAGTAATTGTGTCATATTAATCCTTACATTCGAAAAATGCCACATATTCAATTTTATTGTAGCTATTTCTTAAAATAATTCGAAAAAAAAAACTTATCTCTGCTAGATTTCTCAAGAATTTATTTATTGCGTACTATAGGCATCTAAAAATATTATTCCAAGTTAGAATATACCCTGTATGGTTTATTTCAAAATTATTTAAGTGATTTAACTAAAATAAGATTTAAATATGTGTCTATTTTATCATTACTATATATCTATTTTAAAATAACTGTTCAAAAGTTCTACATATCTTGTATATCTTATACAATGTTTTAATTTGGCTTGACCCAGATTATCGACAGGAACCGTTGTATATCAAAAATTAAGACATGCATCATGCACGTCAAAAAATATATTATTAAACTACCTTGTGATTTTGCAATCTTTGATACAATGATACTACACAAAATTTATCACTACTACACCAAATATTTTTTTATTTTTACATTCAATTCGCGTCTCGCCAACCATTCTAGCATCATCCGAAGAAATGATTGGCCATCGCTTCTAGTAATTCTTACTTGCTTAGCGAAAGCACGTCGTGGGCAAACATAAGGTATTTGGAGTAATGCTGATAACTGTTAGGTTGTATGTTATTGAAGTCAACTGTAATAAAATGATTTGGTGGCTCCAAATCTGAACGACAATTTTCAGCATGAAAGTAACGGCAAATGTTATCGGCAGTCTTTGACAGAAATAACTTTAATGTATCTACTTCCTCCATTCACACTGAATGTCTTGGTGTCATAAGTCTGTAATTAAAAGAAGTAAATTCAAAAAAGTAATGAGGGATATCCAATTTCATCATAAGAATTAGAAATATCTAAAATACGATAAATTTTACGTCACGAAGTAATTGGATCTTTGTGATAATCGAACTTGTTGGTTATGGTAATGTTTACACTTTCTGTTCAAAAAGAAACTTAACCTTTCGTTAACAAAAGACAATAGTAGCTGTTGAATACAACGCCGTTCGTTAGTAGTCTGCCAAATATTTTATTAGGCTTGTTCCATTATATGCTTAGTTATAGTAGTAATAGAGACGCATATTTAGACAAATAATCGAAAAATAAATTTGAGAGGAAAAGCTGTGGTTTACTTTTCTAATAAAATCATTTACCGAAAAGCATTAAAAGTTTTATGATGCGTTAAGTGATGACTGCTTATCCTGTACATAAGTATATAAGTTGCAAATGGGTAGTAAGATTCTAAAAGATGACAAAAAAATCGTGATTGTTATCAGAGATAACTCAAACTCATAGAGATTGACTGAATATAAATTGTGCATAGATAAATTTAAAACAAATTCCTTTAAACCTATCGTTGATGGTAATGCAACGAGATTTTCTAGGATATTTTGAGAGAGTTCTTGTTGAAAGACGAAACTCGTGAGTTGAGTTACTCATCTTGTTCGCTAAACTTAGCATCGGGTGACGTCTTTCTCTTCCCCCGACTTTAGTTGCCGATAAAAGGAAACTTATACGATATTACTGAAAATTTTCTGATGCCATTGACCATGACCCTCAACAGTATTACCAAGATCAATATAAAAAATTTATTTCATGAAGTAATGACCAAATACTATCCAAGCTAAACGAGAGTGTAATGATTGAAATAAATGGAAATAGTTTCTTTTTACAGAGAGTATAATCATACACTATATAATAGGTAGTATAATTTTGTCATCCATTTGTCCAATTGTCTTTAGCCAGATTATCAGGCAAATCATGAACAGAAGGAATGTCAATCCCAGTCAGTCAACTCAAATCAATATCAGAGTATATTAAAAAAGTATAAGTTCGATTCTTCTTTCTAAAGTTAAATCTTTTATTGATTTTAAATAGGATTTTCAATAATACAATTTTATCAGCAACAGCTTATCAATATTAATAAGCTACAATTAAATACAGTATCATTAATTTTATATTATATATTTAGTAACAAAATATACTTGTATTTATTATCGGATCAATCTCTTTAATACAATCTTAATTAATTGCAGTATCGTAATGGCAAATCACATGCCTCTTATCTGATGTACTCTACAGTCCACGTTATACAATACCATCCGAAATGAAAAGACACCTTTCTTGAGGATAGATATTTCAATTGGAGGGGCAGGATGAACAAAATAAATCAAAAAACGTATTAGGAATATTAATAATGATTAGAATATTAACATTTGCTATTTGTTTTTATGTGGATGATCCTTATTATATATATATATATATATATATATATATATATATATATATATATATATATATATACATATATATATATATATATATATATATATATATATATATATATATATATATATGTATATTTATATATATATATATATATATATATATTATATATATATATTTATATATATATATATATATATATATATATATATATATATATATATATGTATATATATATATATATATATGTATATATATATATATATATATATATATATATATATATATATATATATATATATGTATATTTATATATATATATATATATATATATATATATATATATATATATATATATATGTGTATATATATATATATATATTTATATGTGTGTATATATATATATATATATATATATATATATTTATATATATATATATATATATATATATATATATATATATATATATATATATATATGTATATATATATATATATATGTATTATATATATATATATATATATATATATATATATATATATATATATATGTATATATATATATATATATATATATATATATATATATATATATATATATATATTTATATATATATATATATATATATATGTATATATATATATATATATATACATATATATATATATATATATATATATATATATATATATATATATATATATATATATATATATATATATATATATATATATATATATATATATATATATGTATATATATATATATATATATATATATATATATATATATATATATATATATATATATATATTTAAATTAAGTGATTTAACTTTAATTAATTTATTATTTTCTGGAAACCTTTTTAAAATTTTTGTTTACGTTTGCGCTTTATTTTATGAAACTAAAGTCAAAAGCTGTTATTCATATTTTAACTTCGAGAAGAGATAATTTACACGACTAGTAAACAAGTTCAAGAAGAACGCGGTAGATGGATAATTGAAAACTTACAAGAGAAACTTGGCGGCTAACGTTAATAAAACCTACATTAAAACAAGTATAAAGTTTGTGTGTATGTATATCTGGGTATCTGGGGCACACAATTGCATTAGGCAAAGAGAACCAAACAGTTGAAATCAATAGACGGAGGAGAGCCGCCTGGGGTGCATTTGATAGACTCGGAGACACACTCTGGAACAAAAATATACCAGTGAGTAAACAGTCAAAAATCTTCGATCAATGTGTTCTGCCGATTTTGACATATAGGGCTCAGACATTGACTCTAACGAAAAAATCTATGCACAAACTTAGAGCTACAAGAAGAGTAATGGAGAGGTACATGCTGGGAATATCTATGGGAGACCGAAAGAGAAATGACTGTATCCGAGGGATAACAAAATGTAGAGATGTAGCAGAGGCTGTGGCGGAACTGAAATGGAATTACGTGGGACATATAGCTCGTGATCAAGCGAGAAGATGGCCATACACTATTTTAAAATGGAGGCCATATCTAGGAAGAAGATTCAGGGGACGACCACTCACCCGATGTACAGACGATATCAAGAAATCAGCGGGATAAATGTGGTAGAGAATAGCCCAATGCCGAGAGGAATGGTGATCAATAAGGGAGGCCTATGTTCAGGAATGGACTTCGGAAGGCTTATGAGATGATGTATATATATATATATATATATATATATATATATATATATATATATATATATATATATATATATATATGCATATACTTTAAAATTTTCTTGAACCATCAATTAATATTTATTTTCAATTCTTGGGATTTGGGTTCGTTTTATGAATATTTGGTATTCAAAATTAAACTTAAATTGACGTTTCGCCCTTTGGTTTAGGGCATTTTAATTTTTTTCTTTATTTCTTGAATCTCACATATTTTATTTACTACTAACAAGTCATGGTGGCATTCTCATTGATAAGAATGTGTGAAATGTTTTTAAATTTTTAATTATAAGTACGTCACCTTGAGTATCTATAGAATACTAACTATTTTACATCATTCAAATGCCGAGAAAACATAGAACTATTTAAGTGTGACATAATAACGCATGTAGGATACAGCTACGATACCGATACTTCTCTATTCTTCTTGTTTCAAATTATCTAGGCTTATATCGGCTTATCTGTCATTATTTCGCCTTATCTCCAATTATGGCACATTAACCCCCATTATCTCGACTTGTTTCCCATTGTTTATGCTTATGTCAGCTTATCTCTCATTATTTCGCCTTATTCCCAATTATAACACATTAACTCCCATTATCTCGACTTGTTTCAAATTATCTAGGCTTATATCGACTTATCTGTCACTATTTCGCCTTATCTCCAATTATGGCACATTAACTCCCATTATCTCGACTTGTTTCAAATTATCTAGGCTTATATCGGCTTATGTGTCATTATTTCGCCTTATCTCCAATTGTGGCAAATTAACTCCCATTATCTCGACTTGTTTCCCATTGTTTATGCTTATGTCGCCTTAGTAACGAAAGTCTGGATATTAACACAAGAAAAATTATGCATATAAATCGAAGTCTCCTTCATTGTTCCTCTCTTTTTCGTCATCATGATGGAAGAGGACTTTTGAGCTTAGGATGACTGCATTATCGAATTATGGTGACGTTAGCGTGCAATGTTGCAAATGCGGCAATGAACAGAGAGGAGTCTTTTTGTCTAAGGCTGCTAGAGTAGTATCGGAACAACTTTACCTGGCAGTACATTTTAGCAACGTCATCGAAAAATAAAATGACTAGTTTAACATTCTAGATTTAGAACCGCCCAGACTTAGGACAGTTGTAATAGCAGAACACCTAAAATTTTATAGGCAGCATATAGAAAAACCCTAACACGGAGTGTTTTACGGAAACATCGATCTGCTATAGCTGAAAAAAACTAACATATAGATTTCGACAGTCGCTGAAACCGTGTGATTTCGAATAGTTTGTCGAAACAATTAGTTTAATAAATATTTCCAAAATCAGTTATAATAAATAAGTAATTTATAAGTAAGTTTTAATAAATTAAAGCCCTCAATCAAACAAATGGCTGTTTTCTAGATAGAGTCTAACAAATACAGAGTGTGTTTGGGAATACGTTCCCAAATGTGGAAACAGTGTTTTATTGATAGTAAAACTTGTGCTTTGTACAGGAAAAAAAGGTATTATAGAGTATACAAATTATTACAATGTTGTGCAAGGGATTGTGAGAAAAGTCAGTGAGAAAATTAATGAAATCATAAACTTTTAAGGAGATTTTAATAACCTCCTTTTAATTATTATCAAGTATGTAACGTGAGGTTAATAATCAATATATAAATTATAAAAGGGCTATAACGTAAGTTACTATAAAGAGTTATTTGAGCTTTATGATAAGAATAAGTGCTTATTTAGTCTAATTAACCTTTTAGTAAGCCTACATCAGTTACAATAAAATTTACATTGTATAAAATATGGCAATAAAAATGTGAAATTATCCACTTGAATGTCTTTTTTTTTATTATGTATACTGGTGCATTTGGATGCTCATATATGAGTATGGTTTTGTATGTAAGTAGTAATAATAATTAAATGTTTAATGTACATTTTTTAAAGGAAAACCGCCTCATTTAAGATTCGGGAAAGGCCCATTGGCCGAAACGTAATCAATAAAATGACTGATATCAAGTATTCTTGGTATTTATCATAACAAATAAAAAGCCAAGAACACTTAGCAAAAAAAAATGTATATACCATCATCATCATTATCAGCCTTTATCTCTCGACATAGGCCTTCCTTATTCGTTTCCGGTTTTAACAGTTGCTCGCCTCCCGTAAGCATGATAGTCCCGCTGTTCGCTTGAAATCATCCTTCCAGCGCATTGGTAATCGACCTCTTGATCTCTAGTCCAGATATCGGCTCCACTGTAGCTTTGTTCCATCTGTCATTATGGCATTGCGAGACATGTCTCGCGTTTCAGTTCGGTAATAGCTTCTCCTCTCTTTGTGTTATTTTAAACATTTCTCTCGATTTCTGTATTATTGTCCATGTTTCACAGTCATAAGTCATTATAGGGAGTATACACTGATCCGACAGACAGGAACGCATTGGAATATTTTTATTTGTAATTGTGTTCTTGAGTTTTGCAAATGCTGCTACAAGAATATTGTATGTCCTAAGTAAACATAGTTTGATACATTTTCTATGTCTTGGTTTCTAATTATTATATGTGGGTCTTCCCTACATATTACTTTGGTTTTTCCTAAGCTCATTGAAAGTCTGATTTTTGCTGACTTTTCTTTCAGTTCCATTAACGGTTGTTTTTCCTTATTTTCAGTAATTTGAACAATATGGTCTGCGTATTTCAGATAGCCGAGTCTCTTTCCGTTTATTGATATTTCTTTATCCACCTTAAATACGTTTTCCAGTGCCAGTGTAAACAGTTTTAACAATAGAGTATCACTTTGTCTTATACCTGTCTCTCTCTCTCTCTATACATATATATACCATATATATATATATATATATATATATATATATATATATATATATATATATATATATATATATATATATATATATAAAATATAGGAGTTGAGTTTCGGAGTATTATTACGGTAGTGTTTCGATCTATTTAATTGTTTTGTCGATTGCAAACCCGAGGGACTACAAATAAAGCATAATGTAGTGTTAGAATTAAGACAATAAGTAAAAAATTTGAAGGTTTATGAAAATAATTCTGTGTAATTGTATGAAGCTAACGAAACGATAAGCGACGACCTTGATCGTTTTACTATTTACGGTGATAACATTTTTTTTTCTTTTTCTCCCGTGTTTGAAATTGGAATATACGAAGAACATACGTAAAGTTTTTATAACAGAAAAAACAATGGAGACTCGAAAAGAGGAAGAGTCGAAGAAAAAGAAGAGCCAGTGGGATTTTTCAAGAAGAGTGAAGCTGATAAGAACACCACAGAAAGAGAAAAATGAAAAAGTAGATAAGATAGACAATTTGATAGAAATGATCAGAGAGCTAATGTCAGATATAAAGGATATAAAAAAGATCAGAAGAGAGACCAACAAGAGTTGAAGGAACTAAGAAAAGGGAATGGAGTATTGAAAGAGGAAAATAAGATAATTAGAGAAAACATGAGAAGTATGAATTTGAAGATGAGTAGACTGGAAAAAGACAACGTAAGAAATAATATTGTAATATCGAGAATGAGATTTGAAGCGAATAGTCAACCAGATCTGAAAATGGGTGTAGAACATTTTATGGAGAGGAGTATGTATACAAAAGTAGGAGCGACTATATACAAGATGGAACTTGGAAACGCGGGAGAAGAAACTATAATTAAAAACTAAAAACAAACTGAGAAACCTGAGAGAGAGAGAGAGTTTACATAAGTAACGATTTAACAAAAGAGGAATGGAAAATTCAAAAGAAATTGAAGCATATAGCACAGAACGAGAGAAAGAATGGAAAAAAAGGTGAAAACAGAATATCAAAAAATCGTATTAGAAGGAAGAAAATATAAATGGGACATTGAGGAAGAAACACTGAAAAAACAAACAAAGAATACTACGACCATCAAGTCAAAAAACTGAGAAAAAAAGGAGAGAGATAGGTAGATTGACAAAGACCCTGGCAAAGATAAAGGATACGGAAGAGAGGACTAGTAAAATGAATTCAAATAAGAAGATAATCAAAGAAATAGGTAGGAAAAAAGAAATGGGGAATAATTATCGAGTTATTAGTTTGAGAACACGGAATAATAGGGGTATAAACGGAAAGGAGGATGAACTGACAGAAGAACAACAAATACACTATGTAGAATCACAGAAGCGGAAAGGAAAAGAAATGGATGCAAAAAATTAGAAGGAAATGTCATAAAAGAAGAAGACAAAATTATGGAAATATAGAGGGAATACTATAAAGATATATCAGATGGAAATGATATAGCAAACAAAAATCAACATAGAGACATAATACCGGAGCAAGATACAGAACTCACACAAACAGAAGAAATTAATACAGAAGAAACAAAAGAGGCAATCGGCAATTAAACAGGATGGAAAGATATAGAAGGAAATATGAAAAAAACAGATGTAGAATAACTCAACTCCACGGGCCTTAGACTCCTAACAAAAAGGAGTAGAAAGGCATAAGGATTAAGTAAGTAAGTAAGTAAATATATAAATATATAAATATATAAATATATATATATATATATATATATATATATATATATATATATATATATATATATATATATGTATATGTATGTATATATATATATATATATATATATATATATATATATATATACAGGCAGAAAGTGGTAGAGTGGCAGAGAAGAGCTGTTCGTCTGATTGGAGACCCGGAACTGACCGGCGGCCTTGATTCGCTGGAACATCGAAGAACTCTTGGCAACTTGAGTCTGTTCTACAAGTATTTTCATGGAAAGTGTTCGAAGGATGTAGCCTCCTTAATTCCTCCCAGACCGGTGCTTGTTAGAAATACCCGTCGCCTTAATGCTTCACATCCGTATGAGGTTCAGCTTGTTACTCCGCGTACAAAGCTTTTCAAGCAGTCTTTCATATGGAGAACATCATTCCTTTGGATTAATTTGCCCAGGGCTATGTTTCCCAGCGAGTTTTTATTTTTTGAATTTGAAATATACTTTTGCAGGATTGGTACAAAAATTTAAACATTTAGTTTTCGTTTACTTTTTTTACAATCAATAATTGAAAAATTCTTATTTTCGTAACATTGCAACTGTCGCACGGACGATTTTCAAAAATTATACATTGTATAACCAAGCTGTAATTCAAGCAAAAATGCACCGCATGAGAAGGTAACTTAATATTTCCGTAGGATTCTCTCATGTTGACAGCATAAGCTAGAGGTCCAAAAACCGTATTTCTGTTCAGCAAAAGCATAGCTTTTCAAGTAGCTTTAAATGAGGCAATGAACAAACGCTAGTTACTCGGATCGAATTCAAAATTTAGAAAGCTCGTGACTGTATAAATGTCATTGGAATAAACTAGATCTCCTAACTCAGAGACATAAGATTTTGTTCAACGTCTCGATTTCGGAAATAGTCAACTTTCATTTCACTTGAAATTAAATTCTGACGTTTTCACTGTTTTTTTTTTATGGGTCTAGCACATGTGCTGCAGGGAAGTTTCTAAAGCGCTACAGGAGCGGCATGTGTGCGGAAAAAGCGATTTACGTTGTTCTTGAATCGCTGTCAATTGTACTCAGTGGGAAACATAGCGCTGCTGCTACTGAATGCATAAATTATAAATAAACCAGCGGAAATTGACTAAAAACAGTCTTTTATTATATATTTCTAATGAATTTCCATCAAGTAGAAGCTACAAACATCCAAAATTTGAAACAAGGTGTTATAAGCTTTCTAGCTTCGAATTACTTAAATTTACTTCTAAAATGTGAAATCAATACGAAAAATATTTGGTTATATTGACTAAAAACAGTCTTTTATTATATATTTCTAATGAATTTCCATCAAGTAGAAGCTACAAACATCCAAAATTTGAAACAAGGTGTTATAAGCTTTCTAGCTTCGAATTACTTAAATTTACTTCTAAAATGTGAAATCAATACGAAAAATATTTGGTTTTTCAGTCAATGCTTCTAGAACCAAGTGACACTTAAGTTCAAGCTGCATTGACGGCGAAACTCGTCATCAAAAAAAATTGTAAGTAAACCAGTGGAAATTGACTAAAAACAGTATTTTATTATATATTTTTAATGAATTTCCATTAAGTAGAAACTACAACCATCCGAAATTTTGAACCTCTATTGTTGCTCTGCCACTGAAATTGCTCAATATTTTAGTTCTTATTATTTTTGTTGTTTGTTTTAGATTTGCAGCTAGACATTCCTTTATAGTTTCCCGTTTATCTTCTATTTGAATACCAAGATTGTAGTTCTAGTTTCTTGCTTAACTGAAATTTTATCTTGGGTAAAGATTTTGCTGATTAGAGTTTCTTTTTCTATGCAACGAGCATTTATTAGTTCATTGGCTTCTTTTCTTTTACTTCTCATTAAGCGTCATATCGGAAACCATTTAATTTCAGTATAATTGCAGTCTCAATAAGTGCAAATTGTATCTGCTTATGTCACTAATAATTTACGAGCTCCCTTTAAATATCTATGACCTATTAAAATATTCATTTCATTTAGATTAATAAAAAGTTTCAATTAAGTTGAGGATTGATTTACAATCCAATAAACTTCAAAATTAAGGTCATTTTAATGTACTGATCACTACAAAATGATTACTAAATTTTTTATAGGGTTGTTGCAAAGGCGGATGAAAGAGTTAATAAAATCGTAAACTCTTTAAGACATTTTAATTTTCCCCATTTAATTATTTAGGACCAAATAGCCGGCGGCAAATTATCATCACATAAATTATATAAGGGTTGTAAAATGCTTCAGAGTAATTGTCCTGTTAACTTCATGATAAAAACAAATGTTGTGTCACTTTTCGTTTTATTAAGCCTCTTAATAACCCTTATCGACCGTAATCAAATTTACAATGTATAAACGTTGGTAATAAAAATGAGACATAAACGACAGTACCCCACTTGATCAGTTGATCACTCTATCCTACAATGCAAATTTTTATGGCTTTTATAAGAAACAGAAAAATAATAACATGATTAAATGCTATATAAAACATTATGATTATATCGTAAATTATGCACGCTGATCTAAAATATGGTCTTATTATTTGGTTCACCAATATTACCCAATAATTCTGAAGAATATGTGAAAGTCAACCGAATGTATATTTCCGATCATTATTATTTTTTGCTTAATTACTGTGGGACGTTCGTATGTAAAATATGCTTTCCCTTGAAGTTTAATTTAACACATCGAGTTCCAGAAACTGTTTTCGTGTGTTTGCACTCGGAAATTATCTTTTCAAACTTAACGTCAAGACGAATAAGATTTTTCATATTACACGCTGTATCTCAAAATAAACATGTCTTTTTCAAAATAGTCAGTCTTAGTGACGTCTCTCATTGGATATATTATGCGTTATATGGATACGTCTTTCACTGACATGTACTAATTTTTATGGCTATCGGATGAATAGTAGCTGAGATATTGCTCCTAAAGTGACAACGTGTTTCAGCTATCGGTCGAAAAATGAACATCGAACAAAGAGCGAGCGAAAGGAACAATTAATGGAACATGTTTATGGTGATAATTGTCTACCTTGTGGCCGAGTGTATGAGGATTATAAATGTTTTAAAGAAGGTCGTGAGGACTTAAATGATGATGAACATGTTGGTCAACCAAAATTCGTGATAACCGGTCAAGTGCAAGTTGAACTTGCACAATTAGTGTTCCGTACGTTGATTGCTTTTAAAATAAAAAAATGTTTTTACGGTGGTATAAAATGATCAGTGACTTCACAAAACACACCCCAAATGAGTTTTCAACAAAGTTTGTTTCAAATCTTTACTGAAAACAGATGACCTTGAAATCTTTGTTTTTTTTTTATATACCAGATAAATTATTAAAGGTAATGCACTCGTGATAATTTTCGTTCAATCTACACCCCGTGAAGAATATTCCACAATTTTTTCAAAATTTTTTAATCAGTACTTTTTAAGATAAGGTGGGGGACAGCGATTTTTCGCGATTTTTTAAAAATAATACAAAGAAAAGTGTACGCAAGTATTACATTATATATATATATATATATATATATATATATTTTACTCGTGTTTTCACAAGCTTTTATTTAACATCACACTCAATGACCTACCAAAAAAATTTTTTTTTCACTTCCGATTTTACCCCCAAAACTAACCCCTTATGTCAAAATTTGACTTTCAAAACTACACGGCTTTGATGAGGCCATCAATTCCTATATTATTACCAAATTTTAACTTTTTATGACAAATAGTTTCGGAGAAAATCGGGTTTGTGTGACAGACAGACAGGCAGACAGACGGACAGACAAACAGACAGAGGCCGAAGTCATCTTATAAGTGCTCCGTACGGAACACTAAAAAAGAACCAAAATATTCATTTTAATGTATACAAATGGAATTAAATATATCCACAGCTTCAATCCATAATATTTTGACTGAGTATTTCGGCTGAGAAACATTTGCACACGGTTTATACCCCACAAATTGACTGATGACCAAAAATTGCTTCAAATTCAACACTGTATACACTTAATTAGAGTCAAAAAAAGAACAAGAACTTCAGATACTCCATTGTAACTGGCGATCAGATGGATGTTTTCAAAATGATCCAGAATCCAAGAGCCAAACCACTAAATGAAAGCACCCAAGCAGAAATCCGAAAAAAAGTCGTTTGAAGAGTTCAAAAGTGAAAACAATGTTGATCTGTTCTCACAATTCGAAGGGTATAGTGCACAAGAGATTCATTCCACTTGACCAAGAGGTTAATGATGTGTATTATCTAGGTGTTATGAAGCGTCTATTGTCGCGTATTCATCGTGTGCGACCACAATATCGTGAAAGAGGAAATCTCATCGTTCGACGCTTATTACTGATTTTTTAACCAAAGACGGCGTTTCAACCATCAACCATTTACGGCATTAGCCTGATCTGGCTCCGTAGGACTCCTCAGCTATTCCTAAAATTACATTAGTCGATGAAAGGAAAGCATTATCCAGAAGGCGTCGACTAGGATAATGAAGGACATCTCAAAAGACGAGCTAAAAAACTCATTTAACATGCTTATTAATCATGCAGAACGTTGTGTCGTGTCCAAATTTAAATAAAATAAATGAATTTTGACAAAACAATAAGTTTTTGTTCTCATTTTGAAAAAGCTCAGTTTAGTTTGAGTCTCTTTGTGTATTTTAGTTCCATTAGATCAAAAAAATCCATTAAAATACATAATCTACCTGTTAATTCTGTCAGGATAGCAATTATTGAAATGGAGACTCAATGCAAGGAAGCTAAATGATACTTGCTAAA
The DNA here is from genome assembly GCA_019049505.1 of Pachyrhynchus sulphureomaculatus. NCBI lineage: Eukaryota > Metazoa > Arthropoda > Insecta > Coleoptera > Curculionidae > Pachyrhynchus > Pachyrhynchus sulphureomaculatus. The sequence continues at coordinate 159,295,624 of CM032449.1, forward strand.
AAACTACACTAAAAATATTTTAAAACCTCACACAGAGGGTGACTAAGTAATCTAAAACACTGAACTACAATGGGCAAGACAAAGAAAATGTTTAAAATGTGGAATATTCATAATCGCTGCATATCATAAATTTCCTTTTAATGACATTAAATATTTTGGTATTCATGTTTTGGTACATTTATTTTATTCATGTTATATTACTAATTTGGTTTTAACTTTTTTTTGTTTATTGTCCACCATCAAGACCAGATTTAATGTAAGAGGGTATATATATTCAAGATTCGTTCCCTTTTAAGTTATTATAAATTTATAAAGACGTTTTATGTTTTTAACAATAAACCTTTTATGTGTGTTTCAGCAGAACTATTTGATTAATCTTAATATTAAATTTTTTTTATCAATTTGAGGAACCCAAGTTAAACTATTTTTAATCTTTGTCAGCAGTATTGGACAGACTTGGTAAAATCAGGAATAGTCATGCTGTAGAAATTATCTTCTCTAAAAATTAGATAGTTATTAGGCAATCAGAACGAAATTCGACGGTAGACGAGAACACTGTGGCATAGGAGGTTGCAAAAATTTTGAGGTGGCTATAAATGATCCTGCCGCTTATTTCTAAAATTAAATAACATATTGCTATATGACCATGGGATTGAAAACTTAATTAAGCCAGACTTATCATTGATGGAGAAAAGAAGAAAAATCTTACAATAAACTTGCAAATGATAACAGGTATATTAAAACCGTAACTATCTCACTGTGTAAAAAGGGTTAAGTTTGAAACTGGTCTTATTGGAAAATTGGGGATTCAAGATGACACAAGCACTAATAAGCCAATTAAAGTTGTAGAAACCATGTTAAAATTTAAAAGAATATTAACTTTGCTACCATTTTCCTGGAAACATTTAAAATATGACCCACATACAAAAGTAAACTATGTACACGCTCACACATGTACACAACATGTACATGCTCAAGGAGACTGACATGTTTCAGGTAACAACCTACGGTATCAATCAAGTACAGAAATATTTTTTGCTTTTTTTTTGTAGAAAGTTTCTTCCAATTCATAACCGAGTATTGTAATTAAGGGGGCAGCAACTCCCTTCCAAATCGACAGATTGACTAAGCCCTGCGTACTGGTGTATGTGAAGTTAATCAATACCTCACAAAATCTCTCTCTGTGCTATAGTGAAAGTATAGTAGTAGTATTTTTTCGGTACAAATTGTAGAGAAGACGATGACTGGATCTGGAATAGTTGTTAATAAGGGGTTGTACTACAATGTTATTACGGGAAATCGAAATGTTAGTAGTTAAACCGATGGATAAGTCTGGTAAAAGTATTTTCAAAGTGGTATTTTACGTCGACTAAAGAATTGAATTTCTTGCCGTTAAGGGAATTTTGCAGAGGCGAATAAGAGGAAATCAGAGAGTGTAATGTCTACTAAATACGACTGATGGGGCACCACGTCTCAGTCTAACGCCAACAATTTTTTTAAGGCGACGAAACACGAAACCCTTCCTATTATTTTTTTCTAAAGATTTTTCCTGAATGGCTGCCTTTAGTTCGACCAGTTGCGAGCTCGTAACAGAGGATTACTCTTTAATTCCTCCAAACACAGAGCATGGCTTTCTTTGGATGAAGACCGGGTTTAAGGTGGGCAATCGTGATTAAATTTGCTGAATCCGGAATTTTTCTTCTTCAGGTAGTTTTCTGTCACGTGTAAGTAGCCAGATTTTCAGTTTACACTATCTTTGATGAAACTGCGTTCAGCTATATACCGAATATCGGAAGAATAACATGCAGTGTTTTTATAGTATAGTAGTGACAAATATTTATTCAGGCAGTATATACCGTTTTACAACATATTATTATGTATCTCTCATTTTATATACGTACTTGCTGAAAGCATCCAGAGTATTTTAGTAGGTAATGAGAGTATTGGCTTCACCCTGGCGGTACTTCAGGCACATATTAAGATTAACTTATTTTATTTAAAAAAATATATTTTAATTACTTTGTGTTAGTCAAACCGTCTAGTAAAATATGGGTCATTATTTTTAAACCGGACCCCACTAAGCCAAAATTTAGAGCCACGTAGAGCGGCTTGCGTGGGCTCAAATTAAAGCTTAAAGACTCGAGTTTTAAAAGCCGTTGGGCGATTTTGAAAATAAAATATTGCGCATGCGCAGAGGTCCCCGATAGGAGACTGCTTCCCAAAAAAAATATGAAAAGTGAAAAAAAAAATCAGGTAGAATGGCATTTTTTTATAACCTCACTATACTATTATCTTCGTTTTCAAAAAACAAAAAAAAATCATCCCCCGTGGATTTTTTTTGGAAGTCCCGATCGCGAGTTACAACAGGTCAAAAATTCGAATAATCGCTTGGAAAAAATCTAAAGAAGTTCATATCAAAACAAAACTTTTTTGTTCTATGAATTTCGATTCTAAAGTGCGAGAAAAAAATTTTGAATTTCTTTTTCAAAGCAGCGTACTCCACAATCCAAGTTTATAGGAAAAAAAGGAATTGTTATTCAATAAGGAATTTATTTGAATTTTTTCTAGAATGAATTTTCTAATTTTTTGCACAAACGAAAAATCTAAAATTCAAAACTGGCTCTAAACTTTTCCGTGGAAAATTCATTTTGAAATACTATAGAAAATTTTGACAAATTAAAATCGTGGATTTTTTATATGTAGATCACGCCTATGCATAAATTACCATCTATAATTATAGTAAAGTGGAACATGCAAAACTGCGGAGACAATTCCGCCTCAGATTTGACTCAGCTAAACCAGTCACAGGAATATTAAAAAATCTTTCTTAAAATTTTTGACTGATAATACTCTTTTTATGAAAAGATATTCTGTCACCAAAAAATTAGTCAAGTTAATAGAAGTATCAGAACGTGATAGATATACTTACGTAGAGCAATCTGAGCAATAATAATTTTAAGCAGATTTCAATTTTTTTTTTTTCAGATTTAATCATTTATAGTGTCTTTTAATTCCTATTATTATTATATTATTTATTACTGTATTGTTATTTTCTTTTTAATATTTGTTAAATAGTATTTATAAATGTTTCCTTGTTAATTCTAATCAAAAGATAATATTAAACATAGTTCCGATTAAATTACACTTGGTGTATGTCGCGGAAATAATTATACATAAACCAAATGTAGCAATATATAATCCACAAATTAAAAAACTATTAAACTTTGGTTCATTTAATTTAAAGGTAAAATAAGGTAGTTTATAATTTGATTAATATTTGTTGTTTACCTTAAAAATAAGAGGCTAACTACTTTTGTTATTTCTGGGTTACAATATTGCCTTATTTTTTTGAAATGAATTTATCTTTCCGTTTGGACAAAATTCATATTAATATATCTCTGTTTGATTTTCAATGCGAGACTTCATACAAAAATAATGAGGGATTTTCTTCGATTAAAAAAGAAAAAAAGAATTTATACAAAGTATAAAGCATAAATATAAAGAGGAAGAATTGTCAAAATACAGGAAGACTTTTCTTTGTATAAACAACTATAAAATATATGCGGTTTCATCCTAAGGGCATTGGTGGAGGCATCAGTACGAAAAATTTCTCACAAGATAAGTGAAAACAAAAAAGCATTTATACAGCAACATTCTTATAGTTTTAACAGTCTTTATCTTTATACTTCTGCTTTGTACTTTGTATAAACTCTTACTCCTTTTTTAATCTAAGAAAATGCCGAATTTTGAATTTTTGGACCTACAAAACCTCGCTATCGCGACCAAAAAAATCAAGGGGGGTCATTTTTTTTGTTTTTCGAAAACAGAGGGAATAGTATAGTCAGGTTACAATAAAAATGCCGTTCTACCTCTTTTTTTTTCACTTTTAATGATATTTTTTGGGAAGCAGTCTCCTTTCGGGGACCTCTGCACATGCTCAATATTTTGCTCGCCCAACAGCTTTCAAAACTAAAGTCTTTAAGCTTTAATTTGAGCCTGCGCAAGCCGTTCTACGTAGCTCCAAATTTTGGCTTGGTGGGGGAGTCTGGTTTAAAAAGAATGACCATTATGTATAAAACTAGCGTCACTGCTTATTCCTTATATTACCTAACGTAATAAAATATCTGCCATTATTTCCCGTTATCTCCCATTATTTCTCCTTATCTCCTATTATCTCTACATAATTTCCATTATCTTATCTCTGCTCATCTCCCATTATTTCTCCTTATCTCACCTTATCTCCCATTATCTAGGCTTATCTCGACTTATCTCGCAATATTTCTCTTTATCTCCCATTATTTCTCCTTATCTCCCATTAACTCACCATAACTCCTATTATCTAGACTTATCTCTGCTTATCTCCCATTATTTCTCCTTACCTTCCATTATTTATACTTATCTCCCATTATCTCACCTTACCTCCCATTATCTAGGCTTATATCGAATTATATAGAACATATGTATAAATTTATAAAAACACGTAAATGGGATAAGTGGTTCTCAAGTGATAAGCGCACTAACAGACAGACAGACAGACAGAGAGACGTTGCATTTTATATATATTATATTCTTTGCAACATGATATTGTTCCATATTTAATGGTTTAGGCAGTGTATTGCAAGAGAACGCGCTAACGGTAACCTTTTTTTCCGACTTGATTCACTATTATCGTCACTGCTTATTCTTTATGTTACCTAACGTAATAAAATATATCCTATAACCTGACCAGAGAACATATGTATGTTTTAAAAAAAGCACGTAAAGCGGATAAGTGGTTCTCCAGTGATAAGCGCACTAACGGACAGACAAACAGACAGGCAGAGAGACAGGCAGACAGACAGACGGAGAGACGTTGCATTTTATATATATTATAGAGAGAAGATTATAGATAACCTGGCCAGGGAACAAATGTATGAATTAAAAAAAAAACGTAAATCGGATAAGTGGTTCTCGAGTGATAAGCGCACTAACGGACAGACAGAGCGACGTTGCATTTTATATATATATTATAGATATTGATTATTATTATTATTATATAACCTGGCTAAAGAATATATGTATGAATTTAAAAAAATACACGTAAGTCGGATAAGTGGTTCTCGCTGATAAACGCACTAATGGACAGACAAACAGAGAGAGAGACATTGCATTTTATATATATATAGGTTATAGATATTCTCTGCTACATAATATTGTTCCATATTTAATGGTTTAGGCTGTGTATTGCAAGGGAACGCACTAGCGGCAAACTTTTTTCCGACTTCATTCACTATTACCGTCACTGCTTATGCCCTATGCTACCTATCGTAATAAAATATAGCCTATAACCTGGCCAGAGAACATATGTATGTTTTTTTAAAAAAAAGTAAGTAAATCGGATAAGTGGTTCTCCAGTGATAAGCGCACTAACGGACAGACAGACAGAAAGAGAGACGTTACATTTTATATATATTATAGATGACTGATATTGAGCTAAAATAATATTTAAACTAATCTAATAACGTCAATCATCGCTCCTGATAAAGCGAACATGGTTAGCGAAACGCTCGTCGAGTGTCAAAATAAAGTGTTTGGTGTAGTGGTGATATATACAGAGTAGTATCATTGTGCCAAAGATTCCACATTCCCAACTTTGTAATCTAATAAAACAGTTCATCTTTTCTACTGAACCTACAAAAATTTGATAGATTTAATAGAATAGAATATAATGAAAAAGGTACAAAATAAATCATTTCAGTTTAAACGAAACTAAATCGATAAGCAATATTGACATTTACGCTGAAGCAAAAAATCAATATTCGACAATCAAAATATTTATGAATGATAATGGCATATTTTAATAAAATATTGATATTTTCCGCAACAACAGCCACGTAAAACATTTACTTAGTATTAATGTATTTTCTTGAACACTTTGTGACGTTATCGTTTGATTTTATCCTGAAAGTTAAGTGCGACAAGCAAACGAGAAACTCGTTCGATGTCTTGCCATTTTACCGCCTTCTTAATCACAAGATTTTATCGTATAAGTTTCAAGTGCTACTATTCATTGGAATTTTAAATGTATGTTTCCTGGAACATCCATGTAGGAGATCTGTATGTACATCTACTTTTACAAAAATACATCTTACAATCATTCATTGACTTTTTAAGTTTTATTTAATATAAAGTGTCCATTTTTAATTTGGAATAAAGCCGACTAGTTTTGTAAAAGCTTAAATTTAACAAATTTTACTGGTTTCTGTCATGTATAAAATCCTCTATGAGTAAATTGAAAATTAAAAGAAAACATTCCCACAACGTCTAGCAAATAACGGACAATACCGGTGTATGAAAGTATGAAATGCGGATTTTTTTTCTAAAAAAACATGTTAAATTCGGAAGAATGATAAAAAGTGCTTTATTCAAAGTATGCTTCATCGCTTGTTATACATTTTCCCATCTTTAGGGCAATTTGTGAATACCACGTCAGTAAAAATCTTCCCCTTTTGCTGCGAACCATTCATCGAGCCATTTTTTTCACATCTTCGTACGAACCAAAGCGCTGCTCTGCAAGTGCGTGACCCATCGATGCAAACAAGTGGTAATCGGAAGGAGCCAAGTCTGGTGAGTAAGCCGCATGGGGTAGAACTTCCCAGCTGAGTGCTTCAACGTGTCGCGAACTGGTTTTGCCATATGTGATAGAGCATTGTCATGAAGAAAAATAACTTTGTGTTGCCTCTTTCGGTATTCTGGCCTTTTTTCAAGCAGCGAACGGTTCAAATCGATCAATTGTTGTTGGTAATATTTAGTATTAACCGTTTCCCCAGGTTTCAACAGCTCTGGTCCCATCAAACACAGAGCATCGTCTTTCTGCCAAAGCGATTCGATGCGGATGGTGCGCCTGGATCTACCCATGCTTTTTTGCGCTAGGGATTCTCAAAATAAATCCACTTTTCATCCCCTGTAGTTATACGATGAAAAAACGACTTCCTTTTGTACCGAGCGAGCAAAATGTCTCACGTGTTTTTGCGCTTTTCCATTTGCCTGTGGTTCAACTCATGTGGTACGCATCTACCGGTCTTCTGAATATTTCCCATCTCTCGTAGCCGATTGGAAACAGCTTGTTGACTAACGCCCAAATGCTTGGCGAGTTGTTTTTGTGTTTGCGAATCATCTTCGAACAACAATGCTTGCAATTCCACATCTTCGTATTTTTTTGGCGGTTTTCCACGTTTGTCTGCAACATTGAAGTCACCACTTTTGAAACGCCGAAACCATCGTTCACACGTATCTTGCGATGAACTGTGTTCACGATAAGCTTCTCGAAGTAATCGGTATGATTCAACAGCAGTTTTCTTCAAATGAAAACAAAAAATTAAGGCTGTCCGCGATTGCTCTTTGTTCGGCATAAATTTCGACATATTGAACACAACACTATGCACACACTTTTCCAGTTAATCACTCGTGCGCGTCTCTTGATAGCAAAAATTGCATTGGTGCACCACCTGTTGTCTGAAATCTGCATTTCATACTTGTACACCTGGTATTCCTATTTGTTAGATGATTATTTGAATGCTACAATGACTAAAAATGAGAGAAGATAATTTCTTGATAGTGAATATTGTATCTCTTCGGTCCCTGACTATAAATACTAACCTTGATAAGTCGAAAGGTACCCAGTAAACAAAGAAAACAATAACATATATCAACAAATTTTAATAAAAGCTTTAAACGAACAACAAAGAAATTGTTAAACTTGTATTAAGTCGAATATTTCTAAGGAACTTGGGAAAATAATGGAAGTCGACACAATTAGTAACAACTTTTGTCACTTGTGTAAACCTACAAAACACCTATAAATATTGAAGACACCTTTTTATATACGATTTTATTGTGTATTTGCTTCGATTATATTATCGAGATTGTTTCATTTCTTTTAATGACATGAAATTTACGAGGAAAAGGTTATATGGTCAGTTGGTAGCATAGCAGCTTTGTAACTGATGATCATTTATATCTTCTCACATTACTACTTAAGACCCCACTTAATTTTGTGAGTGATGTACAATAAAAAGAGACCGGTCCCAGAAATCCGAGTGTGTTATCTCTCGAATAAGATGCATGAGAACCAATATAATATTGACATCTGTCCCAGTAGACATATCACATTTTTTTCTGAATCTAAAAAAAAGTGTTATTTTTTTTTAGTTAGAGCTTTTCAGAGAAACGTTATTTTTGAATAAATTGATGATTGAAAATAGAAGAATATTTAAGGCCCTACCTTATTCTCGCATTTCAACTTATAAAAATGCTTGCTGCATTGTGCTGTTTTATATGGTATGAGAAGAAAGTGGTTTCAACCGTTTCAGAATGTAACTGTCACTTCTCAATACTACCAACAATGAATGATTCAAGTGAATGCATTTAAAGGAACAAAACCGTTTGCTAGCAGTGGCAGAAGAACGGTAATATAATGTGGTGGTTTCCCATTGTTTTACACATCACAGTATCCTGGCCATACTGTTGCTATCACTCTGCACAGGAGTGTTTGCTATTAAGCCTTGCCGATGTAATTCATCTTCAACCTTAATTCAGTACTAATCTCGCTGCTTCTAAGACTATGCTAGTTTTGGTTCGCCCCAAGTATTTGACTTACCCGGTACCTGCCATATCTGACGGGCTTTCCTCTTTCCACCTGATGGGTGATCTAGCAACCCCTAACGGGGCATTTGGATAATCAAGAGGGATATATAAGTAATAAAAAACTTGTACTGGAACCAAACTTCATCTATACGAGTCCAAGGAGAACAGTTAGAAAACATCACTATTAAGCAAGGGGTTAAACAAGGATGTATATTGTCACCTCTTCTGTTTAGCATACACTCGGAAAGAATTTTTTAGGAAGCCTTGGAGGACATTAGCAAGCAAATAAAAATAAACTGGGAATACATAAACAACATACTATACGCGGACGATACGGTCATAGTGGCAGACAGCAGTGAAGACCTTTAAGACATAATGAATAGAGGGACAGACATGATAATATCAAAGAACAATCAAAACTGAAGACTGATAGTAAATAATCAGCAAATAGAAAAAACACAAGCATATTTGGGGACAAGAGTATACAACGCATGGTATCATTCAGTAGAGATCAAAAATCGAATAGAAAGGTAAGGTCAGTCGCATTGCTAAAAAATGGCTAAATTATTTAGAGGCCACGACTTATCGTTACCGGTAAAGAATAGGTTACTATGGGATGTAGTCGTGGACATTCACTGAGGTCTCATGTAATAAATCTTTGAGATGTGATCATACTGGAAAATTTTGAAAATACCTTGGACTGATCACGTTACCAGTAAGGAGGTTCTAAGAAGAATAGGAAAAGATAAATAGATAATGATGAGAATAAAGGCAACGAAGTTGAACTATTTCGGACACGTCATGAAAAATAACGAAAGGTACGGCTTCTTGCAACAAATACCGCAAGGGAACGTGGAAGGAAGGAGGAGGCTTGGAAAATAAAAGAATATCCTGGCTAAAAAAACCTAAGAACGTGATTCAATAAATCCACAATAAGTCTGTTTCGAACAGCTGTAAACAAAGTACAGATTGCCAGATTGATCGTCAACATCCGGAACGCATAGGCACTACAAGAAGTAGAAGTTTTCCCATAACCAGGAAAACTAAATGAAATTATAAGGTTACATTAAATTCTTGTAGAAAAGTACTTTACTTAAAACAATGATTTTACCTGAAAATAATTTTTAAAAATTTGACTGTTTTTGTCGAGAGTATCTCTTATGAGTGATCAACAAGAGCCTACCAGCATTAATAATACTCATTTTTCTCGATGACTTTTTCATTTGCAGCAAAATTCTGGTGCACACTCATACTTTCTTCAATGACATTTGCCATCTCATTTTGTGATAATAATTCAGTATTCTTGTCACATCATGTACATAATCCAGGGAATTATTGTTACGAGTACCGAGAATGTTTTCAGTTACTCGAAGCAGGCCCAAATTGTTTTCCTAATGCGTTCAGAATAGTTGTAAGCAGTGGTTTTTGAGTAGTTATCTAACCTTCGGACTCTTTTTTATTTGCGCATCACTAAGTTGACAGCCAGGTTCCTCTTTCTGCACTAATTTCATAAAATTTTTAATCAAAGCCAGTACAATACGTAGTGGCAGCAGATTATCTTGCCGTGGATCGAAAATATTTTATGATATCTTGTCCAGGAATTCTTAGAGGCTAATCTACTCTCACATGGTACTCTAATCGCGCTCTACTGTCCTCCTAATACAAAAACGAGAAATTTTAATGTATCTTATCCTCCAGTTATAATATTATAATATTATATATTTAATCGTCTCCTATATAAATTTCATGATAAATTTCATGTCATAAATTTCTTTTAAATTTACACCATTTGTCACAAGCATAGTAGGAAATGTGTTACTAATGTATAGCATTAGAGTTTTTAAATTAGATTTTGTTACATCAAATCCTTTCTTCTGAATATATTCATGTCCTAATTATAACATTAAGCCATAAATATCTCTTAAATTTAAGAAGCTACCTTATTTAGTAAAGAAATAAACCAATTCATTGTGTCGCCTACGATATTCTGTAATTTTTCAGCTAGGTTTGAGTAGCTTTCGCTGTTTTAATCATAAACCATATAATAATATCTCCGACTTTTGTTTTGATAAAATTAGGTCTCTGATCAGGTCATTAACTACCCACTGACTCATTAAATGCGATGTATCAGAAGTAGTAGAAGATTCAAGCTCAGCATGAATTTCAATTTCTTGTGAAAAACTTGAAGTAGTTTCAAATTTTGAAATAGGTGACTTTGAAAACGTTTCGGAATGTGGTAATGGTTTGCATATTAAAGAAACACCTACATAAATTATGTTTGAAGAGAAAAATATTTTCAAAAATAACAATATATGTGAGTTTAAGATATTGTAAAATAATATTTATTAAATCAACAATTGTCTGTGACATCCAAGACAGGAAATATATGGTGCCCATTTTGAATTATATTTTTGAATTAAAGATCTAATGTTTCTTTTCAGGTAATTTGGTGTAAATGTTTAACAAATGTAGCAGAATATATCCTAAGAATTATTATAAATTCGCCAAGTTTTAAGGTGTAAAAGTAAATATGTTCAACTTCAATAATTTCGTTATTATAAAATGTTATATTTAAAACTTTCTGTAGACAACCGCAGATTAATATGATCTGTCTAGGTCTTCCTCGCTTCTGTTTACTCTGTATTCGGACATCATACACCTGTTTCACTTTTCTATCATTCTTCATTCTCTGTACATGTCCCCATCATCCGAGCTTTGTTGTATATATTCCATAATTGTTTGTACTCTCAGCCTCTTTCTTATTTCAGTATTCCTTATTCTGTCCGCGTAACTCCTTGTACTGCTCTCAGGTATTTCATTTAGACGGCTTGTATCTTGTTTTTCTGCCTGTCTGTTAGGGTCTATGATTCGCATCCATAAGTTAGGATTGTCCTATAAATTGCTTTAAACACTGTTATTTTTGTTTGTTTCATCACTTCTTTCTCCCTAATGAATTTCTTATTCATTGCATAGTAAAGTTTGTTCGTTTTTTTCGATTCTTTCATTAATTTCTTTGTCTTGTTTTCCAGTTTCGTCCATTATCACTCTCAAATACTTGTACTGTTCCACTTGTATTTTATTCTCTTCTATGTATATATTCGTTTGTTGGTTCTCCATTGTCATTACTTTTGTTTTATCTATTCATTCCAAATATCGAGGGTTCCTTGGCATTGTCTTTCATTTTCCGCCACTAGCACAATCAGCAAAAGCCGCTTCAGATATTTTTAATCTTTTTAGCTTCAAGTATCCAATTGTCATTATTTTTACTTTTATTTCGCATTTTTTGATTATTCCATCCATGTATACATTGAACAATGTTGGGCTCAAGCTTCTTCCCTGCCTCAAATCTTCCTGTGTTGTAAATCCCTCTGACTTCATGTGGTTTTTTATTCCTTTTATGATTCTTATTGTCTTTTTGTTTATTCCTTCGTTTTCTAGGCTTTTCCACACTTTATTTCTTGGCACACTGTCAAATGGTTTTTCTAAGTCTATGAAAGCCCGGTGTAGATTTTTATTTTGTTTTAATCTTTTTTTGATAATCTGTTTCAGTATAAATATGTGGTCTTGTGTACTTCTTCCTGGTCTAAATCCACTTTGTGATTCCGATAGCTGTGGTTCTATTACTTTCTTTATCCTATTATTAATGATGCTTTCATAAATTTTGACAATTGTGTTCAGTATAGCAATTCCTCTGTAATTATTGCAATCCCTTTTTATAGATTGGTGTAATTGGTGTGTTTTTTTAGTTATTTATAGGTTTATTGTGATAAGAAACAATAACCACTACATCTGAATTTTTAGTGTTCCGTACAGAACACTTATAAGATCACTTCGGTGTCTGTCCGTCTATCTGCCTGTCCGGCTGTCCCTCTGTTATACCCAATTTTCTCCGAAACCATTTGACATAGAAAGTTGAAATTTAGCACTAATACAGGAATTGATGGCCTCATCAGAGCCGTGTACTTCTGAAAGATAAATTTTGACTTAGGAGTTAATTTTTGGGAGTGAAATCGGAAGTGAGAAAAAAAAATTATCGGGTCATCGCATCGAGTGGAATGTTAAATGAAAGCTTGTAAGGCCATAAGTCCAAAAATATATATAACTAGCAGTGCCCGCGGCTCCGCTCGCGTGGACTTGATTCACTACTATCGTCACTGCTTATTCCTTATGTTACCTAACGTAATAAAATATCTGCCATTATTTCCCCTTATCTCCCATTATTTCCCCTTATCTCCCATTATCTTTACATAATTTCCATTATCTGAGCTTATCTCTGCTCATCTGCCATTATTTCTCCTTATCTCCCATTATTTCTCCTTATCTTCCATTATCTCACCATAACTCTCATTATCTAGACTTATCTCTGCTTATCTCCTATTATTTCTCCTTATCTCTCATTATTTATACTTATCTCCCATTATCTCACTTTATCTCCCATTATCTAGGCTTATATCGAATTATATAGAACATATGTATAAATTTATAAAAACACGTAAATCGGTTCTCGAGTGATAAGCGCACTAACGGACAGACAGACAGATAGAGAAACGTTGCATTTTATATATATTATATTCTTTGCTACATGATATTGTTCCATATTTAATGCTTTAGGCAGTTTATTGCAAGAGTACGCGCTAGCGGCAAAGTTTCCGACTTGATTCACTATTATCGTCACTGCTTATTCCTTATGTCACCTAACATAATAAAATATATCCTATAATCTGACCAGAGAACATATGTATATTTAAAAAAAAAGCACGTAAATCGGATAAGTGGTTATCCAGTGATAAGCGCACTAACGGACAGACAGACAGAGAAAACGTTGCATTTTATATATATTATAGATATTCTTTGCTACATCATATTGTTCCATATTTAATGGTTTATCATGTTTAAAAAAAGCACGTAAATCGGATATGTGGTTCTCCAGTGATAAGCGCACAAACGGACAAATAGACAGAGAGACGTTGCATTTTATATATATTATAGATATTCTCTGCTACATAATATTGTTCCATATTTAATGGTTTAGGCTGTATATTGCAAGAGAACGTGCTAGCGACAAACTTTTTTCCGACTTCATTCACTATTATCGTCACTGCTCATTCCTTATGCTACCTATCGTAATAAAATATAGCTTGCAACCTGGCCAGAGAACATATGTATGTTTAAAAAAAAAAAGTACGTAAATCGGATAAGTGGTTCTCCAGTGATAAGCGCACTAACGGACAGACAGACAGACAGACAGACAGAGATAAGTTGCATTTTATATATATTATAGATGTAATAAAATATATATCTATAACCTGGTCAGAGAACATATGTATGAAGTTAAAAAATCACGTAAATCGGATAAATGGTTCTCGAGGGATAAGCGCACTAACGGACAGACAGACAGATAGAGAGACGTTACATTTTATATATATTATAGATATAGATTATTATTATTATTATTATATAGCCTGGCCAAAGAATATATGTATGAATTTAAAAAAATACACGTAAATAGGATAAGTGATTCTCGCGTGATAAACGCACTAATGGACAGACAGACAGACAGAGAGACAATGCATTTTATATATATTATAGATTATAGATTATGGATATTTTCTGCTACATAATATTGTTCCATATTTAATAGTTTAGGCTGTATATTGCAAGGGAACGCGCTAGCGGCAAACTTTTTTCCGACTTCATTCACTATTATCGTCACTGCTCATTTCTTATGCTACCTATCGTACTAAAATATAGCCTATAACCTGGCCAGAGAACATATGTATCTTTTAAAAAAAAAAGTACGTAAATCGGATAAGTGGTTCTCCAGTGATAAGCGCACTAACGGACAGACAGACAGACAGACAGAGAGACGTTGCATTTTATATATATTATAGATGTAATACTTGCACATATTTTTCTTAGTATCCTTTTTAAAAAATTGCGAATCGGAATATTCTCCACAGGGTGTAGATTGAACGAAAATTATTACGATCCTTTACTAACACAGGTATACAAAAAAAAAATTATCTGTCTTTTAACTGAAACACGTGTTGTCTTAAGTATTTTTTTATACTAAATCCAAAAAAATCATAAAAAAAGACATCCACTGTGAAGTTTTTTCAGAAAACACACTTAAATTTGCCAAAAATCAATTTTAATAAATAAAATGTAAAACTGTACAGTCATTAAAATTGTAGAATAAAACTATTATTTCGGACATCTTTAAGTATTCTGAATATACATTTATTATAAAAACTGAAAAATATTAGGTTTTAGTGTTCATGTTTAACAAAAAATAGCATACACCACCTTTAACTAAGCTACGTAACAAGATGCTGTTTAAAATAAATATGTGCAACCGCTAAATCAAAAAAAAAGTTTTATGTTCAGTTTCAACAAAAAACACTTACAAGTGCTATATGGTTGGTAAAAATCTTTTTTAAGTAAATAAATACAACAGCTAAACAAGAAATTTTCTTCGATCAAAATTATCACTTCTAGTAGTTTCTTAAGTTACAAATTTGACTTTGATATCAAAACATGAGAAATAGTGTTTAGTGTTGAAAAAAAATATCCGTTAACGATTTAGAAACAAAAAGTTGCAAAATGCAGTCTAATGTATCCCTTGTCAGTTTTAGAAGTTAATTGTGTGGACAGATTGATTGAGTGAATATGGGAAAATGTGAGTGGGTGAGTGAGTGAAGTAACGAGCGAGTGAGTTAGTGTACAAGTGAGTGAGTGTGTGAGTGAGTTAGTGACTGAGCAACCGAGTGTTTTGTTCAGTATTAATAAAAATTAAAACATTTTTTTAATTTAGCAGTTGCACAAATTTATTTTAAACAGCATTTTGCTACGTAGCTTAGCTAAGGGAATTTTTTTGTTAAACATGAACACTAAAACCTAATATTTTTAAGTTTTTGTGATTAATGTAGATTCAGAACATTTAAAGATATCCAAAATACTAGTTTTATTCCATAATTTTAATGATTGTACAGTTTTAAATTTTATTTATTAAAATGGATTTTAGGCAACATTAAGTGTGTTTTCTGCAGCAACTCCAAGGTGGATGTTTTTTCTTATGATTTTTTTGGATTTAGAATAAAAAAATACTTAAAAAACATGTATCTCACTTAAAAGACAGAGAATATACTTTTTTGTATACCTCTATAATTTATCTGGTACATAAAAAAAAAAACAAACAAAAATTTCATGGTCATCAGTTTTCAGTAAATATTGGAAAAAAACTTTGTCAAAATCTCATTTGGAGTGTGTTTTGTGAAGTCATTGATCATTTTATACCTCCGTAACAAAAATTTTTATTTTAAAAGCAATCAACGTACGGAACATTAATTGCGTAAGTCCGACTTGCACTTGGCTGCTTATTTTACGGAGGACCTGTGTTATCAACAATAATGTATTTTTGAAATTAGATTGAAATGAATACCATATAATGTGTGTAAATATTATTCGACTTTTCAATCTCGAATATATTTTTCAATATCATAAATCTATATAGGAAACTCAACTATACTATTAAAAAAATAATTTTATAATAAAAAGAAAAATTTTAAATAAGTGAGAGGCTTAAAAAATGTCGCTGTACTAAACTAGATAGCATATAAAATTTTCTCACATTTAACATACAATTTATCCTCCCACGCCACCATAATTACCGCACCAGTTTTACTATCTAATAATCATGATAAACATAGCGCCGATGATATAGGTGTATATTATACTAACAGACAAGATTCTCGATATATATCCATCGTTCTATTCGATATATTATCAGTAATAGCCGGTTCTAACGGAATCAGCTTATAATCGGTTCAAAGAACTTCCCATAATGTGGCCTGTCGAATGTAATTAACAACGATATGATCTCTTCCAATAAAATTTGAATTTAAATTTTTTGGGGCAATTTACCACCCATTACGAATCTCCCCAGGAGGAAAGAGAAATATCTATGGATCACTATACGGACAAATGTTAACATAACGAAAATCAACTAAAAAATTTGCAAAATAATTCGTTTAACAGGTTAATAAATGATTTTAGCTGGTACCTTAATTAATGGTACCATGAACAGGCGTGAAAGAGCTCATTGTTTAGCACTAAATAGCCTTAAACCAATCGTTACGTATCTAAGATTTGATCTTTGGCCTGATTCTTATGGTAATAAGCCACTGGTGTTTTTATTTTTAAAAAGATGAGGCCTATAAAATAATTAAGCTTCTTGCATTGGTAATAGATCGATTATTTTACGATAAGACTTTGGGTTCCCGTGAAAATTAACACAGGAAGGCCGTTTATGGACCTCATTTTCACACCTTTACGGTTGAGTTAGATCGGAGATTGTGGTTTCAAAGAAAGAACTGTAGGATGGATCGTTTGTTAGAGCTGCGATTTATAATTAAGTTTAAGCTATTACTGTTTTAAAGATCTATCTCACCGGATATTGCATTGAGGGTGTAAGTTTAAGGTAAAAGGTTTGTATGTGATACAAATCTATTGATTCTGGTATATTAGACAGGATAGGATACCCTTAACGTCAAAACTTAGGCCTAACTAATGAGCGATAACAAAAATAACGGATTAGCTGTCTTAATGCTTACTAGGTTCAATAAGTAATTACAACTAATTAGCAGCCAGGCGTTGCTTTCGTTCCAATCCTAGAAAAAACAGCGGGAAATTCGCTAATTTGCCCGTTTATGGTTAGAATGGATACGTGGTGCGATCCAAAAGTTTTGAGACTAACGCTATATTGCAAGAACGCAAAATAGAGTCGACTCGCACTGATAACAACGTGGCTTAATAAGTTCAACTTGCTAACTCTTTCATTTTTTTATGCATCTATGATTGCGTATAGGTCTATTTGTGTCTTTCTACGGTTTTCACAATGGATACGAAAAAAGAACAGCACACATGTGTGAAAAGTGCTACTGAAATGTATGAAACGATTCGACAAGCACTTGGGGACGAAGCTGTAAGCTGTGCTTGAATTTTCGAGTAATTTTTATGATTTAAGGCCAACCGAACTTCGATGGAAGACGAAGAGAGGACTATTAACCGCATCCACCCCTGTAGGAGGATACCACACGGCTCGTAAGCGACGTTAGAGGCAGTTATAGCGTCGATCTTCAAAAAATGTAGAACAGTAGAAAAAATTACAGTAAGAACTCCGAAGTCAGGGCCATCAGAGCCGGAGTCCCACAAGGCTCCGTCCTTTCCCCCCACCTCGTTAACATTTTCACAGCCAACATTCCCAAATCGGATCAGACCAACCTCCTCCTTTATGCTGATGACACCGCCATTATCACCCACTCCAGAAGTAGCCGCCTCATCACCAGCAGACTTTAGCGCCACCTCGACACCCTAGACTCCTGGTTTGACCGCTGGAGGATCAAACTCAACCCCGCCAAGACATAACCCATCGTCTTCTCAAAGGGCAACGGCACTTCTCATGGACATCTCCAGCTTCAAGGCTCCCGCATCCAATGGGACAAGACCATCAAGTACCTGGGCGTCCAGTGCGACCGACAACTCGTCTGGAAGGACCAGGTCTGCACTGCTACCAAGAAGGCGAAGCAACTACTGGGGAAACTCTATCCCATCCTGAATCGCTCCAGTAAGTTGCTGCCACAGACCAAGCTTCTGGTTTACAACTCCATCGTGAAGGCAGGCCTCATATACGCCTGCCCCACCTGGTGCCAGATCTCCAAAACAAGGAGAGCTCAGCTTCAAGCAGTGCAGAGCAAGGCCCTGAAGATGATCACGGGAGCCCGGTGGTTCATGAGGAACCGTCAACTTCACAGGAACCTCGGTGTGCCTACCGTAAAGGCCCACATGAGACAAATTCAACAAAAGTTCCTCGAGAAGGCGTCCCAGCACCCCAACCTGTGCATCAGGGACGCCTTCCGACTCCCACCTCAAGCCAGCCGCCAGTTCCTGAGACCGTCGGACCCGCTGCTGCTCTCGGACGAAGACGACGACCCCCCTCGCCCACCGTGACAAGAAGATTGTCAGTCTAGGTTAAGTTTAAATTAGTCCTAATTTAAGTCATTGTCACGTACTAGTTTAAGTTAGCGTAAGTCTTAGTCTAAGGTATTTTTAGTCTTAGTTCTAAGTCCTAGCATTAAGAAACTCATGTACATACTAAACACATTTGCTAGGTTAAGTTAGTAGAGGATTCCTATTTTAAGAACTTAGATTAAGATAGAAAAAGTTTACATTTAGTATTTGAAATTATTTTTATACTTTCACAATTATAAGAGGCCTAGCCTATCTTGGGAATCAATAAAGACAGTGATACAGTAAGAACTAATTACTGCATTTGGGTTCGGGGGAACTACTTTAAAGGTGACAGGAGTTAAGAAGTCTCTGGATTTTATAGCCTAAGTCCGAGAACTTTTGGATTGCACCACATATTATCATCATCGTCATCATCATCATCATCATCATCATCATTATTAGCTTATTCCATCCATAGTCGGTTGTAAACCTCCCCAAGTTGTCTCCAATGAGCTTTGTTGTTTGATTTTTGCATACATTGGTGTCCCGTTAACCTTTTTATGTTGTCCGTCCATCTTGTCTGTCTACCTCTGCATCTTTTGTGTTATCTAGGTCTACTACGGGTTGTCCATCTGTTATCATTTATTCTTGCGATATGCCCATCCCAATTCCATCTTAATATACATATTTGTTTTATTACATATGTCACTTTTGATCTTCCCCTAAACCTTGTCCGACAGAAATCCCTACTTAAATATCTAGCCTCAACTCTTTATCGTCCACACCTCAAATCTTCCATAAACCTCACCAACATACACCGAAACCTCCCTTTTCCCAAAAACTCTATTCAAAACAGAATCAGAACACTTATACTCTTCCTCAACTTACCAATCCCTACATACTCTTACCCCTTATTCACCTCCTTTCCACCATGAAAAACACCACACCCATCCATCAACCTCTCTTTATCGCCATTAACTATGGCAGATCACAACAAAAACATTATTACAACAAAATTTCGGTCTATCATAAATGAAAAATATCAAAACCATACACTACTATTCACTGATGGTTCCAAATCCAATATGGGTGTTGGTGCAGCTTATTATTCCAAAAATTCACAAAAAATCTTCAGATTACCATCCCACTGTTCTATCTTTGCTGCTGAACTGTGGGTAATTAAAGAAAGCATAAGAGACGTGGTCAAACTCAATAAAAATCGGAGATATCTTATAGTATCTGATTCCCAGAGTGCGTTGAGAGCAATTGACTCAGGAAAACTTACCTATGTGTACACTAGACATATCTATGATCTATTATACGTAGCAAAAATTAAAAACATCACAATTGATTTCATATGGATTCCTGGGCATGCAGGAATCAGAGGCAACGAATTAGCTGATTCACTGGCAAAAAGAGCCACAATATCCAGACAGAACATAAAAGAAGAAAATCATCCCACTGAATACTACAACCTATTAAATCAAACATATAGAATCAATTACAGTGGGATTTATTAAACACTTTAAATAAACTGGGAGGTAAAGCCCCTTGTTTATCCACCATTTCACAATGAAACACTCACCAGAAGGGAAAACACATTATGGCGCAGATTGTCTGTGGGTCACACCTATGCAACCCACATCCATTTACTAAAAAACGAAGCTCTATCAAAATGTCAACTTTGTGATGGACCACTATCCGTAAAACACTTATTCGAGGATCCCATACATCAAGACATTAGAAACAAATATCTCATTCCACATTCACTGAAATCAACACTTGATCCTGAAACCATTTCAACCAATATAAAAAAATCATTTTATACCTCAAAGACAATACTACAACTTGATCTAATAACAGTGGCGCAAAATAACCCTAGCAGTTGATGCACCTCTAAACAAATCTAACTAACCAACTTTTGATCTTCTTCGAATCCCAATGTTAGGAATAGGATCTTTGAGTCTAATATTTAACATTCTCCTCTCCATTGCTCTTTGGGTTACCTGAAGTTAATTTATTATACTTTCATTTAATGCCCACGTTTCAGTGCCATATGTTAATACCGGCAGTATATATTGATCAAATGCTCTTGCTTTTATTGTATTTGGGATGTCCAATTTAAATGTAGCTTGTAACCTTCCGAACGCAGACCAAGCTAACGAGACTCTTCTATCCAAGTCAGCCTTTAAATTATTTTTTGACATTTCGATTTTTTGACCTAAGAATATAAATATTTGTACCTTTCCTATTCTCTCACCTTCTATTAATAGTTTCTGGCTGTTATCTTCACTGTCGTTGTTTAAATATTTGGTTTTCGTGAAGTTTATTTTTAAACCTATTTATCGAGACCTGTTATCTAATTCCATCAGCATTTCTTGTAATTCTTCTTTTGTGTTGGTGATCAGAGTGACATCATCTGCGAACGTTAAGTGATTTAATCGTTCACCGTCCATTACTGTTCCTTTATTTTCCCACTTTAACGATTTGAACATGTCTCCTAAAGTCAACGTGAACAGCTTTGGAGATATCGAGTCGCCTTGTCTAATTCCTCTTTTAATTTTGATTTTATTGGTTTTTTCTTTAAGCATTATTTGTGAAGTTGCTTTTTATATATGTATTCAAGAAGAGTTGTGTATCTTTCATCGACTCTGCTGTATAATAGAAAGTAATTTAACAATTGTAAAAGTAGTGATTTTTAACATTGGTATTTTAAGAAGGTAAAAATTGTAATTACAGTATCACATAGAAAACCTCCTATCCTTTTTGAAACACTTTTAGATCTCAATTTAGCTTAAGTCATGCTTTTTATTTTATAGGCAGAAAAGCACGCCCTGAATTCCTTTTGAAAGTTAAGGATCTGAGAGGCTAACTTGAGAACTCCAAATGGGTGTCATTAGGTAGTTTTTTTAATGTGAAAATTTCTCAAAATAGGAACTTGAAAGAGGTGCCGGAGAAGTCCTGCATAAGCCAACCTTAAGTCTTTATTCAAGAAATGTCTATAAACATGTTCGTTTCTCGCTCTGCTTCGTTTTTGCCCATAATTATCAGCGCCTCGGTCATCCACTGAATTTGCCAATTGGCTTTTCTTTTAGTTTGGAATACTTAAATTAATCGCACCAGAAGTGCAATCAATTATTTTTTTTTAATTAGAATAGGAATCATGCCTTGTATGAAAGATATTTAAATTCTACTTTCACCGTCACCATGTGGTTCTGATATTTAGTTACAGAGTAATAAGTAAGTATCCTAAACTTAATGATCAATTTCACAATTTGACATGAATTTTCCCAGAAAAATATAATAAGAGGGCTGCCTTTTAAGTTTTTACAAAAGCTATAAATGAAAAATAAATTTTGGTTCAAACTGTTTCTCAAAATATTTACCTGTAGGATTTATACACTTTTGCATGCGTTCGAACCAATTCTCGAAACATTTTTTCTACTCTGAAGTTGGTACCTCAAGAACATGGTGTTGGAAGGATTCAAGAACTGCTTGAGGTGATGAAAATCGCTGTCTACGCATTTTTTTTTGACATTCGAGAACAAAAAGAAGCCGTTAGGCAATAAATCAGGTGAATACGGGCAATAAGAGATTAATTTGATGTTTTTCTCCGTCAAATAACCAATTGTTTGACATGTTATGTGAGAACTGGCATTGTCATAATGAATAACCGGTCAAGTGCAAGTTGAACTTGCACAATTAGTGTTCCGTAGGTTAACTGCTTTTAAAATAAAAAATTTTGTTACGGTGGTATAAAATGATCAGTGACTTCACAAAACACATCTCAAATGAGTTTTCAACAAAGTTTGTTTCCAATCTTTACTGAAAACTGATGACCTTGAAATTTTTGTTTTTTTTATATACCAGATAAATTATTAAAGGTAATGCACTCGTGATAATTTTCGTTCAATCTATACCCCGTAGAGAATATTTCAGAATTTTTTCAAAATTTTTTGATCAGTACTTTTCGAGATAAGGTAGGGGGACAGCGATTTTTTAAAAATAATACAAAGAAAAGTGTGCACAAGTATTACATTATATATATATTTTTTACTCGTGTTTTCACACGCTTTCATTTGACACCACAATTTTTTTTCACTTCCGATTTCACCCCTCAGAACTAACCCCTTAAGTCAAAATTTAACTTTCAAAACTACACGGCTCTGATGAGGCCATCAATTCCTATATTAGCACCAAATTTCAACTTTCTATGTCAAATAGTTTCGGAGCAAATCGGGTGTGACAGACAGACAGACAGAGAGACACCGAAGTGATCTTATAAGCGTTCCGTACGGAACACTAAAAATGATGCGACGTTTTTGGTTGTTTTTCTTAATTTCATCGATGACTTCTGGGAAACAAATTGTTGCATATCTTTCGGTATTAAATGTTCTTCGATCCTCTAAAGCAATAGCTGCAACATGTCCAGTATAATGAACCACTTTTGTTGGATTCGATTCATCTTGGAACACCCAAACAGTTGATTGTTGCTTAGTTTCCGGTTCGTACGAATATATCCAAGTTTCATCTCCTATTGCATTGTTATATACGGCTTTTGTATGTCCTCTAATTTTTTGAGCATTTCCTTACACCAATTGACACGAGCCTGTTTGTAAGTTTCAGTCAAATTATGCGAAATCCTTCGGAAACAAATCTTTTTCACAGCTAAATGTTCATGCAAAATCGAATTTACTGCAGTCTCCGATACGCCTAAGAATGCCTCTATCTCACGATAAGTCACATGTCAATCCTCTTCAATCATGTTGCGTACAGAATCGATGTTTTTTGGAACGACAACCGATTTTGATCGACCTTCACAAAATTCTTCTCTGACGGAAGCACGACCATGACGAAATTCTGCAAACCAATTGTAAACAATCTTTCTGATGGTGATTCATTACCAAAAGTTAAACGAAGCGATTCGAAGCATTGTTGTTAAACTACGCCTTTACTAAAATCGTAAAGGATCATCCAACGAAAACCTTCACGTGAAATTCCCATTTGTTCACAAAATTGTTTTTTAAACGCTCACTATAAACAAGCTACTCGGCCAATTTCTGAGGTGTCACTCTTTTAACAATAACAAATGTCAAATTTTACAACAATAGTAACGTCACATCTCAATAGCGCTATCTATAGTCGTTTGTAAAAACTTAAAAAGCAGCCCTTGTGTATGGGTCTTTCATATTTCGGTGTTGAAAAACATTGGAATCTATCGAAAATGGGGTGCAACATCTCCAGCACTTATAGTCTAAAAGGTACTTTTACGATCTAAATGACCAAATTAGCGAAATTACAGTATGATAGGAAAATCTGATTATTTGTCTTCAGTACAGAGCACTCATCCAATGGGCAACCCTCTATAGAGCAAATAATATACCTATTTAGACCTTCGATTATATGTGACATAAAAAAATACATTCAAAATAAGCGCATATTAAATCTAAGTATTTTTCAAAGATTTGAAGAAGAGCTATTTTAGGCTTAAATCCTTAAAATTATGTAAATGTAGGCACTGATTTTTCTTAAGTAAGTAAATTATACATGTAATACACATATTTTCAAAACGCTATTTACAATAATAATAACCATATAAACCTGGCTATATTTTGGTAACAATAAGTTTATTCATACATACAGCGCAGCTGTGTTTGTTCTTACTTGCTCCATTTATTTAAAAATTACACTTTGTTGAATATTGATAAACGGGGAAGTTTACTGATTGACGCTGGCTCGTGTCATCAGCAGAGTATTTTATAATCTATTACATGTTTATAAAAAATAGAATTGTAATAAAATAGATAGAGAATCAAGTATTTAATATTACTAAACTTTACAGAGGGTGTCGAATTTATCGTGCTCCATTTCTGGAGCGTATTCTATGTCCAAAAAGAAAATATAAATCTTCTATAACAGCTGAAACAAAAGCAATTTGCGTTAGTTTCTTAATAAAGTAAGATTTTTGGCTTAAAATTTTAATCCATGAGTAATGATTTTGTTTCGTATTCTACTTTTAGTTTTTTTTAGCTTACATTGAATAACTTCAAAGCCTAAATCTGGCTCCATGCTTAATGTGTTTTATAAAATCGGTATGCTATAAAATATCATAAGTTTTCGAAATAACCAGATTCCCATGTATTAAGTCTTTTAATTATGTATAATGCACCGATCTTGCTTAGATAAGATTAATATAAATAGAATTGAAACAGTTCAAGAACGTTATTCCCGTTTCATATAATGAACGCGAGCAATTTAATCCGGTTTCCTATAAATTTGTAGATACGAAATGATTTAATCCTAATTATATCTGCCCCACCCTATAAAATTGCGCTCTTTAAAGGAAATCTCTCATATATACATATACTAAACTAAATTTTATTTTGCATATTTCTTCTGAAGAGTTATTAGTTTTCAGTAATTATTTTAATATTTTCTGAAGAGACCAAACTTTGAGTAGTTTTTAATCACTTTCGGCCCTCAATGAAGCTACCATTTTCAATAAGTATTATATGTTTATGCAGTTGTGTTTCAATAATAACATTTATTATTTTCAATTTTTCCTAAGCGATCAAAGGAAGGAATGGTTGCAACAAAATTTTCCTAAATTCAGGATTATGTTATTTCAATATCAATATTCCGGAGAATTCTAAAAAGAAAGGATATTTTCTCTTTCATCGAGATAAGTGGGACATACCGTTTTGGAGAAAAATAGATTTTAAAATATATACATACACAAAAAAAAAAACATTTTTTTCATATAGAGACAAGCCTAATTTTTTGTATTATTTTTGGAGGTAGATTCCAATCAAGAATCATAGATCACTCATTTTCGGGTGTTAAAGGTTCCCATTCATACAAAACGCTATTAGCAAAAATATCAATTTTTAATGGTATTTATTCTTTAAATCAATTTTACTCGAAAATGAGATTTTTTTTCAATCAGAAGCACCTAAACATTTACTGCTTACCTTTAATACTAGTCTAGTTAGATAAGTAGAGTTATAAATTGACAAGGTCACTAGTAAACTAACTAAAGCTACGAAACTGAGCAGTGCAAGATCAGAAATTTAGTTTTTATTTATGGCTCCTCCATTAAATAAGAAAAATTTATCTGAATTTGAAGGTTACAGTTCAAGCCAACTTGTACATGTATATGTCACTGTGTAGACGTATTTTCAAATTTTAATTAATATCGTGAAAACCTTTTCAGCAACCAAAAACTTTAAAATTACATAATAAACATCATAAAATGGAAAACATTTTATATATTCTTACTTTTCTTTATAAAATGAATATCAGTTATGAAGGAAAAATTAAGCGATTGTTTCAATTTATAAACTGGTGGATAAATCGTAGGCTTACTTTGAGAAAGTAAGCCTAAAAATTGGTCTAATGGCATATCTTGAGATGGATAAAATGATGAGAGAACAGTGAATTACTGCTGAAATATGGACAATGTTCGGTTTTAATAGTTGATATTAAGTTTCATTAAAACTCACTTACATCAGTCAGAGACGCAAACTATTGTATCTATTGTAAAACCTTAACTTCCTTAACTCTTTAACAAAAATCCTGAAATCAGAAGTCGTAGTATCTTTATTCTTACCCGGAACAGATGCAAATAAATTATACACGAAACCAAGGAGGTACGCGATCAAAGTATTAAAAACAAACTTCTTCCCTGTCCAAATAATTCCAGGTTCTTTTAATCGGTCGCTAAAGCCACTAGTCAAAATTTCGCTAAATCTACTATACCGTCACTCACACGGCCAGATAATATTATTGCAACAATACCTGTTGAGCCTAGCCGAACTATTTGGTTCACATTCTACTGTCGATTTCCAAGAAAAAACACCACCCACTATTCCCAATATGCGGTCAAGGATGCCCGATATTGTCTTCAGACGTGTCATAAAGCGCATTTTAATGAACCAAACAGCTTCTGAGGCTGATGAAATAGCGGCCGTAGTGCTTAAAAAATGCGCAAGTGAACTAATATGAGTGTTCTGTACACTTTTCAACCTATCCTACATAAAAAGATTTTCGTGCTGAAAATGTAGTACAGTTCAGTTAATACTCAAAAAGGCAAGCACTGCCAAACAACTACCGACCAGTCCCACTGCTTTCAATAATATCAAAAGTCACGGAACAGGCTATCAATAAGTATTTTCTAAAATATCTAGAAGCATTCTATATTTTTAGCTGCCGTCAATATGGCTTTCATAACCAAAGAATCTCGAGTGGTTGCAGTTGATATATCCAAGGGATTCGACCCTATTTGGCATGATGGATATTTGGCTAAGCTAAGCTCATATGATATGTCTAATAGGTTTTGTTTATGGCCCTCGTGTGCCTCTTTACAAGTGGCCATCGACGGATTTCTGTCTTAAGACTCTAGATTACCCCCTTTCTTATTTACAAAACCGATCTGCTGGAAAGGGCCAGGAATCCAATCTACAGCTTTGCAGATGACAGTGCGCTTATTTCTTCATTTACTTTGAACGCTCGAACATTGGCTACTGATGCAAATATCTGAGAACGGCAGGAAGTCGTTCAGATTAACAAGAACCTGGAATAAATTCTATCTTGGGGTGACAACAATCAAGTAGAACTTAATGCCCCAAAAACCTAGGCGACAGTTTTTTTCTTAAAAAAGTTAATGCTTGACCAATGGTAGAATACTAATCCTATATTTGTGGCTCTGGTCCCAAAAATACATTGCATTCGTTAAATTCTATTCAGAATAAAGCTGATCGCCTGGTTGGAGACCAAACACTCACCTTGATTCCTTGGAACCGTTTCCGACTTGAGTCTAGTCTACAAGTACTTTCACAGCAAGTGTTTGCTGGACGTGGCCAGCGTAATTCTTTCCAGAAAGGAGTATGCTAGGAATATACGTCACATCACATCCGTATAAGATTCCGCTTGTCATTCCTCATACAATTATTTTCAAGCAATTCTTTATATGGAAAACCTCATACCTTTGGAATGTGTATCGAGCACAATTTAGAACGACTCAAGACCAACATGAATCGCTATAAATCTTTAAGTAGATCCCTGCAGCACGTATGCTATACCTAAATCTTTTCTGTCGATTCTAGCTCGATAGATGATCTGTAACGCGGAAAATTCATCCCGAGATAAATTGACAGATGAAGATATAATAAATAACTGCTGAAATATGGAGTGTGTTATGAGGTTGTGCAGGATGAGATCAGAAAATCCACCTATATTTGTGATTAAATTTTTATAAATGAAAGATTGTGATAAAATTCGACAATCCATTGTATTCTCGCCCTGTTCCAAAACCTTAACTTTTGATTTATGCTACCTATATATCACGACTACACCAAACACTTTATTTTTGCACTCAGCGCGCGTTTCGCTAACCATGTTAGCTTCATCAGGAGCGATGATTGACTGTCAGTAGTCAATGATCGCTCCTGATGAAGCTAACATGGTTAGCGAAACGCGCGTCGAGTGCAAAAATAAACTGTTTGGTGTAGTGGTGATTTATACTGAGTAGTATCATTGTGCCAGAGATTCCACATTCCTAACTTAGTTTTGATTTATATATTAAATATATATATATATATATATATATATATATATATATATATATATATATATATATATATATATATATATATATATATCAAACCACTTATTTGGTAATATTTGCGTTACAAAATACTCTACCTCAGAATTAGAGGTTTCAAATTCCATGTCAAATAGAACAGGTCTAACTTGTAGATCCCCTTTTTTGGAGTTCGACTATCAGTACTCTAATTTTAAAGAGCTAAGATCCCTTAAGATGGCTCGTGCTATTGTAGGCGAAATGTTGGAATGGCAATTTAACACAATCTATTCTAAAGAACCAGAAATTATCATAATTTTCTTCTACTTATTGCAAAATCGTTCATTTATATTTCATCTATAAAATATCTTCGATGGTGAGATTTTTAAAAATGAAATCTAAGTGGAAAATTAAATAATAAAACCGGCCAAGTGCAAATTGGACTTGGGCAATTAGTGTTCCGTACGTTGATTGCTTTTGAATTCTAAATTTTTGTTACGGAGGTGTAAAATGATCAATGACTTCACAAAACACATCCCAAAAAGTTTTTTCCGATTTTTACTGAAAACTGATGACCTTGATATTTTTGTTTTTTTGTATACCAGATAAATTATTTAAGGTGATAATTTTCGTTCCATCTACACCCTGTGGAGAATATTCCAGAATTTTTTCAAAATTTTTGAAAAGTACGTTTCAAGATAAGAGGGGGAGAGTAATTTTTCGAAATCTTTTAAAAATAATACAAAAAAAGGGTGCGCAAGTATTACAATACATATATTTTTGAACTCGTGTTTTTACAAGCTTTCATTTGACACCCCACTCGATGACCTGGTAATTTTTTTTTTCACTTCCGATTTCATCCCCCCTTAAGTCAAAATTTAACTACACCGCTCTGATCAGGCCATCAATTCCTATATTAGTGCCAAATTTCAACTTTCTATGTTAAATAAATGTTTTGTCTTCAGTATTGTTTAATATATACTCTGAGCAAATCTTCAGAGAGGAACTTGAAGAGGCTGATGAAGGAATACTACTTAATGGGGAGCGAATAAATAGCATTGATTATACTGACGATACGGCAGTTATGACTGATAATTTAAACGGTCTGCAACATCTTATGATAAAAACAAACGAAATCCGTATTCGATACGGCCTCGAACTTAATATCAGCAAAACAAAGCACATGATAATCAGTAAGTCTCAGGTTCCTGCTACCTTGTTGATGGTTAACAATCAACAAATACAAAGAACTCTACAATATTCATATCTAGGTAGCATGATAAACGAACAATGCGATCATCCGCAGGAAATTCGTTGCCGTATCGAAAAAGCTAGAGCAGTGTTCTTCAAAATGACATCACTTTTCAACAGCTCAGCAATGAGCACGAAAATGAGACTCCTAAGATGCTATGTCCTCAGTGTCCTTCTTTATGGTGTGGAATCTTGGACGCTGACTGAAGCTACTTCTAAAAAACTTTGAATTATGGCTATATCGCCGAATTTTGAAAATTTCTTATACTGACCATATTACCAACGAGGATGTCTTATGTCGTATGAACAAGAAACTGGAAATTATGGAAAATGCTAAAATAAAAGATTGGAGTATTTAGGACACATAATAAGAAATCCCCACAGGTATGGATTACTACAGCAAATCCTCCAAGGAAAGGTATTTGGAAAAAGGGGATCAGGACGCAGACGTATTTCCTGGCTAAATAATCTGCGAAATTGGTTCTCAACAAATACTAACGGTCTTTTTAGAGTTGCAGTGGACAAAGTAATAATAGCCAGAATGATTGCCAACATTCGAACCGAATAGGCACTTTAAGAAGAAAGAAGATGTTAAATAATTTCGGAGAAAATCGGGTGTGACAGATGGACAGACACAGAAGTGATCTTATAAGTGTTCCGTACGGAACACTAAAAATGTACTCTATAAAAGACCTTGCATACCAAACAGAAAGATATACAGGTTTTTTTATGCACAAAAAATATTAGGTTTCATCTTTAGCGCTACTTTGTTATATCATTTATCCATGCTATTCAATTATATTGTAATATTGCCTAAAATTATTTGTTGATAAATTAGTAAAGTTAATAAATAAAATTATTTAATACATTTATCCAAATAAATTTATTTTTTATTATTATATTATAATTTAAAATTTTTATATAACTGTAATAGTTATTACCTACTAACACCAGTGTTCTGTAGACTTCTCAACCTATCCTACAAAAAGGAAATATTTCCTTCCTGCTGGAAATGTATTACGCTTCAACCGATACCTAAAAAGGCAAGAAGACCTTGTCAAATAACTACCGACCAGTCGCACTGCTTTCAATAATATCGGAAGTCATGGAAAAGGCTATCAATCAGCATTTTCTAAAATATCTTGAAGGATTCAACATTATTAGCGATCACCAGTATGGCTTTCGTAAACATAGATCAACAGGAGATGTTCTGACTTATGTAACACATGTTTGGAAAAACGCAATTGAACACTTTGGAGAATCTCGAGCGGTTACTCTTGACATATCCAAGGCATTCGATCGTGTTTGGCACGGTGGACTCTTAGCTAAGCTACGCTCTTATGGTATGTCTGAAAAGTTCTGTTTGTGGCTCTCATGTTTCTTCAAAGAGCGTTCTTTACGAGTAGCAGTCGACGGATTTCTTTCTAACACCTTCACTATCAACGCCGGTGTGCCCCAAGGCTCCATACTATCTCCTACCCTCTTTCTCATTTACATTAACGATCTGCTGGAAAAGACCCGAAATCCAATCTACAGCTTTGCAGATGACAGTACGCTTATCTCTTGATTCACTTTGAACACTCGGACATCGGCTACTCAGACGAGTACCCGCAAACAGCGAAAAGTCGTTCAACTTAACAAAGACCAGGAAGAAATTTTATTTTGGGCGGCAGTATTTTCTAAAAAAGTTAATGTTGCTGAACCCGACATAGTTATGGCGGGGTACTCTCCATTCCTCTAACATCGTCACTCAATTTGTTGGGCGTTAGTTTGGGAGCAAATATGTCCTGGCATCAATATGTCGCAGGCATAGCAAGGAGAGCTTCTCAAAAGTTGGGAATATTATGTCGAACCAGAAAGCTTTACACTCCACAACAACTGTTAATTCTTTACCAAGCTTAAATTCGACCAACTATGGAATACTGCTTCCATGTTTGGGGCTCCGCTCCCAAACATACACTACATTTGTTGAATTCTATTCAGAGATAAGCTAATCGTATGAATGGAGACCCGGAACTGACCGGCGGCCTTGATTCGCTGGAACATCGAAGAACGGTTGGCGACTTGAGCATATTCTAAAAGTATTTTCATGGAAAGTGTTCGAATGATGTAGCTCGCTTAATTCCTCCCAGAGCGGTGCATGTTAGAAATACATGTCGCGCTGATACTTCACATTCGTATGAGGTTCAGCTTGTTACTCCTCGTACAACGCTTTTCAAGCAGTCTTTTATATGGAGACCATCATCACTTTGGAATAATTTGCCCAGGATTGTGTTTCCCACCGAGAACAAGTTACAGCGATTCAAGAAAAACGTACAGGGGCGCACATGTGTCGCCCCTGTAACAATTTAAGGACTTCCCTACAGCACGTGTGCTAGACCCATAAAAAAAAAAACTTTGAAACTTTGGAATCTGCTGTGCAATGACACTACACAACAGTTATCACTACTATACCAAACACCTTATTTTTGCGCTCGACGTATATTATTACTATTATTCATATAATTATATACAAGAACTAACTTCTTATTTAATGTAATCTAATTTGTATTAAATATACTCGTCAAAAGTATATTAGGTCGGGATACAAAAGCAAAGGACCAAATATATTGTGCATTTTGTAATAGAAAAATATAGTGCCTGCATGTTTTGTAAATATGCCGTTATCTAGCAAAATCATCCCTAGGAAGTTCAAAGGTCGCATACCATAAAAAAATTATTGTATATTTATTCATTTATATTTCTCTTCGGCATTTCTAAATGTTTATATAATTCCCAACATAATTTTTTTTATCAATGAATTAGGTGCTAAAGTTAACAAATCGGTCTTTCGCCTGTCAATAGGACCTTCACACCATACTTTATTTGCATTTCAGCCTCATAAAAGGGTAACTGTGTTAACACCTTGATGTTCGAAATATCAACAGGTTTTGAGGAAATAAAGACATACACCCACGCTGATGTTCAAACAAGGGGTCGCGTGGCACCTTTTCGTTTATGTACCCTTGAGGAGTAAACACACTTATCAGGGCATACTTAACACGATTGTCCTTGTGTACTACTCCAAATTTGTTATATTGAAACTCTTTCCTGCTTCGGGCCGGAATCTAATCATTTATTGATTTAACGGATATCTGGAGTTAGTCTTTTGTAATCATAAAAACCGAAAATTTCTTATCAATAATAAAATAGTTTGTTAAATATTTATATTGTATGTACTATGTCTGGGGATTAAGATCAACCGTAAAATGTACAGGGAGGCCCGTTTATTGGGAGCTTAAATGTTTTTCTTGAAATAATGCACTGCTGAGCAAAAAAATCGACTCAAACAATTTTGCTTCATTTAATACCGATCCTTCAATTTAAGTTTCAAACAGTGGTATTATTTTTGGTATCATTAGAATGCTGATTTTCTACTCTTTCCAATAATACCAAAAACATTTGGATTTATAAAAAGTTTTACTGATTAAAACGGTTTTACTCAATAGAACCATTTTTGTTCGCTCAGCAACGTACTTGTTGCGCGCTATTCAGCTGCCTCCAGAGTCTACAGATGTTACCAAGAGACTGGCGCCTTTACACGGAGACCAGGATCAGGAAGAAGAAGATGTACTTTGGAGCGAGACGACCGCTTCATTGTCAACACAACTCTAAGAAATCGTCACTTAACCGACATTGAGATCCAGCAGGAGCTCCGACAAGTTCGTGGTCGGGCTGTCAGTCATTAATCAGTCAGAAGAAGACTTAAAGAAGTTAACCTAACTCCGAAGAGACCAGCTAACGGACCCAAATTGATAGCAGCCCATCGACAAGCGCGACTCAGATTTCCCCGAAAACATGTCGACTGGACTTTAGAGCAATGGCGCTCCGTTTTATTCTCCAACGAGTCCTGAATTTATCTATATGGCAATGATGGAAGAAGATGAGCCTATAGGAGGCCTGGGGAGTGCTATGTGCAGTACTACTTTACTGAAACGGTCACCTACGAGGGAGGTTCTGTCATGGTATGGGGAGGAATCTCACTGGATGCGAAAACCAATTAGGTTTTCCTGACTGATGAGGGAACATGCACGACAATGCGAGGCCACATGCTGCTGTATTGGTGCGCAATACCTGGTGGAAGTGGAAATACCCACATTCGACTGGCCTGCGGGGAGTTCTGGCCCTAATGCAATCGAGCACATATGGGATGAGTTCAAAAGAAGGGTTCGAGCCGGAAATATCCGGCTCCTGCATCACTCAGGGACTTAAAGGTTGCGATGACGAAAGAGTGGGGAAGAATTCCACAGACAGTGGTAAAAAAGCTCACCCGCTCCATGAAAAACCGGCTGGCAGCAGTAATAAAGGCTAAGGGGGTAATACGAAATATTGAATTTGGTTTTTGTCAATCATTTTAATCAGTAAAAAGCATGAGATATGCTATCAGATTTGGTATCATTGGAAAGAGAATAGAATGGGCCATAAAAATATGTAAACATTAAATTCTTGGATCCATTGAGGCCCAATTGTTTGAGTCGTCTTTTTCGCTCACCAGTGTATAATTTTAACTGTTCTCCAGAATGGGTATCGGAAAGATAAAGCAAAGAGAAATGGAAAAATGCTAATAAACTTATTTATTTATTCACTAATATCTATTTTTTATGGGCACAGCACACGTGCTGAAGCGAGATCCCTAAAGCGCTATTCACGTTTGTCTTGAATAGCTGTAAATTCTACTCGATGGGAAACATAGTCCTGTGCAAATCATTCGAAAGGGATGAGATTCTCCATATAAAAGAGTGCTTGAAATGAGTTATACGAGGAGTGATTAGGTCATATGGATATGATCTGGTGAATTTTAAGTCTCCAATCAGGCGAGCAGCTCTCTTCTGCATAAAATTCAACAAATGCAGTGTGTTTAGGTGCAGAGCCCCAAACATGGGAGCAACGTTTCTTAAATTTGAACTCTGTACAGAATTAACAGTTGTGAAGAGTAAAGCTTTCTACTTCGAAATTATATCCCCAGTTTTTGAGAATACCTTTTTGCTATGCATGCAACATATTTGCTCCCAAATTAACACCCAGCAAATCAAGTAACTACGCTAGAGGAATGGAGTGTCTCGACATAACTATGTCGGATTCAGTAACGTTAACTTGTTTAGAAAAAACTTACTTTTTGATCCAGTAATGGACCGTCTTCCGTCTTTATTGTCTACAAACAAAAACGCTGTACGCTCTATTATCTAATTTGTTTTATTAGGTTTAAAATTATCAGGAATAAAATTTTAAACAATATATAGATAAATATCACAAACTTAACATAAAGTCACTATTATATGAAATTTTTTAAACACATTAAAATATGTTTTAACTTCATTTCAGTAATAAATTAACTTTTCATCAAGAAACCGTAAGTTTGCTAAAATTATAAATTTAAATATACTTTAGTTCCTGAATTGCTTACAAATTGTGCTTTTTCTTATGTGATAACATCCATTACCGAAAACACCTTTAAGAAAAGACTTTTCCGCTTATTACAGAAAAGGGATATTGCCTTAGTGCTGGAAATATGCTAGTAGTCAGCCGATACACAAAGAAAACAAAAAGACCTTACCAAACAAATACGGGCCAGTTGCATTGCTTTCAAAAATATGGGACGGTACGGAATAAGCTCCTCCGGGTTTAGGGCCGGCAGCACGACCACTGAGCTACTCAATACACCCAGCAAATCGCGGAGGCGTCTAATAGGAGAGGTTTTAGAAGACCACGAAAAAGATGGAACGATAATCTCGCCACAACCTGAAGAAAGGCAGAGCTGACGAAGAACGAACACACAAGTATGCTTAAATAGAATAGGAAGAAGAAGAAGAAGATTTTACAATTAATTAACTATTTTCTATAATACTCATACACGTATCAAAACACCACGGTTGTAGAAAAAATATTGTTTGCAACTCCTGCTTGAAATCTCTTCTAAAATGATTTTTACTCTACTATACTTCATCAAGAACTTTCATTTTCGACCGCCAAAGTAGTATCTCGTTCTCTAGGTATCAAATAACTATTTTTATAGCTTCTTTTTAGGTCTTAATACTAAATGAGATTTTTATTACACATTTCGAAAATTAAAAAAATCTTTTACTAATAAAATTATCTTTGGGTAATTATAAAGCCATATTACATAGAAAGTGTGAAATATTTTTGTAACTGACTCGTAACATTTTCAAGTGGGGATTAAGCTAAAGGTTCTCCTAAATTTTTGATCTAACATATTAAAGTTTCTAATCCGTCTCGATGACCTATAACTTCGGCAGTTTTGTAACTTTCTAAATATGACAGGCGCAAAATCGCGGCAACGTAAACCTTTTTGAACGCTAATCACGTGGTCAAGCGTATCGATCTACCACATTCGGTCACTTTTTGACCACACTTTTAGCACCCGTATTGAAAAGTTTGCCGATTTTTGTGGTAGATTAGCAATAACAATAGGTCACATGACACGGTGAATTTTTGGCTACAGAGAGGTACTTAGTAGATTGGACGAGTATAGTTTTTTAAAGCGTATAAAAAAGAAACGTTTTTCAGGTTACAAAAAATATTACCTAATTCGATTACATCGAATCACAATTCGATAACACTCGAATTATATCAGATAACGATTTAAAATATTATATTTATATAATATTTGAAATAACAAAGGAATCTATAGTTTTTGAGAGACATCACATCAAAGGAAAGGGTAAAAAGAGTATAGAAGATAGTTGGAGGGCTTGCTTTGAATATATCATGTCATATGTTCTTTTCTGACTTCTTAGAATAGAAGAATTTGAAACTTATGTTACTTTTCTCATTATTTCTAATTTTAACAGAAACGCATTCTCTGCTCAACTTTTTTGTGATTAATATCTCATCATCAATTAGCTGTGATTTAAAATATCGAGTTCTAATGCAGTATTTTTTTAGAACTATGTAGTTATAAGGAAGTTACATCGCTTTACAGATACCTATTAATATTACATTATTTATAAAATACAATACCATCTGAATTTAGAACAGTAGATTTTAAGAAGCGCTACTATGTGGTATTTAAAATATTTAATATATATTCTTCTATAATCTATCAACCGGGATTTCTCGAAACAACATTTACGGCAAAATAGTAAATTCTGTTAATTGAACATGTATTTCAGTTTCCACAAATTACGATGGAACATAATTGCTTCTCATGAGTATTTTTTTTCCAAATTGGCACTGTAAACTTTTGCAGCGATGATGTGGCATTATGCTCCAAAGACTTTTTGTATTGGAGGTAACAGGAAACGAGGATTTATGTTTTTACTTGCCTTGCTAATGAAATGTAAAAAACTAACCTTATGAAATTTTTTCGTCGGTTTGTCTATCTATTGGCACAATAACTCTGTAAAACCAGTCAAGTGCAAGTTGGACTTGCGCAATTAGTGTTCTACACCGTGCTTGCTGTCCAAAATAAAAAAGTTTGTTGCGGTGGTATAAAATGATCTGTGACTTCACAAAACACACCCCAAATGAGTTT
This sequence comes from Pachyrhynchus sulphureomaculatus, assembly GCA_019049505.1. Classification (NCBI taxonomy): domain Eukaryota; kingdom Metazoa; phylum Arthropoda; class Insecta; order Coleoptera; family Curculionidae; genus Pachyrhynchus; species Pachyrhynchus sulphureomaculatus. Next base: position 159,332,619 of record CM032449.1, read on the forward strand.
TCAATAAGACATGACATGTATATGTCTTAAAATCCCATATATATTTTCACGTCTCTTCTTAGTCAATAATGTATAATAGCTACCTAATAGTCAATAAATCAATCTAGCTCAGTCTAGAATCTAGTAATAAAAGGGTATAATAAATATTTCCTACCTAAATATTTGCTTAATTATAAACAAATAAAATAAAATTATTTTGCCTCGGTACCACCAGTGTGCGTACTGAAAAATATGTTAAAAAAACCTCCACAATATTGTCAAGCCAAATATGTAGTTTTTTTTTATACCAGAAAAATAATCAAACGTATTGTAGTCGTGATAATTTTCGCTCAATTTACATATTATGGAGAATATTCTGAAATTTATTCAAAATTTTTTGATCAGTACTTTTCGAGACGGGGGAAAGTAATATGGAGAATAGTTTGCGCGAGTATTCCATCATATGTATTTTGGAATTCGTATTTTCTTAAGCTTTCATTCGACACTCTACTCGATAACCTTAGACTTTTTTTTCACTTCACCCACTAAATTTAATTTTCAAACTACTCAGTTCTGATTGAGCCATCAATTCCGAGATTTGTGCCAAATTTCAACTTTCTATGTCAAATAGTTTTGGAGAACATCAGATATGACAGACAGCCAGATAGACGGACATCGAAGTGATATAAATAAAATTTGATGTAGGAAATAAGCATATAGCTTTTAAGAGATAATGCTTTAAGGTAAGGAAGTAGAGGAGGTGAAGAATATTAAATATATAAATTTTTGAACCATCGGCAATAGAGCGAACAAATATAAAATCTATTTTCATAAATACGATCCTGTTAAAGTACCAACTCCACCATTACCATCAAACACATCGAACCAGATATATATTTCCTAGTTTAACATTTTAGCTATTTGTATGTCCTTTGTATTTATGAATGGGTGCGAGGTGTCAACTTCATTCTCTTTTCGGATTCTCGGGGACGCACTTTTCTACCTTGAACAATAACGTCTCACGCCTCAACTTCAATGAATGCAATTAAAGGCCATTCTTTATATTCCTTTTCATTCTCTTGTGCTAAAAATAATGTTCACACTGATTCTTTTAAAGATTTACCAGCCGAATTTTTTGAAAAAGCGTTCCATCAATCGGGTTACCAAAGCAAAGCAGTAAACAAAAATGTATTCGTTTCGGGTACTTCGGAGAAGAGGATTACAAATGTTATTTAATAACTTTATGGAGTTTTCAAGTGGGCCTATTGGAATGTCATTAAAGTATTGTTAAAAGTGAATAAGAGTTTCTATACGAACATTATTAGAAGTGATTTTTGACCACTGAAAGAAAGCTTGCTGTAGGTAAAGTATATCTGAAAATTAACCATTTATTATATAAGGAAATAGTCGAAATTCTTTAAGATATTAAAAGAAATAAATTATATTCCGAAATTACGGGTTCTCATTAAATGTACTGGTCTAGCGTTGTAAATATATGAATGTTGAGGTATATGCATGTTTTATAAATTACAATAAAGCTTCCGACTGTGTGATGCATGAGAAATTAATAAAAATTCTAGAAACAACAAATATGGACAAAAGAGATCTAAATATTATTAAAAATCTGTACTGGAATCAATCAGTAAAAGTTAAACTTGGGCTGGAAAAGTCCGAAAGCATAAAAATAACCCAAGGTGTAAGACAGGGATGTATTCTCTAACCACTTTTGTTCAATCTTTATTCTGATGCTCTGCTTAATGATGCCATGTATGAATCTATTAAAGGAAAAACAGTTAATGGAAGTACACTGGACAACATACGGCATGCTGATAATCCTGTTCTATTAGCAAATAATATCAAAGATCGCAAGCGACTGATCAGTCGAGTCGTAACAGCCAGCGAAAGATCTGGATTAACTATGAATACAAGAAAAACCAAGTGGATGGTAATAATAAAGAAAAATCTACCACCAGAACCCCTCAAAATCAGGGACAACATCGTAGAACAGGTCTACACATTTAAATATTTGAGAACCAATATAAATGACAAGTGGAATAATATATTCCCGAATTAAACAGGCCTGGGTAACATATATGAATATGAATAAATTTTTCTCCGTGCTATTTTATGAATGTGAGTGCTGGACCTTTGTCACTGGCTCAGAGAAATGACTAGAGTCTCTTGAAATGTACATTTATAGACGCCTTCTTCGCATCTCCTGAGAACAGAAAATAAAAAATACAGTAGATGGTGCACCAATGCAGTTTGTGCTGTATAGATTTAACACTGCGCCATTTTGTTGTGTTATCAACAAGTGTCAGACGCGCACGAGTGATAAATTGGAAAAGTGTGTGCATAGTGTTGTGTTCAATATGTCCAAATTTATTCCGAACAAAGAGCATTCGCCGACAGCATTAATTTTTTGTTTTCATTTGAAGAAAACTGCTGTTGAATCATATCTATTACTTCGAGAAGCTTATGGTGAACATGCTCCAGCGCAGGATACGTGTAAACGATGATTTTGGCGTTTCAAAAGTAGTGACTACGATGTTGCAGACAAGAAACGTGGAAAAACCGCCAAAAAAATACGAAGTTGTGGAATTGCAAGCATTGTTGGACGAAAATGATTCGCAAACATAAAAACAACTCGCCGAGCAATTGGGCGTTAGTCAACAAGCTGTTTCCAATCGGCTACAAGAGATGGGAAAGATTCAGAAGACCGGTAGTTGGGTACCACATGTGTTGAACGACAGGTAAATGGAAAAGCTCAAAAACACGTGTGACATTTTTCTCGCTCGGTACAAAAGGAAGTCGTTTTTGCATCGTATAGTTACAGGGGTTAAAAAGTGGATTTATTTTAAGAATCCCAAGCGCAAAAAATCATGGGTAGACTCAGGCGCACCATCCACATCGACCGCAAGACCGAATCACTTTGGCAGAAAGACGATACTCTGTGTTTGGTGGAACCAGACGGGCGTGGTCTATTATGAGCTGTTAAAACCTGGGGAAATGGTTAATACTAAACGTTACCAACAGCAATTGACCGATTTGAACCGTTCGCTAGTTGAAAAAAAGACCAGAATACCGAAAGAGGTAACACAAAGTCATTTTTCTTCATGACAATGCTCCATCACATACGTCAAAACCACTTCGCGACACGTTGGAAACACTCAGCTGGGAAGTTCTACCCCATGCGGCTTACTCACCAGACTTGGCTTCTTCCGATTACCACTTGTTTGCATCGATGGGTCACGCACTTGCTGAGCAGCGCTTTGGTTCGTACGAAGATGTGAAAAACTGGCTCGATTAATAGTTCGCAGCAAAAGGGGAAGATTTTTACTGGCGTGGTATTCATAAATTGCCCGAAAGATGGGAAAAAATGTATAACAAGCGATGGAGCATACTTTGAATAAAGCACTTTTTATCATTTTTCCGAATTTAACATGTTTTTTTAGAAAAAAAATCCGCATTTCATACTTGTACACCTGGTAATGAACAAAATGAAGTAATTACTAAAAATCATAAAAATAAGGAAAACTCAATACTTCGGACCTATAATGAGGAGCCCAAAGTACGAATTGCTACGTTTAATTATTGAAGGCAAAATAAAGGGCAAACGATCGATCGGAAGACGAAAGAATTCTTGGCTGAAGGACATGAGAAGGTGGTTTGGATGTGCTTCGAGTAATTTTTTCGAGCAGCAGTTTCTAAAGTTCGTTTAACTATATGGATCGTCAACCTTTGTGCGGAATTGGCGCCGTAAGAAGAAAAAGATTAATACTCTCTAGCGTGGCTGTTCGAATATTATTAAAATATTATTAATAGTGTTTGCTGGTGGGAAGCTTATTGTATTACTAAGAAGCACTGGCACGAAAAAATTAATAATTTTTAAAAAAATATAAGTAGAAGTTATAGTAAATTTAAAAACCTTCCCTACATTTTTACCATTTAGAAATATTATAAAACTATCATAATACGAGTAAAAATTAACAATATTTATGTAAGCTGTATTAATGAGACATTAGCCTTTCAGCCAGGTGCTCAATAAGAATGCACTGTGACCAAGTTGTGTCAAAAGCTATATCTGCAGCTAACAAAACAAGATTCCAATTTTGCATTTAAAATAGTAAATCTTTTGGCAAGGGGTTAAAATTGGACGATAGTCTGTATTAGATACTTCATGTTCAATCTTCTTGGAATAAGTTATCATCAACGATCTTTTGAGTAAAAAACCTTAGAACTCTAATCTATCAATCAACAGTAATTTCTTATGGCATACCATTCACTTTTAAATCGCTGTCCATTCCCAAATCAATTTAATTCTATCGGTCCATTGTTCTTTTTGGAGGTTTCTAGTGGTATTACTTTTATTACTCTGGCTTCCTATAAAGTTCAAGGTCTTCCTTTTTTCTTGTAGTTGCCATCTAATCGTCAGTTTTGGAAGTTTCCTTTCTTCTATTCTATTGTCATGCCCATATCATTTAAGTTTTTGTTGTTCGATATCCTACGTTATTGTACTTTTATTTCTCTTTGTTTCTTTTACAGACATTTCTTACAATGTTTATTCTGGATCTGGTATCGTTCGTTTAAAAGTCTCTCGAGAGCCATTTGAGGCCTCTATTCTTTTATTTTCCCTTTCTGGGAAACACAGTCCTGGGCAAATTATTCCAAAGAGATGATGTTCTCCATATAAAAGACTGCTCGCAAAGCGTTGTACGAGGAGTAACAAGCTGAACCTCATACGGATGTGAAGTATTAGCACCACGTGTATTTCTAACATTCATCGCTTTGGGAGGAATTAAGCGGGCTACATCCTTTGAACACTTTCCATAAAAATACTTGTAGAATAGGCTCAAGTCGCCAACCGTTCTTCGATGTTCCAGAGAATCAAGGCCGCCAGTCAGTTCCGGGTCTCCAATCAGACGAACAGCTCTTCTCTGAACAGAATCCAACAAATGCAATGTATGTTTGGGAGCGGAGCCCCAAACATGGGAGCAGTATTCCATAGTTGGTTGAATTTGAGCTCTGTAAAGAATTAACAGTTGTTGTGGAGTGTAAAGCTTTCTGGTTCGAAATAATATTCCCAACTTTCGAGAAGCTCTCCTTACTATGCCTGCGACATGTTCATGCCAGGACATATTTGCTCCCAAATTAACGCCTAATAAATTGAGTGACAACGTTAGAGTAATGGAGTGCTCCGCCATAACTATGTCGGGTTCAGCAACATTAAATTTTTTAGAAAAAATTGCCGCCTGGGTTTTTGTAACATTAAATTCCACTTGGTTATTGTCACCCCAAGATAGAATTTCTTCCAGGTCTTTGTTAAGTTAAACGACTTCCAGCCCTCTGCGGATATTCGTCTGAGTAGCCGATGTCCAAGTTTTCAATGTGAATGAAGAGATAAGCGTACTGTAATCTGCAAAGCTGTAGATTGGGTTTCGGGTCTTTTCCAGCAGATCGTTAATGTAAATGAGAAAGAGAGTAGGAGATAGTATGGAGCCTTGAGGCACACCGGCGTGGGCAGTGAAGGTCCGTCGACTGCCACTCGTAAGGAATGCTCTCTGAGGAAACATGAGAGCCACAAACAGAACTCTTCAGACACACCATAAGAGCGTAGCTTAGCCAACAGTCCATCGTGCCAAATACGGTCGAATGCCTTGGATATGTCAAGAGCAACCTCTCGAGATTCTCCGAAGTGTTCAATTGCGTTAATTTCTTGTTAAAGAACATTATAGTTGTTTTATTTATTTTTTAACTATTGTTAAAATCAACTACAGTTAATAGATTTGCCATGGCAATGAACGCAAAAAATTCACTAACTTGATGTCTCCCTCCAGGGAAACTATTTTTTTTTTGTTGGCGCTATTGGTATTATAATGTCAACTGTCTTTGTTTGACATCAAAATTGTCGAAATTTAAGAAAAGTCTATTTTATTTAAATAACTAATAGTCAAGGTTAAAATTTAATATTAGCAAACTACCAATGGAACAACTAACTGTAGCCATTTTTAACTTATGGTTAGTTTAACAAGTGAAATTTGACTACTAGTTAATTTGTCTAGCGTTCAAACAACGGGCCCTAAATAGCGTAAAATCTTTCAAACAGAAAATAGGAAATACTTCTCAGAGAAGCACACTGGTTAGAATGATCCAAGAGATTAACGGATAATGTCATCAATAAGACGTAATTAAACTTGTAAAAGTTATTAAACTATTATCTGTTTGTATGTAAATTCTTTATAGGGATGAATTTTTTAAATATGCTAAGAAATTTTGAGAGCTAGAATTATTTCTCTTCTCTATTTTTTTTTAAAAAAAAAAATCAATTTTATTATAACTTTTCCGCTAAATTGCCTACCTAGAAGAAGACGTTCTTTCAAATGTTATAAGCAGACCACGACGATTTTGAAAATATACTAGTTGGAAAATTGCATCAGTAATTTAACGTACACGTGCTATGTCGACGAATTGAGTAGATTTTATTAATTATGTAAACCTTCTTAATCATGCAGCTGCAAGACCTTGTTTTTATGCGATTATCTGACTGTGCAGTACCCAGTGTTACATTTTATTTAGTTACCGTCAGCCCAAGACAGAATTTGTTTCAGAAATTTGGGCATTCAAGCTAACTGCAGAAACAATCGTGCACCATTCAGAAAACCCATAAAAGAAATTTTTGATCTTTTCCAACAGACAGTATAGAGCTCGGGTGGACACCTACGCCGCTAGATGCTAGAGGAGTCGTCGAAAAGAAATCCATCAACTATCCTCAGGGATCTCTGAGGAAATTTAATAGCCGGAAAACACTTTTCAGGCCTGTCATTTGATATGTTATTTCTTAGTTGATTTAATGACTAACATAGTAAGTCTCGTTTCGGTTTTTTCTAAAGTAATTGAGGCAGTAATGTATAATACGCTTCTTTAAATATTTTTAAATCTTATATCTTTAATATGGCTTTCTGAACTCACTTCATGTGTGTTGGAGGTTTTGGATAATCGTGTGGAGCCCTGTGGCGTGTTCCATTGTGAAAAAATTGCAAAAGCCATTTTCGCCGGGGGACAATTGTGTTGATTAGACCCTAATTAAATTTGAGTAGCTTTCCAACGTTTCGCCTGCGATTGAACTAGGCATTTTCAGGGACATTTACTCTTCGAGATTAGAACACTGGATTATTTAAGATCTTGAAAAGAGAGCTTCAAAAAAACAATTTGCTTTCGACTCCTGGAAAATATATTTTTCGTTGCTTTATGTATTTGAAAAGAATACTAAGGAAATTCCAAAACGCAGAATGCTCGCATAGTTATGAAACTAAGCACGGGGGTGACTATATTGTTTCCAAACATAATTTGTCATTGTTAGAAATAGGGCCTTATTATGAATATATTAAAGTTTAGAATACATTAACTCGAAATTGACCATTACCATTTTATAGAAACAAACTTTTTAACTATGTACGTCAGAAACATCCATATTCTTTATAAGATTTTTCATGTGTGTTATACCTGACAGAATACATTTTCGTAATATATGTTCTATTTTATTTTAGTTTATATTCTATGATCTACTTCAAATTTGTAACTTGTTTTCTCTACAATGTATGTAGTTACGAAATGGCACAAAATAAGTTTCAATGAGAGGGGTTACATGTACCTCGAATTTTCAAAAATTCCATTTTTTTTCTAAATTTTTATTCTCTATACTTCTAAGAATTATTCAAAAAAGAAATTTTAAGAAAATTTCATTCCCTAACAAAGTTATATCATTAGATGTGACCTAGCATCGGATTGGGACAGCTACCTGGCGTCGGATTGGGACAGCTACCTGTCTTCAGACCCTGTCTGCAATATTAATAATAATTACTTTTTCTACAAAATGTCGAGAGGTTTTTTTTAAATTTCTCTAATAGACAAATTTTGGTAAATAATTAAACATAAATTTTTTAGTCGAAAATTGCATAATAAAGTTTGAAACACCGTAAATTTTTTATTTTTGAAAAAACATCCACTCGGCAATTTTTAAGGACTACATTATTTTACAAGATTAATTTTTATTTTTGCAGATTGGATTATATTTTATAAAGTTATCCTGCAGACAAGAAAACGCCATAGTTTTCATCAGTGGTCCATTTTACCCGATAAAAAATAATGTTATAATTTAAAACATATTTTAAAAAAAATTCTCATAAGTTAAAGTACAATAAAAATATATAATCGCCATTTTCTTGTATTATTCACTTAATAAACTTTAACATTTTTTTTTTTAAATATACATACTTTTTGCAGCGCCCAAGTGTATGTAACCGCTTACATCAAACTTTATAATTTTGTTCTATTTCTTATGTTATAATTTTGTTCTATTTCTTATGTTATACAAAATGGTGCTTAATCTCCGATCTATTGGAGTAACTGTATTTATATAGCCACTTAGAGCCTGGAAACTTTAATTAATTTTTATTAATCGAAAATCAACTTTCTTTTTTTACTTCTCTTAAGTAAAGTATTACTGTCGAAACTCTTATAAAAACTATGTTGGGAATGTGGAATCTTTGGCACAATGGCACTACTCAGTACATATCACCACTACACCAAATACTTTATTTTTGCGCTCGACGCGCTTTTCGCAAAAATAGAGTGTTTAGTTCAGGTTAGTTCAGGTGGTGATATATACTGAGCAGAATCTTGTAAAAACCTTTTAATTTAGAGTAAAATTGAACACTTGAAGCTTTTTTTTTTTTTTTTTTGTAGTACAATCCCGCTGTGAGCGTGATGTCATTAGTCCAGAGCATTGATGGTTGATTATGGATCTTTCCCCACGATATGATCTTTACTGTAGTATACTCTTGTTCCATCTCTTATCGCGGCACCTTGCAACATGTCCACCGAATCAACATTTCAGTTCGATGGTAGCCCGTCCGACGCCCTTTATCTTGATTATGCCTTAAATCATTACAGAGAATATACACTGATCAGTCAGACGAGATACTCGCCATGATAATGTTTTTCTTCTAATTATTCCTTGTGTGTGTTTTATTTTTACACCAATATTACAATATGTAATGTTGGTTACTTGTCTGCAAATATAAGCTGGTAGAATTATGTGAGCCAGGTGGTTGCGTACGCGTATCAAGTGTATTGGAGTATTACCATAGTAAACATAAAACACAATAGGGACAGTCGGACATGGCACTTTTGATCTCAAGGGGTTCGAGTTTGTAGTGATCACGTGACCTGTAGCAATCATGCTGGTATGATGTCCGCTAGTTTTTGAAATATTCAAATTCCTTCTTTCAAGAAAAATCCTATTCTGTAGAATAAAAATGAATTTTGCTGATTGAGAGTTCTTATTAAAACAGATATACAAAAAACAGGGAAGAAGGCAAAAAATACGAGGAAAAATTACATTTAGCTTCAACGCTTTTTGCACTTTATTCAGTTAAGCGTTGAATTTTTATTTCTCTAATTCTAAAGATATTGTCCGGGGAAAAATGTTCATTTTAAGAATATATCTTTGCACACCTTCAGCTTCCCGAGTATAATATCAACAATCATGCGCCTTACATTTCAGTGAGTCCCAGTAATCTGGAGAAATTAAAATTAATGATAATTATCATTTTAAGATGAGATCCTCTTTCTTCTGAACTTAAACATAATTGTTTTACAAATAAAATGTGTCTCTAATATGAAAACATAATTATCATAATCTTTATATAATATATTGAATAATAGAAATAAAGAATTTTGAATAAATTACCTCTTAGGATCTTCGGGAAATTTGAAAAAACTAACTCCTTTGGAGATACCACATACATTTTTACAAGCATTAACCACACAACAAAAACTTCCTCTTGACATGTTTTTTATAATTACTTTCAATTATAACGTCTAATGAGTCATTTACTTATTGGAAAATTATTAATAATTAATTTTGGAGCCTGTTATAAAACCATTCTTCTTGAAATTTAGATATAAATACAACCGCTACCGCTCTGGCAGCCATGTTGTTGGTATGATAGAGGACGCATGCATGATAAAGGACAGGACCCAAAAATTTTCTTGAGCGTCGCTACTGTGCCTTATATTTACTGTGGTATTATTGTTCAGTTTTTTCGTCTAGCACAAGTCAAGTGAACCAAGGAGATTGGGTAGGTATATATATAGTATTAAGGGTTTACATAAATTTCATAGCAGATGTCAGTCCATCTCAGGAACTAAAAATTTAAACTGGAACACTTAATATACATAGAGAATATAAAATTTAGCATATGCTACACAATATAGTAATGCCCAATCTCACTGTGAAGTAGGGGACAATCTTGAGTGAATAATATATACAGATTATACCCTTAAAATGATATCATCCTTGTTTAGGACATTCTAGTCTTTTCATTGGGTACCCAATTTGAAAGATTTTAAAAAATGTTTTTAGACTCTATGAACGAGTAAATCAACAATATAACAAAAGAAATTATTACTCTTCTCTTATGCGCAATCATGCAATAAGGCGAAATGACAACCTAACAACAAAGTAAAATTAATTTAAAACAACATGAAAATATGCATATTGTCAACAACACCGCTTTGCTGGTACAAAACAGTAGACAGTAATTTAACACCTACTTCATAATTATGCATTTAAATAAACAATAAACAACATTGCAGGCCGACAACAATGTAAAAGAAGGCAGGTGATTGTGTGGGCTTTAGAGTCCACCGTCGGCAGTACTTCAAGTACCAATTGGTGCGCTATTGGCGGCATTTTGACCATTCTCCCCGCATAAGCACCGAGAAGGCCTGGCGCGACCGCAGTGGCACGAGACCGCGACCATTTGTGGAATGGGTAAATTGCTCCCACTCTAACTTATTCCTATTTGCTATTGAAAATAAGCCAATAAAACGCTATTACCTAGTAGTTTATCTAAATGCAATGCGCTATTTTTAATATAGATGATTAGTTGATGATTTCACGTTAGACAATAGTGCGATTTTTTATATGTATTATAAGAATTTTAGTGCAGTAAAAAATATCAAAATATTGATGAGATAGGCATATTTTATATACCTCAATATTATGATTTTATCCTCTCTGAGGTATCACCTAGAGTATTGTCCTGTGTTATGCTCTTTTATTTATAAACAATTTTGAGCTTAAAATATGAATAAATCCTGTTATATCAGACTGATCGAGACAAACAAAAAACTGAGCTCTTCCTAATGAAATTTCCAACAAATTCTCGTTGGTTTTAAATCGCTCAAATGTGTACATAACCTACAACTTTGAAATAACAAGCAAAAATCTGTTTTTTTTTTTTTTCGTTTCATTTTACAGGTCGACTAAGCGAACCGATCGGCTTGAAGCTTTCAGAAAATATTCCTTCTGTTATAGCAAAAATAACCTGAAATTTTGGTACAAAAATATTGAACACAGTGGACACAATTTATGTTTTTATTTAAAATTTGAATTGCCGGCCATTTTATGTCATTTAGTCCAAAATGGATCTTTTTTTTTAAAAAATTTAGGTCTTGCTTCCGATGCCATTAAAAAAAATTTTTTGAAGTCATTTGAGCCGTTTTTTTTTACATTTGTTTGTTAATCAAATACAATTTATATTTAAAAAAAAAATTGTTAAAGAAAATGATTTTTTTTTAAATAAATATCTCGAGATTCTCTACCAGATGTGATAAAACATTTTCAATTTTTTTTTCAAATTGACCGAAAATTAGTTTTTATTTGATTATTCATCATCATCCATTCTTTATAGCGTTGTACACCTTTTGGTCCCTTTTCTCCAGTCCTCTCTATTTTCCCAGTCTCCGTGGCTTAGATTCCTCGCTGACATACTTCTTTCTATTCCTTCTATCCATGTTGTTTGTGGGCGCCCTCTTTTTCTCTTTTCCCGTGGTGGCCAGTTTTTGATCAGCTTCGGGAGTCTTTCGTCGCTCATCCTCTCCACGTGACCATACCGTTCTAGTTATTTCCTTTCAATTCCTTGTACTATATCCTCCTCCACTTCCATTATTTCTAGAATCGTTTTGTTTGGGACTTCGTCACGGCATGATTTTCCTGCCGATCTGCGCCAGTAGTCCATTTCCAATACTCGTAGTTTCCGCTATGTAGTTTGACTCATTTGCCATGCTTCACTGCCGTAGAGTACTATACTCCTTAGAATAGTGTTATACAAGAGTTTTTTTGTTTTGTTTTGATATATATTTTTCCCACAGAATCGAGTTTAAACACCCAATGACCTCCTTCCCTGTACAATATGGTGTTCAATTTCTGGTTCAGTCCGTCCGTTGCTTGTAATGTTTGTTTTTATTTGATTATTAAAAAATGAAAAAGAAACGGTTAAAATTACTCCAAAATTTTTTTTTTCTATTGGCATTGGAAAGCTGGCGTCAAGATCTAAATTTAAAAAAAGGATCCATTTTGGACCAAATGGCATAAAATGGCGGGCAATTCAAATTTGAAATAACAAATTCAATTGTGCCCACTGGGTTCACTAAATTTCAGGGTATTTTTGGTATAATAAAAGCCGATCGGTTCACTTAGTCGGCCTGTGTAATGAAATGATGTCGGTTTTTTTTCAATTTTGTAGGTTATATACACATTTGAGCGACTTAAAACTAACCAGGATTTGTTGGAAATTTCATTACGAAGAGTTTGGTTTTTTTTTTCTCGATCCGACTTATATAACCGGAGTTATTCGCATTTTAAGCTCAAAAAAAACGCGTTTTGAAAACTTCAGTTGTTTATAAACAAAAGAGCATAAGTTTCTCTGAGTTCAAAACTCAGGACAATACTTCTGGTGATATCCCAGAGAGAATAAAATCATAATATTGCTGTATCTAAACTGAGCAATTTCAAATGCTTTTTTTACTGCACTATATTTGATGTCAGAATAGAGTCATCTGGTTACCTTAATACCGCCGTTTTAGCCCCATAAGATGATGTTATTATAGCTAATATGTATGTAATTTTCTAGATATTTGTGGGTAAAAATTAGAGGTATTTACATAAAACCCAAGCAGTCATCTGAAGTGTGCCCTAAGGAATTACTTACTTAACTTAGTAACGAATGTGTTAAATTTATACTGTTGTCAAATTTTCAATAATTAAAAGATTGCTAGACCCACAAATATCATTAAAATTGATGGGGAGAGGGGAAAAACTATATATCATATTTTTAATTAACAGCGAATATTTCCTAAATTAGTATTTTTATCAGTAAGATATATCCAAATATATATGTAATATAATAAGTTATTGAAATTACTAAATACAAGTGGCAACACCTTTATGCAATACAAAGCGATTTGAACTACAAAGCAGCAGTAGCCATTCAGCTATTTTGCGGTGTTACATAGACGTAAACTATAACAACTTTTTGCATATCATTCTCTTCTTTTTTCTATTAGTTCTTAACGCATTTCATGAAATTTATAAATAGCATGGTTTGTCCGGTTATAAAAGTCGATGGTTGGCGACTAAGTTGGACATTTACGGTATATTCTCGTTTCCTTGAGTCTTGCTGCCTGTCTTTAAATTGTTTTACGTGCTACATCATTAAATTTCCTGTCCCAAAAATGTATGTCTTACGCTCGCGGCGTATGTATGCGTGTAACATTCATCTGTTGTGAAATTTTGAGAGAGGAACGAGGAGGATTTTATGCCTGAGGTTTGTTTACTTCTGATAATGTGCTTTTCACTTGTATTTATTTTTTTTTCTCTGAAATAAACAGACAACCAAGAGTTGGTACAGAAGCTAATGTTTATGAAATATAGTTTAAGAATTATTTTGCCAAATTAATGTAACATCAACAATTGATATGAAAAATTAAGCTACTTATAACCAATTACGAGTATAATATATTAGAAACGTGTGACATCATATTGTATGCTCTGAAACCTGAAATGGAATTTCTAATACGGACAGCATTTACCTCCTAATAAAACCGCAGTCTTATGATAAACAACGGTGATTCCATCTAGCTTACCTATAATGGGGCATTATGGTTTATTTTCCCCTATTTTTTAAAAAAAAATTTCCTACAATTTAACTTGGAATCAGAAGGACATGATCGCCAGCCTGGTATTTTATGGTCCTGTTATTTTAACTTCCCGCTATCCATCAGCCTCGATGGGGGCTGTCAAAGCTTTAATACCTCCATGAATGTCCTCGTGGTACTGTGGCAATGAATATACGTTCACGATGGAGTTCAGACCTTCCAGCTTGACTTTAGTCCACTATCTTACACGAGAGAGGGCTCCTACCTCGTCCGTCTTCTGTCTCAAGTAACCATGCGCGAACAACATGAGGTCCGCAGATATTTTCCTGTCAAAGTACCATTAGCCCTTGATGGCCTAGACAGCCGCCCACCAACAGCCAACTACATTTTTTACAGCATATCGGTATTTAAAGATTTTGCCGATGTCTGTAGGCAAGCAGCATGGCGTGAAATGTGGCCTAGCCAAATATACGTTAAAATACAAATGCACTAATCTGCCGGTGATTGAACCTGGAACTCTCGATAACGTAAGCCATCCTAACCTCTCCATAAACAATAAGCAACCATCTGATTTATTATACCTATTCCCACTTTTTTCCATTTAAGATTTTTCCATTGGTATTTAAAAGTCGCTCCATCTCGCTTACAGTAATTCTAAGGGCAAGTCATGACTTATGCGATCGAATAAACCTTTTTAAGACGCTACTCAGTATATATCACCACTACACCAAACACTTTATTTTTGCACTCGACGCGCGTTTCGCTAACCTTGTTAGCTTCATCGGGAGCGATGATTGACTAAAGCTAAAACTACAAATCTACCCTATTTATACTTAGCCTAACCCTTGAATTACTCAAGCGGAACTAATGACATAGGCAAGGCCCTCAGTTCCGGTCAAGTACCCAGTAGAGGGGACTATAAGGAATAGGCCCTCTGTTTTTATTTAAACTATTTTTACATTTTATGATTTCCATACTTTCGTATGCGTTCAACAATCTCCTATCAGATACATTTTTTATTAATCTTAGATTATCTAATGTTACAGTATGATCAGCTTCAAGAGCATGTTCGGCAATACTAGACTTTTCTGTTCTATTGTATCTTAAGTGTGCTAAATGTTCTTTAAATCGTGTTTTAATTGACCTTTTAGTTTGCCCAACATACTTTTTGTCACAATCATTACAACTAATTTTATAAATCCCACTTTTTTCACAATTAGGAATCTTATCTTTTGGATTTCCTAAGATATTCCTCAGATTGTCTGATGACTTATAGACTAAGGTGAGGCCTACCTTATTAAATACCTTATTGAGTCCCTTGCTGAACATAAAATTGATTGAAAGAAGGAACAGCTATGGGCAATTGCTTGTCACCCTTCATAGCCAATTTATTCATGAGTAACTTTGAAATCGAAGCCAGTCAAGAATTCGAATATTTCCCAAGGGTATGGTATAGGTATGTGGATGATATTTTCGCGATTTTTGATACAAAGAGAGCAAATATTAATGATTTTGTTTCTAAATTAAATAGGTATGATTCCATTAAATTCACTTACGAAGTTGAGAACAAAGGACAATTGCCTTTTCTAGATATTTTAATTATTAAAAATAATAATAGATTAGAATTTGATATCTATAGGAAGGATACAGTAACAGATAGATATATTCCTAATGATTCATTTCATTGCAGACAACATAAATTAGCCTCATTACATTTTTTAGTTCATCGTTTGGTCACTTTCCCTCTGAACAGAGAAAACTTCAATAAAGAAAGGAATCGTATTAGAAACATAACTAGAGTTAATGGTTACGACGATGACTTAGTAAATAAGCTAATAAATAGACGTAAATTTAGGTTTGATATACAGAATTCCACCTTTTTTACACGCGAAGAAAATAACACCAAATATGTCTCCATACCATATAATCCGAAATATAGCAAGGGACTCAATAAGGTATTTAATAAGGTAGGCCTCACCTTAGTCTATAAGTAATCAGACAATCTGAGAAATATCTTAGGAAATCCAAAAGATAAGATTCCTAATTGTGAGAAAAGTGGGATTTATGAAATTAGTTGTAATGATTGTGACAAAAAGTATGTTGGACAAACTAAAAGGTCAATTAAAACACGATTTAAAGAACATTTAGCACACTTAAGATACAATAAAACAGAAAAGTCTAGCATTGCCGAACATGCTCTTGAAGCTGATCATACTGTAACATTAGATAATCTAAGATTAATAAAAAATGTATCTGATAGGAGATTGTTGAACGCATACGAAAGTATGGAAATCATAAAATGTAAAAGTAGTTTAAATCAAGACAGAGGGCCTATTCCTTATAGTCCCCTCTACTGGGTACTTGACCGGAACTGAAGGCCTTGCCTATGTCATTAGTTCCGCTTGAGTAATTCAAGGGTTAGGTTAAGTATAAATAGGGTAGATTTGTAGTTTTAGCTTTAGTCAATCATCGCTCCTGATGAAGCTAACATGGTTAACGAAACGCGCGTCGAGTGCAAAAATAAAGTGTTTGGTGTACTGGTGATATATACTGAGTAGTATCATTGTGCCAAAGATTCCACATTCCCAACTAACTTTTTAAGACGTTTCAAATATCTTGCCTATGAAAATATACCCTTAAACTTAGATAGTGAAATATTTTTGAAATATTT
The DNA here is from genome assembly GCA_019049505.1 of Pachyrhynchus sulphureomaculatus. Taxonomy (NCBI): domain Eukaryota; kingdom Metazoa; phylum Arthropoda; class Insecta; order Coleoptera; family Curculionidae; genus Pachyrhynchus; species Pachyrhynchus sulphureomaculatus. The sequence goes on from CM032449.1 coordinate 159,349,273, forward strand.
CAGACAAAAATGAAATTACTCGTATTTAAAATTACCTTCAAAAAGCAAAAACAGGGAAAATAGATTAGAAAACACCGTAAAAACATGGAAAAGAGAGTTAACAAAAGTAAAGCAAAAGTGGCGTACAGAAAAGAAACTCAAAACTTAATAATAAATCATGTCAAAGCATCGTTCTAGAAAAGTATCTGTTCAAAAACGTCCTTACGAAAAAAATATCTAGGTCAACTTTATAGAGAAAAAAAATTGAAAGAGGCCTGCAGACGAGAAAAGAAGTAGATGAGGAAGGGAAGGACAGAAAGTAAAGATCAGAAGTTGAAACCATTAAATATTAATAATATTGTAGATATATATTCAGCAGAAAATACAAAAAGAAACCGCCCAATGCTTAAAAAGTAAATTGTTGACTTAGATAAGGATGGCACCTATAAGATTGGAAATCTGCTAATAAAACATGGAATGAATGAATTTTTGATGAAGTATGGCAGTTTATTAATATGCAGACGATAGGTCTGGATAGGTAATACGCTCAGAATCATAAAGTAAAAAGTAAATAATAATAATAATAACAATATTTAAGGTTTACAAAATAATGAAAATAAACCTGAATATGGAGTAGGAGTTATAGTTGACATAGCTACAGACAAATACGTCATAAATTTTACGCCTATTTCAGACAAAATAATGCTCCTCCAAATAAGAACGAAACCTGTTCCTCTTAACGTCATACAAATATATGCTCCCACTACAGATAAACAGGATGAAGAGGTTGAGCAATTTCACCAGCAAATAAGAGGAGTCCTAAAAATAATACCTAAACGAGATTTGACAGTCATAATGGGAGACTTCAACGCTAAGATTGGAAGAGGTAGGTCAGGAACTTCCGTAAGACCATATGGTCTAGGTAAACGAAACAACAGAGGCAAACAATTAAACATTTTCAGTGAAGAAATAGGTTATAACACCTTCTTCAACCTACCTTCAGGAAGATTATACACATGGAAGTCCCTACTAGACTCACCAGACCATATCATCAGAAATCAAATAGACTATATTCTAATGAATAAACGTTTTAGAAATAGTGTTGTATTTGTCAAAACATATCCCGATGCTGATATAAACTTGGATCATAATGCTCTGGTATGGATTATAAGAATTACCTTGAAAAAGCTAAAAAGAAAAGAAAAAACATATATGATATGCGACAAGTTAAAGACGAGAATGTAACAAACGTAATTAAAAAAGATCTTAATAAAGAACTCCGAGACACAGATCTAAATAAAGATATAGAATCTGAAATAGAATTGTTAAATGAAATAACAAGGAGGCTAAAGAATAAGTGTCTAACTATGGAACAACCACATAAAAGGAAGGAACAGATGACAGATTACATTCTAAGACTAATGGAGAAAAGACGGTTACACAAAAACAAAAGTAACAAAAGAGAATATAGCAGACTCCACACACAAATACAGAAAGAAATTCGGACAGGCAAAAATAGGTGAAATGGTAAAAGATGTAAAGAGATAGAGGAGTTGCAGGGAAAGTATGATACACTTAACATATATCGAAAAATCAAAGACTTAACTGGTGAACGGAGAACGAAATCAAATGGACGTTTAATAGATCATCATGCAAACGTATATTACAGAGTTTCTTTCCGATGCAAGACCATATCACTCATAATGCTCAATAGACTTGTTTGGGCCCGGTATTACCGCCTATGAAGTGCGTATTGCAATAAGTCAACTAAAAAATGGCCAAGCCACCGGTCCCGATAAATTCCATGGGAAGTTTCTTAAGCTCTTAGATGAGGATGGGATTAAGTGACTTACGGTGATCTACAATAAAATCTATGATTTAGGCAAAATACCAGAAAGCTGGTTAAAGTCTTGAGTTTATAACGATCCCAAAAAATGCAGGCGCTAACAAATGCGGAGAATATAACAATTAGCCTCATAAGCCATCTTTTAAACACATTTCTGAAAATTATTCACAGAAGTATATGCAAGTTGTGTGAAAAAACATGTCAACTACACAATTCGGTTTCCGTGATGCCATGGGAACCAGAGAGGTCTTGTTTTCTACGTAAGCGTTGATTCAGCGATGTAGAGACTTCAATTGTGACGTATATTTGTGCCTGATCGACTATCTAAAGGCCTTTGATAGAGTCCAACATCACAAAATGGTCGAAATTCTGAAAGACCTTGGGTTAGATGGAAAGGATCTGCGGATTATTGGCAACCTCTATTAAAGCAGAATGGGAGCGCTCAGATTGAGCATGGAGTAAGGCAGGGTTGTGTTTTGTCTCCACTATTGCTTAATATACACTCTAAGCAAATCTTCAGAGAGGCACTGGAAGAGGCTGATAAAGGAATACTGCTTAATGGGGAGCGAATAAATAACATTCGTTATGCTGACGATACGGCGGTTATGACTGATAACTTAAAGGGTCTACAACATTTTTGACAAAAATAAACGAAGTAAGTAATCGATACGGCTTCGAACTTAATATCATCAAAACAAAGTACATGGTAATCAGCAAATCTCCGATTCCTGCTACCTTGTTGATGGTTAACAATCAACGAATACAAAGAACTCCACAATATTCACATCTAGGTACCATGATAAATTAACAATAGGATCATTCACAAAGAAATTCGTTGCCATATCGAAAAAGCTAGAGCAGTGTTCCTCAAAATGACATCACTTTTCAAAAGCTCAGCAATAAAATTGAGCACGAAAATGAGACTGACATGATATGTCCTCAGTGTCCTTCTTTATGGTGTGAAATCTTCGACGCTGACTGAAGCCACCTCTAAGGAACTTGAGACATTTGAATTATGGCTATATCGCTGAATTTTGAAAATTTCTTATACTGACCATATTACCAACGAGGATCTCTTACGTCGCATGAACAAGAAACTGGAAATTATAGAAACTGTTAAAGTAGAAAAATTGGAGTATTTAAGATACACAATGAGAAATCCCCACAGATATGGATTACTGCAGCAAATACTACAAGGGAAAGTATTTGGAAAAAAGGGGACCAGGACGCAGACGTATTCCCTGGCTAAATAATCTGGAAAATTGGTTCTCAATAAATACTACCGGTCTTTTCAGAGCTGCAATGGATAAAGTAATAATAGCCAGAATGATTTCCAACATTCGAACCGAATAGACACTTTAAGAAGAAGAAGAATGAAATATTTCTAAAGAAGGAAAACAGAACACATTAGAGAAAGTGGAAGAATTATGCTAAACAGTCTCAAAGATAATCACAAAACTGATCTAAGTGCAAACAAATGCAGGTTCTAGAATGTAGTTTGGTTTTAGAAGTTATTGAGCTTGAAAACTATATAATTTCTAGCTTCGGATACAAGTTTGGCAATTGAAAAACATAATACAAATACCATATAATCGCTTTAAATTTTAGTGTTACTGAAAAATGATAAAAATAGGAGTGAACGGGAACAAAAATGAGGAAGCTAATAAAGCTTAAATTAAAGTTATACAGAAGGTGAGTTAAGTTAATCGAAAGTTGATGTTCTGATTGTAATATTTTGTATCTCTGTGTGTGTGTGTGTACTAAGATTAGTTATAGAACATGCCTAACTTTTTTCTGTGGGGAAATATTTTATAATGTTAATTCGAAACTTCTGAATCAAATGTAGAAAGTATTCCAGTTCTTATCACGAATGAGGCTAAAAATAATTTTCTTTTGCAGATATGAAAAGTAAATCTATAAATATTCTGAAGAATGGAAATCTACCATAATCAATGGTGGAAGGAGAAGCAAGAGGTAGAAATAGGCTATTAGCTTGTAAAATTTAGCGTAGAATTATTACATCTGATTGTGAAACGAAAAAGTTGATAAAATTATTTATGTTATATTCTCATTTATGTACTGTCTCTTCCAGTAAGTTGCATAACACTTTGATAAGATTTTTTCATCGCTCTTTAAAGCTGCCGAGGAGGAATTTACTATCAGCCAATTTTTATCCTACCCTCTGATGAAAAGTATTTCGTTATTATCGAAGTATACCACTGGAACTTTACTGGACCATAAGGTAATCCGGTACGACGAAAAGAGATGCCAAATGATTTTTAAAACTTAAAAAGACGCAATTCTATTGGAACAGAAGCCGATGACATTGGTACAGGCATTGAAGCGTGTCTTAAGTGTTAATTTTAGGTTTAAAAAAATGTGGTTTATTTTATTACAGAACGCCGATGCGTGAAAATTGTTTTAAAACAGTGATTTCGTCTCGAGGACTAATATTGTCTTTTGTGGTATTGATCAAAAAAAGCTGAAAAAACGGTTAATGAGATTGCAGGATCACCTAAGAAGATAATTAAGTCTAAATGATTTTGGTAAACCCTTTTACCATTGATTGGTAGCAAATTGTTAAATTTTAATCAAGTTTAATTATTTTCGCCATTAAATTATCACCATTATTCCATGAACAAAGAGATCTATAATTAAACTAAACTATATTTTGTAATAAATGCTGCAGTACAGAACCGACTGACATACAGAAAAGCAAACTAATATTTTTTCAAAATATTAAATATCGTTAAATGGCTGCGGCTTCACCAAGTGTGTGTCCTCATCTTTAACTGCCAGAATATTCTAACATCTTTGTGAAATCTCAGGTCTTTATTAGTACCTATATAGAGGATATACCACTTTACAAGTTTTAGAATAAGCTGTTATAATTGTATGTTTAGAAACTCAGGTTATCGGACCGTTTGGATCCTGTCAGGAAATTATCTGTTAGACATTGGAGGTGTATTAGAAGGCATCGTTAGCTACTTAATTGTAGGCAATAAGACTTTTTTCCAGAAATTTGTTTTGTTAACGAAAATACTCTTTGATGTTTGGCATCTGTAGATCTCTGGGCAGTTGTTGGGTGAAAACAAACAAGGACGCGCATATTGTGGGTCTTAGGATTTGGTTTTGTACTGCTGGTATTGTGGTAGATCTGTCTTTTTACAGATAGGCCTACGTCTGACACTAGTATATACGAGAGTCCTTCCAAAAGTTTCGGCCGGGCACAGATAAAACGACACGACCAAATTATTATATTGTGTCCTCTACTAGATGGCTTGCTGTGAAGTTTCAGACACGTATGTTTAATTGTTGTTTTGTAGCTATCGTGTAAACAAACAAGTTGTACTATGTTTGAAAAAATGGATAAAATTGAAGTCCGAGACTATGGACACTAAAAGAGAGTTAAATGCTACATTAAATAAATCTTCTCCTTCGTTTTTGATGATTAAAAAATGGACTGCTGAATTTAAATACTGCCACACATCCATTCAAGACGATAAAAGCTCAGGAATTCCGAAAGCCCCTACGAGCTACGAGATTGTGACAAAAAATCACAATAGCGTATTAAATGATCACCGACTGAAGATACGCAAGCTCGCTGACATTGTCAACATCTCGATAGGATAAGTGTCCACCACATTTTATAAAATGTTTTGGATATGGAAAAACTTTCCGCTGTCCCGTATGTTAGCAATCGACCAAAAACTCATTCGAATGAATATTTAGATTTATTTAAACATAATTCCATTGAATTTCTTCGAGGGTTTATAATAGCAAATGAAACATAGATTCATCATTGCATATCAGAACCGAAGGAGGAGTCGAATCAGTGGGTGAGAGCAGGTGAAAGTGCGCCCAAGGACGCAAAAATGGTTCCATTCGCAGGCAAAGTTATGGCTACTGTTTTTTAGGATTCTCATTGTTCTGTGCTCATAGACTGTCTGGAAAAAGGTAGAACCATCACCAGTATTATGCTTTACTACTGAACTAATTGAAGGGTGCTATTCTGGTGAAACGTCCACATCTTGCAAAGAAGAAGAAAGTGCGCGATAATGTGCCTTCACACATATTGGATTGTTGCAGCAAAACTGCATGACCTTCGCTTCGAAGTGCGTCCACATCCACCCTATTCACCAGGTTGGCTCCCAGCTATTACTTACTTATTTTGCAGAGTTGGATAAATCTTATTATAATGAGGGTAATGAAAAGTTGGAAAGCCGTTAGAATAAATTTGTTGATTTGCAATGTGACTATGTAGAAAAATAAAAAAAAAATCTTTAATTTTGCGTTTTCGTTGTTAGGCCGAGAACTGGTGGAACGTCCCTCATCATTCTGTATACGTTGAGTTTGTTTTTTGTGCTATTGCTACTCTTGTTCAGAAGAAGTTAAAGTTGGGCTCGTTTTATGTTGGATTGACTCGGTTTTTTTTAATTTTTTATGGTAGAGTACTCCTAGGTAGTTTAAGGTACTCAACCACTGGAGAAGTGCCTTGTTGATTGTGAGAGATGGACGTTTTTCCTTGTTCCTGAGTATTAATGTCGCCACGTGGAATAATTAGTCCGCACATCTTAAAGAGGACAGAGGTCGTACAAGTGTTAGTTCGAAGCAATATATGGTGATGACTGAGAAATTCCTCACATGCACATCACGAACTTTTGATGGTTTTAACCAGAGAATCTGGTTTCAGCAGGATAGTACACACTTCAAACAGATCAGTGGAATTTTCCTTGTAAGAATTTCTTACAATTAAAGTTATCGATAACAATCCTTGCTACCTAAAACAATTTAAAGAAAATATCCTATCAGAAATGGTAACGATTACGGAAACGACGTGCACTGATCAATAATTTATTCGCTCGCTTAGAAGTGTTCCGGGAATGTAACGATTCTCTTTTTAGAGGACATTATTTTTAGGAAATACTTTTTCTAGGACTATAGTTTGATATACAATAAAGACTTTTTTATATATTATTTTGTTCCATATCAATATTCTATGATTAAACTTTTCTGTTTTCTTTTCTATATTTTTTTATGTAGCAATCACTTTTAGTCGATTACTTCAAGAGCGTCTGTTCAGCTGCTTTCAAGCTGATTTGATTGTCACCAAAATTTTTTAAATTGGTATTCAAGATGTGCATCAAAAATTTGTAATTACCAATTTAAAACAATCCACAACGTCAAATTTAGTTGTCGAATGAGAAATTATGATTTCGATATGAGCTAAATATTAAACGAATTTTACCAAATAAGCATCCTAATTGCCTCGACTTTTAAATCACTTCCCTTAAGACACTCGTATTTTGCTGAATAATATTCTTGATGAGTTTCGCCCCCTGCATACAAATATAACTCATTTAAAATGTAACGGGCTACGGACCCTTGCAAAAATGAATTTTTAATAAGCTTATTAACTTCAGTAAATTGCCAGGCTAACTGCCAAAAACGGCATTTTCAATTTGAAAAACCGCAACTATCTGACAGTTTGCCAGCAATAATTTGATAATTGTAATATTCCTTTCTCGGCAAACCGCTAAAAAGGAAACATGTTAAGTGTGGAACCTTAAATAGATTTAAATCATGTAGGTTGTCTCGTTAGTGTTAATATACTGCTTTTTTATAGCGCCTCTTTCTATTGTGATTTAGGCATAGGCGGATAAGGAAAAAGAATGGAAAATCAGATGTATAGAAGGTACGAGTATTTTTATTTTCCTTGCTACGGGAAAGTATTGCATTCGTGAAAAAAATCACACTTCCATATTTTTGTTTTTCTTTTCGTTTTAAGGTTCCTAGATCACGAAAAATATGGACACTCATTTCCGTCAGTCTGTCTGTCAGTCTGTCGGATTATCGGTCCACTGGTACGATAATTTTCGAACGAAATTAGATGTCAGTTTCAAACTTGCTACATAGATAATACCTAATAAGGAGATGAAGCCTATAATTTTTGAATGACATCGCTCCATGATGGTGAACTTTTTGTTGAATAATAAACAAATTTAATGCACAAATATTTAAAGTAAAACATATAAGGGACGAAAGGGGTGGGGAAAAGATTAGAGGGGGTTGGTTCCTATATATCACGTTACATCTTTTTCTGTGTTTTTTGAAGTTTAGGCATCCAGAAACTAGGTTATTTTGAGGTATTTTGAGATGATTTTAGGTTTTCTGGTGGATGTACTGAACAAATTTTAGGTATATTGGATGTACTGAACAAATTTTAGGTATATTGTTTACAGTAAAATATGTAAAAGATTCAAGGGTGGGGTAGGGGGTAATGGGATTGCTTTCTATATATGTTGCTATATCTCTTTTTCGGGATTTGTGGAGTAGAGAAATCTAAATATTATATCATTTTTCAGTACTTTCAATATTAATAGGGGAAGGGGCAAAAAGGTGGAGTGGTCAAATATTCTATGATTGTAATGGTATTACGGGGAATTTTCCAGGTTTTCGGTTATATTTATATCTTAAACGTAATTATTTATTTACTATATCTAATTATACAACGTGTAAGAGGTGAGCAAGGGAGTTAGAAGGGTGATTTCGCATTTATTGTACTATAGGAATTATTTAGAGTTCTTTAAGTAAAAGAAACGAAACATTCCATTTTTTTTGCTATTGCAACATTAATATTATAAGAATTTTGCCTGTTTTTTGTTGAGGTATTTTAAAAAATTTTGGGTTATCATTTATTCTAAAAGATGTATAAGGTGAAAGGAATGGGAAAAGGTTAGAAGGGTTGTTGTGTATCAGAACATATTTCTATTTCAGTGTTCTTGTTTTTTTTTCATTAGTCTCAATTTTAACAGAAATGGTTTGTAGAAGGAATTGAAATCTGATTAAATAAATTTTAAAAAAATTTTAGAAATACATACACCTGAATTGGCCAAAACTTACGAATCTCTGGCACAGTAGGTAAGTTATTGTATTTACTTCTCTTGCTAAATGTTAAGAATTACGTCCTGTAATTTTAGCTCGTCTTTATGTTTTAGGGTTTTTAGATCGATATAAATATTTTTTCCCCGTTCCCCCGGTCTGTCTGTCCGACGGTCAAGCTGTTGGTTTGTTGACATCATAATACTTGAGCGAAATGATATTAGAATATTTGAAATAGAGATGAGACCTATAGTTTTTGGCCAATATCGTTTCAAGGAAAGAGGGCAGGTGTCGATAAGATGTATTCATATTTTGGAAATTTACTTTCTCCTTATCTGAAAAAGTCAAATTTAGTACTTATTTTAGAATAACATGTTTGCAAGAGAAGTACTGGGCAAATTACTTTACCAGTTTTTTTAATATGTACAGTTTTGGCCAAAACTATCTTCTCGATCTCAAGAATATTTACGCTTGACTAGTGAAAGTTGCTCAAGAAGCTTACCATTTAAGTTCTTTTAAACTTTCTGAATATATAATGTTTTGGTTTACAGCCACAGTCTCTGTGGTGAATTGAATTGGGTCTGCATGAATAGACTCATTTATATGGCAAATCACATCTTTTAAGTCCGCGATTATGTTTTCCGCAGCGTAAAACCTATAACTATTTAAGACCAAAGTAACTTACTATTTTCGCCGCTTTTGTATTGATTAAGAGACTAATGTTGTGAAGTTGATGAACACAATCCAATACATAGTGTCTTCGTTTCAGATAATCAGCAAAATGTGTAAAGGAAAATTTTGTGACTTTAGTCAAATCAGAAATCAGCTTTCCCGAATCAAATTTTAGTGAACTTTCAACGTTTCGCCGAAGATTGGTCTAGATATCGTATACCTAATGAAGTCAATGTTCTAGTCTTACTTAAATTTGACATTTTTCTAAACCATATTTTTTCATTAAATCCACAATATTATATTTTTTGAAAAATAAGAATGTAATTTCAGCCCCCCAATAAATCTGAATCTCCCATATATCCCCAGTAACATGTTCCATATATCTGTCAAACGGTAGGTATTTAGAACATTCCTATAAATTCATATAAGACAACATTTATTGGCTTTGTAATAAGGATAGAAGCTTCTCTTACGCTGAAGCATATTTCACCATTCGACCAACTTATTCCTTAGAGCTAAACTTGAATGATCATGGATGAAGCATAACGACTATCCATGCGCCTTGGTAATATGGGCATTTTCAATTAACACAAACATCATTTTACAATGCTGTTAACAAAAAAGGACAGGTTTGATGTTCATAGTAATTCAAGCATTGTATTTATATTTTAAATTTAGCATGAGGAATTTCATTCTACCCTAACCACTACGCCAATGATTTTTTTAAGTTTCGTTATTACCGTTCTAAAAGTTTTTCATGTATATTCATAAATCCGCCTTTCTGCTATGGAGTTTACAAGCACAACATTAATATCTTCATTAACTTTGATTATATTTGCTTTGCGGTACCATTAGAAGTGGTATTTTTATGGTAATTTATTGAATATTTAGTGTCTGTTAGTCCTTTTCATTTCAATAGTTTTACTGGGTATATAGTTATGTCGGTTGTAAAATTCAATAGGATCTGAAATTATAAAACTAATTTAGGAATAGAAGTGGTATTGGTTAAGTGAACCAATATAAAAACCTAGTTACAAAAAAAAATGAAAAGCGATATAGAGAGTGATGTAGCTATTGAGGTATATGAGGTATAGAGTATTAATTTGTTAAAATCGGTAGGATTTAGGATGTTGATATTATCGTGGTATTGTTCTAGATGCTGATAAATACTTAACGTTCGTCAGTTAGATATATATTGTAAAAACAATAATATTTTTATATTTTCAGAATTTTATTAGTAATATAAAGTACAAAAAGTCGAAAAACAAGACCGTCAGCTTCCTCGACGACTCTGAAATATCAAAAATGTTTTAAATTGTTCTTATGGTAAAAATAGCAGTGACGAGGGAATTGCTATTACCAAAATAGCTTATAATCTAGATTTCAGATTTATTGCATAAACACGTTTTACTGTATGGTAATAAATCTTAAAATTTCACTGTGCGGATTACCTTGAACGTGTAAATTTAAAAATATTGTAGTATATATAAATGACACCGTCGAGAGAGTTTTTATGAAAATAATAGACTATCAGTGTATATATAGACTAATAGACCAATCAGTGACAGAGAGGCGCATAGGCCGCGCAAGATTTGGCACTACAAATCTGCTAAATGGGAAGATCTCATGGAATACTTTCGAACTTTCCCTTGGATGGACATTTGTTTTCGATCCGATAACCCATCTGACTGCGCCAGGGAGGTCTCCGATGTTATTTTGGCTGGTATGGAAGCTTACATCCCTTTTTCGAAGAAATGCTCCTCCAACGGCAAGCCTTGGTTCGACCGAAACGAAAACCGAAATGCCAAGAAGCTGTTGCTTCTAAACATATTATTGCCTACCGACAATGGCGTGAAAATCCTAACACCGTAAATCGTAACATCTTTGTTCATGCCCGGAACAGATGCAAGGGAATTATCGACGAAACCAAGGAGGCACACAATCAACGAATTAGAAACAAACTTCTCGCTTGTCCCAACAATTCCAGGTCCTTTTGGGCAGTCGCTAAGGCAGTTAGTCAAAATTTTACCAAATCCACCATACCACCACTCATACGGCCAGATAATTCCATTGCAACCACACCTGTTGAGATAGCGAACTTGTTGGCTGAACTCTTTGCTTCATATTCTACTGTCGATTTCCAAGGAAAAACACCACCTACTATTCCCATATTGCAGTCAAGGATGCCCGATGTTGTCTTCAGACAGCGCATCATAAAGCGTATTTTAATGAAGCTAGACACCAAGAAGGCTCCTGGCGCTGACGGAATACCTGCCATAGTTCTCAAAAACTGTGCAAGGGAACTAACACCAGTTTTCTGTAGACTTTTTAACCTATCCTACAGAAAGGGAATATTTCCGTCCTGCTGGAAATGTGCCACGGTTCAGCCGATACCTAAAAAAGGTAAGAAGACCTTGCCAAATAACTACCGACCAGTTGCACTGCTTCCAATAATATCGAAAGTCATGGAAAAGGTTATCAATGAGCATCTTCTAAAATATCTTTAACGATTCAATATTATTAGCGATCACCAATATGGTTTTCGTAAACATAGATCAACAGATCTTCTGACTTATGTAACACATGTTTGGAACAACGCAACTGAACACTTTGGAGAATCTCGAGCGGTTGCTCTTGACATATCCAAGGCATTCGACCGTGTTTGGCACGATGGACTGTTGGCTAAGTTACGCTCTTATGGTATATCTGAAAGGTTCTGTTTGTGGCTCTCATGTTTCCTCAGAGAGCGTTCTTTACTAGTGGCGGTCGACGGATTTCTTTCTAACACCCTCACTATCAACGCTGGTGTGCCCCAGGGCTCCATACTGTCTCCTACTCTCTTTCTCATTTACATTAACGATCTGCTGAAAAAGACCGGGAATCCAATCTATAGCTTTGCAGATGACAGTACGCTTGTCTCTTCATTCACCTTGAACGCTCGGACATCGGCTGCTCAGGCGAATATCAGCAGACAGCAGGAGGTCGTTCAACTTAACAAAGACCTGGAAGAAATTCTATCTTGGGGTGACAGTAACCAAGTGGAATTTAACGCTACAAAAACCCAAGCGGCAGTTTTTTCTAAAAAAGTTAACGTTGCTGAACCCGACATAGTTATGTCGGGGCACTCTATTCCCCTAGCATCGTCGCTCAATTTGTTGGGCGTTAGTTTGGGAGCAAATATGTCTTGGCATGAACATGTTGCAGGCATAGCAAGGAGAGCTTCTCAAAAGTTGGGAATATTATTTAGAACCAGAAAGCTTTACACCCCACAGCAACTCTTAATTCTTTACAAAGCCCAAATTCGACCAACTATGGAATACTGCTCCCACGTTTGGGGCTCCGCTCCCAAACATACACTGCATTTGTTGGATTCTGTTCAGAAAAGAGCGGTCCGTCTGATTGGGGACCCGGAATTGACCGGCGGCCTTGATTCGCTGGAACATCGAAGAACGGTTGGCGACTTGAGTCTGTTCTACAAGTATTTTCATGGAAAGTGTTCGAAGGATGTAGCCCGCTTAATTCCTCCCAAAGCGGTGCATGTTAGAAATACACGTCGCGCTGGTGCTTCGCATCCGTATGAGGTTCAGCTTGTTACTCCGCGTACAACGCTCTTCAAGCAATCTTTTATATGGAGAACGTCATCCCTTTGGAATAATTTGCCCAGCGCTGTGTTTCCCACCGAGTACAATTTACAGCGATTCAAGAACAACGTGAATCGCTTTTTTCGCACTCGTGCCGCTCCTGGAGCGCTTTAGGGACTTTTCTGCAGCACGTGTGCTAGACCCATAAAAAAAAAAAAAAAAAAAAACATTCTTAATTTTAGTTGTTTTACACATAAAAGAGGAAGGTTGCATGATATAACTGGAAGCAGTTTGTTGCAAAAAATAGTCGCCTCAATTTTTTTCAACCTTTGCACATTAATAAAACACTCATAATAAAATGACAATACGCTCTTACGTACGATATTTTTGAAGTAACAAATGGTACTTTTGGTAACTACTTATAAGCAAAAACTCATAGCAACAGTACATACCCACAAAATATCCCAAAAATAATTCATTGATAGATGTGATAAAACGATTGAAATTTATGGCATGAAAGAGTCACATTAATGTCCGAATACTATTAAGATGATCAAAAATTTCACGATTACTATGGACTTTGGTCATGAAGTTCCAATCCAAATCTCAATTTATTATGTAGATAGAGAATAATGCCGTTCCGTTCCATTGTCAGAATATGAAAATTAAATATTTCACTTTTCTGCAGGTCCTTTATAAAAAATAAAGTTGAATTTTTAAATACAAATTATTCTACTGGCGAGGATTCATGTTATTGTAGCAGCATAATTATTTTCAGAAACTATTGTAGTTTTACTCTATAATAATATCAGAAAAATTGTGAATACAATACCATTTCAACCCATTACCGAGATCCGAAATGCCACCAATGGCGATTTTTTAGAAAGCTCCTGTTTATACAAAACACAAACTTAGATTATAGGTTAGTTTGGTAAAGACGTTTTGCTATTAACATTCAACGTTCAACGTAATGCTGTTTGTGAGGTTTTCAGCATCGAATATTGTTATATTATGTAATGAAAGAAATTATCATTACATACTGTTTATATCTATTACTAAAAATTTTGAACATTTCATATTTTTTAAAAAACCAGTATACACAGTAAAGTTGAAAATTACACTATTTTCTACCATCTCACACTTTGTGTGTTTTTTTTATTATAAATATTACTAGCCGGGCCCGCGGCTGCGCTCGCTTGGACTTGATTCACTACTATCGTCACTGCTTATTCCTTATGTTACCCAACGTAATAAAATATCTCCCATTATTTCTCCTTATCTCCCAATATTTCTCCTTATTTCCCATTATCTCTACATAATTTCCATTATCTAGGCTTATCTCTGCTCATCTCCCATTATTTCTCCTTATCTCCCATTATCTCACCTTATTTCCCATTATCTAGGCTTATCTCGACTTATCTCCCATTATTTCTCCTTATCTCCCATTATTTCTCCTTATCTCCCATTATCTCTCCTTATCTCCCATTATTTATACTTATCTCCCATTATCTCACCTTATCTCCCATTATCTAGGCTTATATCGAATTATATAGAATATATGTATAAATTCATAAAAACACGTAAATCGGATAAGTGGTTCTCGAGTGATAAGCACACTAACAGACAGACAGACAGACAGAGAGACGTTGCATTTTATATATATTGTATTCTTTGCTACATGATATTGTTCCATATTTAATGCTTTAGGGAGTATATTGCAAGAGAACGCGCTAGCGGCAAACTTTTCTCCGACTTAATTCACTATTATCCTCACTGCTTATTCCTTATGTCACCTAATAAAATATATCTTATAACCTGGCCAGAGAACATACGTATGGTTAAAAAAAAAAAAAATCACGTAAATCGGATAAGTAGTTCTCCAGCGATAAGCACACTAACGGACGGACAGACAGACAGACAGACAGACAGACGGACAGAGAGACATTGCATTTTATATATATTATAGATATTCTCTGCTACATAATATTGTTCCATATTTAATGGTTTGGACTGTGTATTGCAAGAGAACGCGCTAGCGGCAAACTTTGTCCGACTTCATTTACTATTATTGTTACTGTTTATTCCTTATGCTACCTATCGTAATAAAATATAGCCTATAACCTGGCCAGAGAACATATGTATGTTTTAAAAAAAAAGTACGTAAATCGGATAAGTGGTTTTTCAGTGATAGGCGCACTAACGGACAGACAGACAGACAGACAGACAGAGAGACGTTGCATTTTATATATATTATAGATTATAAATTTGGGGAGTTCTGTCATATGAATATCTAAAATTTAAAAGTCTATAAAAAAGTATTTAAGGACTTTTAAATTTTCTTTATGTTCGTTAAAGAAGAGAATGTCTCCTTTTAAAGACTTTTAAATTTCGTTATTTCTAAGAATTTTGGACCTTTGATGGTTTTGTGCAATTCAGGTGTAAAAACGTAAAGGAAAATCACAATAGAGTCAGTTATCAATACAAAAGGACAAAAATCAAAACTAAATTTAGGACTAGGGGTACCAATAGATTATTGGCTGTATATTTCTAAAGGGGATCCTATAAAAATAGGAAGTGACCGTTTTCAAAATTCGTTGCTAATTTTAAAGGTTTAATAGTAAACCTACATAAATTATAAGTTAAATTTAAATCAATTTTCATCAGAAGAAACATCAATTTCAATTTTGTTGACAGGTCCGTTATTAATATTTGAACGAAATGATCTCTTTATTTATCTAATATATTGTTTTTGTGTTAATTTATGTATAGATTTTTTGTCATATATTTTAGCAATACTAAAGATTTTTAGTTTTTAAAGGAATTTAAATGTTAATTTTTAATATATATTCATCACCGCTATTTTCTTAGAAGCATACTACAATTTTTATTGGTATTTCTCCAAAAATAAATTAATTCAGGTTATGGCTTGAATGTATAAGAAAGAATTTAAATTGTGAAGAAATTATTTGCACGAAGTAATAAGTTTGTGTGTATTCTTTGCTGAAATAAATTAATGAAAATATGAGAAAAATATCTAAAGATCGAAAAATATATATTTCTTACTTTTCTACACTTACTGATTTTACAACGATATAACACAGCCCCACAAAAAAAAAAGTGGGGTATACTTTTGATGCGATATATCAGATCCGTAGTATTTTTGCCCGCTGATCACGAATCTGACGTCAGAATATCGCCATCACATCTCAATTTTTTTCTAACCTCAAAAAATAGGTAAAAATTAGTAAAAATTAAGAAAAATATACTCCTAAAAAATTGATTCAAGCTTTTTCATGAATCCAAAGATGTATTAATATGTATTCGGACACGCTAAGCTAATATTCATCGGTTGGATTGAGCCATACAGTTCTGTTTTCTTTCTAACCTCAATAAATCAGACAGATATAGTGCTTCTCGAATGCAAAAACGAATTCAAATTAAAATTCAACCGATCCTTACCAAATTTGGTACACGGGGATTTTTTGGGTCGCTGATCACGAATCTGAGGTTGGATTTGCAAAATTCAAGATGGCAGATGTTTTCGCGCCATTTTGAACGCCGAGAAAATTCATCGGTCGATTTTGATTCTTCTACCTGCATCCAGGGCACCTCCACGTGGTGACGGTGGGCAACGGTGTTACTCCACCAGCCGGCAGAGTCCCTGGATAACGGCTTAGATGCCGTCATGGCAGGTAGAAAAAAGAGAATTACGATGCAGGGACTCGGAAACCCAGTATCGGCGGTTGGTCAGGGTGGGAAAGCGGGCCCGCAGCCGTCGTCATCCAGCGACCGTAGCTCTTCATGTGTGGGTGACTTGGCTCATGTAGAGTATAATGCTACAAGAAAACGGTCTCACGGTACAAGGACTTTTCATAAGTGCGATAAAAACAGTGATTCATTTTGTTATATTTGCTGTCAACACGTATTGAGTAAAATGGGGTCACCGATAACGGATAAGATTAAAACCTTACATAAGGATTGTTTTAAACATTGAAATACAGCACCAGGATACAGATTGGGTTCCTCACATCATTTGCAGTTCTTGCAAAATAATGTTGTACATCAATAAGAAGGCGACTAAATATTCCAGACCAGCAATATGGAATAGACCATACAGTGTGTACAGTGTACTTTTGTATGAATGTTGTATATAGGCATAACCGAAAAAATAAAAGCACTATTACTTATAACGATGTTTTGACAATAACAAGACCAACTAAACTAATTCCGCCTCCTGAACCACTTGATGCTGATGTTATGGAAACAAATGATTTCACCTTATCAGTTTATGCCGAAAACATTGAGACTCGAAAAAGATTCAAACACTGTTACTAATGAATGTTCTAGTGACAACCTATCATATACTAGTGACACAGATAAAAAATTTCTACCATACAACCGTAAACCAGAACCAATACTCGTATCACAGTCAGAACTTAGTGATCTAGTCAGAGATTTAGGCTTATCCAAAGATGGTTCAGAGCATCTTGCTTCCTTTTTAAAGAAAAGACATTTACTTAAGCCAGAAGCTACGATTTCTTATTATAGAAACAGAGATGAAGAATTTCGAAAATATTTCACAATGGACGAGGAATTGTCACTTTCATATTGTACCGATGTAAAAGGTCTAATGGATGAATTTCAAAATAACTCATACGATCCTGAAGAATGGAGACTGTTCATTGATTCTTCTAAACGGAGCATTAAGGCAGTTTTGCTGCATAATACCAACGTTTACGCTCCCATTCCGATTGCTCATTCCACAGTTATGGAAGAGCAATATGAAAAAATGAAGCAGCTTTTGATAAAAATAAAATATGCTGATTATAACTGGAAAATTTGTGGAGATCTGAAAATTGTAACAATATTGCTTGGCCAATAGTCAGGGTTTACACTTTATCCCTGTTATAAATGTCTGTGGAAGAGACAGGGAATGTCATTATAAGAAAAAAATTTGGCCAACAAAAGAATCGTTCACTCCTGGTAAAAATAATGTATTGTTTCCACCATTGGTAGATCCAGGAAAAGTTCTTATTCCCCCGCTTCACATTAAGCTTGGACTTATGAAGCAATAGATACAGAGCATTAGATACAAACGGCCCATGTTTCAAATATTTGCATAAAAAATTTCCGAAATTTTCTGAAGCTAAAATTAAGGCAGGCGTATTTGACGGGCCACAAATAAGAAAATTGTTTCAAGATTCATTATTTGTTACTAAAATGAATAAAGTTGAAAAAGCTGCTTGGCTTAGTTTTAAAGAAGTCGCAACAAACTTTTTGGGAAATAATAAAAGTCCTAAGTACAAAGAAATAGTCGAGAAAATGGTAAAAAAATTTTCAAACATTAGGTTGCTTAATGAATCTAAAATTACATTTCCTGGACTCCCACATCGATGATTTCCCAGATAATCTTGGTGACTACAGTGAGGAGCAAGGGGAACGTTTTCACCAAGATCTGAAAATCATAGAAAATCGGTATCAAGGACGATGGGATGACCATATGCTAGCGGACTATTGCTGGTCGCTAAAAAGAGAAACAAGTCCTCAAAAGCGTTTGGGCAGAAAGCCTTTGAATAGGTCATTCGCGAAAAAAAGAACAAGATACAGCCAAAAAAGGAAAGTTAGGCGCGGGTCTAACCTTCGCAATTCTAGGGCTTAAGGGTATACTATTTGAGAGTATATGGTTTAAAAGTCCTGGTTTTGAGTTTATTGAGGTCTATTTTTTGAGGTTACAGGGTGTGGGAGTCTAAGGTTTCAGGGTTTGGGGTTTAAGAGTATCAGGTTTGAGGATTCCCCAACTGTATACCAAATTTGGTAGGAATCGGTTGGTTTTCAAAAATTTTGTCCGCCATCTTGGATCCGCCATTTTGAATTTTGCAAATCCAACCTCAGATTCATGATCAGCAACCCAAAAAACCCTCGTGTATCACATTTGGTAAGAATCGGTTGAATTTTAATTTGAATTCGTTTTTGCATTCGAGAAGCACTATATCTGTCTGATTTATTGAGGTTAGAAAGAAAACAGAACTGTATGGCTTAATCCAACCGATGAATATTAGCTTAGCGTGTCCGAATACATATTAATACATCTTTGGATTCATGAAAAAGCTTGAATCAATTTTTTAGGAGTATATTTTTCTTAATTTTTACTAATTTTTACCTATTTTTTGAGGTTAGAAAAAAATTGAGATGTGATGGCGATATTCTGACGTCAGATTCGTGATCAGCGGGCAAAAATACTACGGATCTGATATATCGCATCCAAAGTATACCCCACTTTTTTTTTTGTGGGGTTGTGTAATAATTCAAATGTACTTTCTAGTTCATTTCATCGAATGACCGATAAAGTACGTGTAGAATCATTTTCAGTGGGCTTTATGTCTATCAGAAAACATCTCATCGGATTGTTTTTAAAGAACCATGCAAGTTCCTTCAAATGTTGCACTCTCAATAACTTTTGATTTTTATTTAAAGTGTGGAATACATTTTGTGCAAGCGTTGATTTTTCCTAGATTTTTTTTTTCAAAATTATTGAAATTGTCATTGCGATGGCTTGCCACGAATTCAGCATTTGTGGTGTTAGAATTCATACTGATCTTTCCGTGAATTTGATGTATTTTTTTGATAGGCAATTATTATTACACACTGTTTCGTAATTTTAAATGTAAATTTCTACAATAAAATTTTTTAGCTTTTTTCGGTTAAAATAATCGAAACAAGATTCAGCTTTGAAATTAAATTGTATTTTCGCATTATAGGTCACTCAAGAAGTTTTGAAAGCGGAAAGGAAACAGGATGAAATAATGAGTCGAAATACATTTATTCTTCAGTATAATCTCCCTTAAGCTCAACAGATTTTTTTCAGCGATTTTCCAATTCATTCATCTCTGAAGTGGTTTTCCCGAAAACCTTCAAAATACCCATCTACGGACGCTATCACCTCACCATTTGTTGAAAAACGCTTCCCACGTAGAAATCTTTTGTGGTTTGGGAACAGACGGAAGTCAGACGGGGCCAAATCTGGCGAATAGGGTGGATGTTCCAACAACTCGTACTTTAATCCCACCAGTTTTGCCGTTGTCAATGCAGCTCTGTAAGCAGGCGCATTGTCATGATAAAAGATGATTTTTTTCTTTTGCAAATCGGGCCTTTTCTCACGAATTTTCTCATCCAGTTGGTCCAAAAGGTTGCAATAATACTCTCCTGTGATTGTCTTACCGGTTTAAAGGTAATCAAACAAAATACCTTTCACATCCCAGGAAACTGATGCTATAATTTTCTTGGAAGACTTTGACCACTTTGGCTGCTTTGGAGCTGAACAACCGGGCTCAGTCCACTGTGCGGTTTGTTGTCGCAGTTCAGGATTATACTAGTAAACCCAAATCTCATCCATAGTTACAAATCAACGCACATAATCAGTTTTGTTCTTTGTGAAATGAGCCAAATGTTGTTTAGAAAGTTTCTCTCGCGTGCATTTGTGTTCCGATGTTAGCAAATGCGGCATCCATCTTATGAATAGCTTTCTCATACCCAAAACATTAGTTAAGATCTCATGTCTGTCTTCCATTTC
Source organism: Pachyrhynchus sulphureomaculatus (assembly GCA_019049505.1). Classification (NCBI taxonomy): domain Eukaryota; kingdom Metazoa; phylum Arthropoda; class Insecta; order Coleoptera; family Curculionidae; genus Pachyrhynchus; species Pachyrhynchus sulphureomaculatus. The sequence continues at coordinate 159,369,803 of CM032449.1, forward strand.
CATATCTTGTATTTGCACAACAGTTTCTTAAGTTGTTGCAGTTTTTGGACGTCCTGAACATGAATCCTCATTGACGCTTGCGCGACAACGTTTAATCTTTAAAGTCCATCTATGAACCGTTGGAAATAAAGGAGCACACTCCTTTAACACTTTCACTAATTTTGCATGGATTTTAGTTGCCTATAAACCTTCCAAAACAAAGAATTTTATCACTGTAAGGTATTCAACATTTTCCATTTTTAAAAAATACTCAAACACGTCTACTTTAACCAGCTGTTAAACAATGAATTGACTTGATAAATTGACTTGAAATTTAGTGCGTGTTCATGTGACAGATGAAACTTCTAAACGGTATTCAATTGATGCTCCATAGGTGTCGCTTTCAAAATTTCTTGACGGATTGATATTTTACTCGTAATGTTCCAACATTTACATGTTATTATATGACTCTCTTCAGCCGTTCGCCGATAGAGCGGTTAGCAGACTGCCACACAAGTGGCGCGAACGTTCGAGTACTGACGACCACTAATGGTAAGATATAACGCCTAGGTGGCACTTCATCGGAAGGCTGACTTAGGGGGATCCCTCGAACGTTCGCGCCACCTGTGGTGAAGTGTTGGCAGTCTGCTAACCGCTCTATCGGCGAATGGCTGAAGCGAGTCAGCGGCAGCAGCAGCAAGATCACAGTATTGAGTATCAGCAGCAGCAAGAGTACTTGAAAATGCCAAATGAAATTTGGCGAAACTTCGTGCAAATTCATTGTTAGACGAACGGATTGAAACTCCGAATTTTAATGTATTACATTCGACTCTCTGTGGAAACCTCTATTGTAACATATATATATATATATATATATATATATATATATATATATATATATATATATAAATATATATATATATATATATATATATATATATATATATATATATATATATATATATATATATATTTCAAAACCAGCCAAAAGTTTAGGTTCACTGGACGAATTTCCATTTAATCAAATGTTATTACAATTTTGTTATGTTTACAACTATTATACTCAGAAATGTTTAATTTTTTAGAATTCATAGTAAATTGTAAATTATACACAATATTTCTATTATTTACAGTCATTTTATAGTAGCTTTGATTCTTGGAAATATGCTCTTTTCACCTTTATGACGGCTTTGCATATTCTCGGTATTCGTCTGATAAATTTTTCCAAGGTTGATGTCGAAATTTGCTGTCTCATGACTTACTCTATGACAAAAATGAATATTTGGACGAATAAGTTGTGATAATACACATCTATAAATATATAAATATATATATATATATATATATATATATATATATATATATATCTATATATATATATATATATATATATATATATATATATATATATATATATAGACAAATATATATATATATATATATATATATATATATATATATATATATATATATAATATATATATATATATAAACAATTTCAGTAGGCCACTTGCTATCAGTCTAAGCCACATTGGAGTCATTTAAAAATATCTGTGTCAAAGTTCAAAACGAAAAACTTAATATGCCAACAAAGACAGCGAAAAGAGAATGAATGCCCCAGGAAGTAGTGGGACTTATGGATGAAAGAAGACGGTATAAAAACGATAACAAAACTAAATATAAAGAGATCAGTAAACAGATTCGAAAGCTTACAAGAGAGGCTAAAGAAAAGTGGATGGAAGAACAATGTCAGGAAATGGAAGAATTACAGCTAAAGCATGACTATTTCAGTATGTATAAAAAAGTTAAAGAAGTCACCGGTCAAAACAGTACACGAACACCAACATATTTAATAAACGGTAATAATCAGATATTAACCGAACAAAAAGAGCTAGAAGAAGAATGGGCTCGATACATTAAAAATACCTTTGGTGACGACAGAAAATTATCAGAACTCATTACGGACGGAATTTCTTTAAATATACTCCCAGCAGAAGTTAGGGATGCAATAAAACATGCAAAAACTGGAAAGGATTCTGGACCTGATAATCTTGATGCGGAGATATTTCAACTTTTAAATGAAGAAAATATTTCTATCTTGTGCAGCTGCATAAATTCCATCTATAGTACAGGCACTATACCAAAGGATTGGCTTAAGTCTATGTTCATACCATTACCTAAAAACCCAAATGCGAACAGATGTGAACAGTACCGTCTTATGAGCCTAATGAGCCACGCTTTGAAAGTAATGCTTAAGATCATTCACCATAGAATACGTAATAAATGCGATAGATGTTAGCGAAGAGCAATTCGGATTTAGACAAGGATTTGAAACTCGAGAAGTACTTTTCAGACATTTTTTTACAGAAATGTAGAGATTAAAGGAAGTACGTTTACTTGTGTTTTAACGACTACGAAAAAGCATTTGACCGAGTCAAGCATCCACAATTAATACAAATGCTTCAAAATATGGGCCTTGACGAAAATGACATCAGATTCATTACTCAATATTGGGATCAGGTGGCGACAATACGAGTAAATAGCAGAGAGATTGAGGAAATAGGAATAAAAAGAGGTGTTCGTCAGGGATGTGTTCTTTCCCCGCTCCTATTCAATCTGTACTCTGAGCACATATTCCAGAAGGCCTTAGAGAATGCCACAGATGGTATCAAAGTTAATGGCAAAATCATTAACAACCTAAGGTGCGCTGATGATACCATTATTATAGCAGATACAGCTGATGGACTTCAGCGTCTTATGAACACTATATCTAGGGAAGGCGATATTTTAGGTATGAAAGTAAACGTTAATAAAACGAAAGTAATGGTCATTTCAAAAACACCCGGGTTGCAAACAAATATTCATGTTTACGATCAATTGATAGAACAAGTAAACAAATTTAAATACCTAGGATGTTGGGTAACTCATTATTTGAATCCTGAAGTTGAAGTACGAGTTCGCATTGAAAGGGCTAGAGCGGCTTTTCTCAAAATGAGACACCTCTTCACACACTCAACCCTTTCTTTGGATACTCGCTATCGTTTTGTAAAGGTCTATATATATCCAGTGCTTTTATATGGAGTTGAGGCCTCGACCTTGGAGACTACGATCAATGAATCGTTTGGAGTCTTTCGAATTATGGGTCATGCGCAGAATATTGAAGATCTCTTGGACAGAGCGTCTTACTAATGAAGATGTACTTCGTCGAATGGGTAAAGAAAGAGAACTATTGTCATTTATTAAAAGACAAAAAACTCATTACTTGGGACATATTTATGGGGTCCACGTTACTCACTATATATATATATATATATATATATATATATATATATATATATATATATATATATATATATAATATATATATATATATATATATATATATATATATATATATATATATATATATATATATATATATATATATATATATATATATATATATATATATATATATATATATATATATATATACATATATATATACATATATATATATATATATATATATATATATATATATATATATATATATATATATATACATACATATAACGTTATATTAAAATGTAATGTTGATAATATTATAAAACTAAATTTTTTTTTCACTGCTATATGTTCTTAGTTATCTGATGTCGCGATACCGCCTGATAGCACCGTTGTAATGACAGTATTGCCATTTTTACACAAAGAGTCAGAAACAGTTATGCTATTCTTGCAAGAAATTTTAGACAACTTAAATTAATTTGGACTTTGCATCCCGTCTGGTTGATATTCCAACTTAGTTACAATTTTCCAGGTTTTTAAATGGCTGTAATGATTTTATGCAGAAATCAAAAATTTAAATTTACGTTTTTCATATTGTTCCTTGCTGGCAACCTCTTATAATCTTAATTAAAGCAAAAGAAACACTGACATGCAAAGATAGTGACAGTGACTGAAGAAATAGCCTTTCGAGAATGCAACACAATATTACAAAAGCTAGGTCGTCAGGGTAGTAAGTTAAAGGTAAGTGTTCCATTTAATTAAATACGTATTACGCTATCCTTTGTAACTGAAAAGCTAAGTGAATTTAGGAATTTATTTCTTAAATCCATTACATACACACTTACGTATTACATACCCTGTGTATTAAGTAATGCTAATTATTATTAAAATATTGGTTTTAGAAAATTTTTACTATTGAACAATAATTACTAAGGCATCATAGAATATGTCCAAAAATTAAAACCGCTAAAATATTTACATCCGGTAATATATTTTCTAAAAAGTAATAGGAAAATATGTTTATAGCCGACGAATCAGCCATCGCTAGTATCATAAAAAAAACCCTTGAACAACAAAACCAAAGGATTATTTCTCAGACGTAGGTCTTAAAAATTTTAAATTGGCCACAATAAAATTTACAATGGACCAGGGGTGGCCTTATTGTAACGATACTATTGCTTCCAAACCTCTATTTAGCACATTGTTATTCTGACTGATATTTTTCTTTTCAACCCTTTTTGCTCATGTATCCACTTACGAATCCCACGAGAAAAATTAAAATATTTCTCAGTGCAATTCTATACCTGGGAATATTTTTCATATTTAAGCACTCATCTTATAGTTGGTGTGATTGAATTGACGAAAATACTGACGTAAATTAATATTGAGAATTTGCAGTAATCTTTAATATGCTTCTTGAAAAACCGAAATATGTATTTCTAGAAAAGTTGACAACGAATTCTTACCATTTCCAATCGGATTATTTGATAACTATATAATTACACTTAAAAAAATTATAATAGAATAGCAATATAGATGGAAAAAACTTTAGAAGCAGTAGTAATATGTGTTTAGCTAAGATCTATCAAAAAATTCCAAACAAATTTTGGCAATTGACTGTTTCTAGAAGATCTATTACTACTATTATACTACAGTGGATCAAATATTAACAAGATTTATTTCTTTACTATAACAAATAAACCAAGTATATATCATTTTTCAACATAATCTCCTGCTTTGGAAATGTACTTTTCCCAGCGTATCGGAAGCTTTTTGATACCGTCGTTGTAAAAGGAAGGGGGCTGTAATCAATTGTTCACGAAGCCCTCCAACGCGTTGTCGTCATCTAATCGTTGGCCTCCCAGTGCTTCTTTGAGTGGCCCAAAGAGATGAAAATCGCAGGGCGATAGGTCAGGGCTATAGAAAGGGTGTACAAGTGTTGTACAACTCAATTTCTCCAATTTTTCGCCAGTGAGTGTTGCAGTATGGGGTCGAGCGTTGTCATGTCACGTCTCTTATCGGTTGGTCACGTCTTTCGCAGCGATAAGCAAGTTTAACCTCATCTAAAAGGTTGCGGTAGTACGCTGCATTGATGGTGCAACGTACATGCAAAACATTAATATGCAAAACGTCACATGTTTTGCATGAACGTCGATCATGGCTCTCATTTTCGACCTCTTCACGGCCTCCAATGCCAGGCAAATACATGAGGTCTTGACAGTGTTCGATCCTCGAACTGTGCAGTCAATCTCCGCAGAATTTCGGTCGGTTTCACGCCTTTACGAGTGAGAAATTTAATAATGACGCGTTGCGCAATCGAAGGGTGCACATCTCGCTCCGACATCGTGAGCTGTACTGTTGAATGCATCTGGCGAGGCCAACGGAGCGTTCTTCACACTCCTAACAAACCTCACCAATATTGCTAATAGCGGCGACCCACTCCGAACGATACTGAGCGCTCAATACAGAAAGTCTTATTTATATTTGATCCACCCTTGTAACTTAAATTTGGCCATGCATACTACCCTGATAATCCTAAAAAATTAGTATTATAGAATCCGACTTACGGTGAACTATTGGCAACTCGAATTTTTTTTTGAATCTCTCAAATACAGTAATGATCTATAGTCAAAATTAATAAAGATAATAATTAAGGAGTTATCTTATTCATCTTATAGAATAATTAAAACAACAATAAATTATAACTCTGTTTTTATTTTCACTGTTTCGAAAATAAGTATTTTTTTATATTATTGACATGTCACACCTAAGGTGCAAAATTCAAGAACCTATAGCGGAAAGTAATTTGAGAGGAGGACGGACGGAATATATTTTCAAAGAGATGATATTGCAATTTTTAATCATCAGCACAATGCTAAGCAAAGGAAGGGATAATTTAAAGACTGTAAGTTGATTAAATTAATAACCCAAAATAAGACATTACTGACTTAGCTAATTTTTTAATAGATGTTTTGGAAATATTTCGAATATGCTATTATTTGCACTGACTAAATAAATAAACTTTGTACGGTTTCTAATATTTTCATGTATACTCAACAATCGTTAAGTTAAATAAAAATATCTATACATTTTTTCTGTAGGCACTGAGGTACATCATGCATTAAAGTGGGCCTTTTCCTTTAAGTAAAACAAATATTTTGACCTATTCTGTCTTATAATCTCTCCTTAAAAGACTAAAACATTTTTATGTCACGTGTAGTAACAACAAATTTCTCGATACCTTTATTACCATATAAGCATCATCAGCCCCTCTCTGCCCACTACTAGACATAGGCCTCCTTTATATTACTACATATTTTCCTTTCCTATGCCGCTTCATACCATCGCTTGCCGGAATACTTTTCCACATCATCCACTCAACGATTTTTCGTCCTACTAACACTTCTCTGGATTCGACATTCTATTATGCCATTCGTCTATGTTTTTTCTAGCCATATGTCCAACCCACTCCCATTTAAGGGATGCTGTTCTTTCTACGACATCTGTAACACGCGTTCTGGATTTTATGTCAGCGTTTCTAATTTTCTCACCTATACTCACTCCCAGCATTGCTCGTTCCATTCCTCGTTGTGCAACTCTCAGTTTTCTAATATATAAATATATAAAATAATGTAATGTGTAGAGGGGAGTGTGGCCCAAAATGGCCCTTTGCACTGCGACCATCATTGATCTATTGTACTTCCCCTTATCCCTCACGGGTTTAATACATCCAGGAACAGGACCAGCTCCTTCAATGGGAGCGTTAGCAGATCCTGTTCACCCAGCGTATAGGCATGTAGTATCCTATGTCTCCTGTGTCCCAATGCCGCACAGTTGGTAATCAAGTGTTCCATGGACTCTTCTTCACCGCAGAATATATATATATATATATATATATATATATATATATATATATACATATATATATATATATATATATATATATATATATATATATATATATATATATATATATATATATATATATATATATATTTTCCTTCCTTCCGTTAAAGTGATCGTTTCCATACATATAACTAATACTGTAGTCTAGTTTGTCTGTTGTCTGGACCAGAGCACTTTATAGTTACCATTGACACAGAAATTGTGATGCTGGAGATTATGCTTTGCCAAATTGGAGTAGCTTTCAGATGTTTCGCCTACGATTGCAGAGGACTTCTTCAGAGACTTTTAATAGTCTAAATGACGACACTAACTTTGGAAAATAATAGGCGAAAAGTCGCTCCAAGATGCCACAGTTAAATTCCAAAAACTATGATTTTTTAATTTCTTAAATACTCTTAATTATTACATATTATAAACTCGTCATAATTCCATAGCCAATACACTAAGTTAATGAAGCTTATATTTGGAATGACGAGAATAATTTAAAAGAAAATGTTTTAAATTAGAATAATATGGGATTCATTGAACAGAGGAATAATAACACAAATATTTATTTTTAGTAACAACATATCACAAGACTTCTTATTAATTAGCTTCCCGGAATAAAAATAAAATAAGTATTCCTAATTGACATTGGCCAAACAAATCTTGACAAGCGCCTGTGCGCCTGAACACTTCAAATCTGTTTATTGACCGAAGATAAAGAAAACCCTTCGTGCTCTAAGATTACTAGAAAAATAAATCTGCCACGAGTTTCGATCCATATCAAACTTCAATCTGAAATGAAAATAAATTTTAACTACTGGCAAAATCTCGAGGAGTTTTTGGAATTCTGCAAATGCATCTGTTGAGTCTGATGAATTAACAATTGTTTTCTTTTTTGGACCACCTATACTTAAGATTGTTTATCTAGATAGGCTACAACTGATCTGATGACAACTCATTTAAGGCTGACGGGTGGTATATTTGGACAATTTGTGGCAGTATTAAGAAAAACATGTTTTTGGAAATAACGTAGTCGTTAACCGAATAAGCACTTTAAAAATACAGGTGGTATCTAAGAGGCTTATAAATATATTATGTATATGTATCCACATGCAAATGCATATATATATATATATATATATATATATATATATATATATATATATATACATTATTTTATTGGTACATATAAAGATTTGATTTTATCAATGTCAAATAAAATCTTTGAATCTTCTTTAGTTTTCAAGTCAGGTTTCATACCTATTGACTTCTTTCTCTTTATGACATAAGCATGATGAGAATGTTGGTCAGTAATCAGTAGGGAAGTTCATTTTCTGCTTTAATAAAAATCTACAATAGTCTCATCCTTCCTAAAATAAAGTACGGTAACTTCATCTACGACTCCACGCCTGAATCATATAAAAGATCCTTAAACACAATACAGAACTAGGCCCTGACACTGGCCACGGATGCCTATAGGACATCACCTATCGCAAGCCTGCCATGTATTGCCTCGACTCCCCCTTTATATCTAACAAGACAAAAATCGTTAATGCTCTTCTATGCAACAGGAATGTTCAAGCAGCACATTAAGCAACCCTTAACCTAAACCGTCTAAGCATCATCCAACCAAAAAAAAGTACTATTCGATATAGAATAAAATCATTCTTAAATCTACATAATATTGCACTAAAAACCATAGACTCATCAAGCTTCCCTATATTTCCACCATGGATGGCATCGACTCCAAATCTTGATTTATCCCTACTGGAGATTGATAATAAAATCACTCCAAATGAACTAAAAAAACTAAGCAGCACTAGTAACGAACTCAGTTTCAAAAAGATTTAAACTGCCAATGCACACCTCAGTATACTCAGTAGAACTATTGGCGATCAGAGAAGCCCTTAAAATCGCCATAACAACCAAGCTATCCACCAAATATTTAATAGTCACTGATTCTCTAAGCTCAATCAAATCAATAAAAACTAAAAACTTTAAAAACAGGTACGTCCTTGACATCTTTAACTTAATACAAATTGGTTTTCAAAGGAAAATAACTATAACAATCATGTGGGTCCCTAGCCATTCTAGCATCCAGGGAAATGAAAGAGCAGATCTGGCCGCCAAAGAAGCCATCAACTTAGAAACTTTAATCCCCATTTCCGGTACCCCAAAGATTTCATAACTCACATAAAAAACATTATTCAGAATATTTTTCAACTAGAATGGGACTTACTGGAAAGACCAAACAAATCGAGCGAGATCAAACAAACTGTCTTTCCCCCTCTTGAATTTGATATCCTCACTAGAAAACAGAATGTCGTATTGAGGAGAATTGCGATAGGACACACACACTTAACCCACTCTCACCTTCTTAAGAACGAGTCACCACCAACGTGTCATGCCTGCAATTTACCTTTAACAGTGAAACATATACTCACAGCAAGACACCATCAGCCGATAAGACAAAAATATTGTATAGACAAACCACTGCAATACATTCAAGCTCATGATCAAGAACGCATAAAATCCTTATTTAAATATCTAAAAGATGTAAATGTAATACACAACACATAACATGTTCAGAGCACTACCTAGAAATACGGCGCTAAATGACCACAGACGTCGCGTCGACGCGCCTCTTCCTAATATCCATCCATCCATCCATCCATCTTTCTCTTTATAGAGCGTAAAAAGTACCTTCTTGTATTGTAGACATAAGTATATTTTGAATAATCAAGAATAAGTTTTGTTGAAAAGTAAGATTAATGATTGTTCATAAATATTAGAAGTTCCTATTTAAAAAATCTTTAGGTAATTTACACATATATTTAATATTTTCAGATGAATGAATGAGAGTCAGTTATTAAAATCTTTCTTGAATTATCGGCTCTTTCCAAATAATCACTAATAATTTTGTTTAAGTACTCAAAAACAATCTCTATCTGTAGATCTTTGAGTATGATTCTATTTCAAATATATCTTGGTACATTTCAGGGCTCTATTCTGTATTGTCTGATATTTTTTTAAGCTCGGTCTTGCTAATGTTACACCATGAGGGAGCACCAAATGTCATAATCGACCTTAAAAAGTTTTTATATAAGTCTACTTTAGTTTTTCAGTGTACTTTTGAAAGTAAAATTTTGACTTTGGGTTACTTTGGAGGGGGGGGGTGAAATCTGAAGCGAAAAAAATTTTTTTTTGAAAGCCATGGAATGGGGTGTCAAATGAAAGCTTGTGAAAACACGAGTTCCAAAATATATATAATGTAATACTCCCGCAAACTTCTCTTCATAATATTATAAAAAAATAGCCAAAAATCGCTGTCCCCCTACACTATCTATAAGAGTACCGATCAAATAATTTCAAAACAATTCTGGAATATTCTTCATAAAGTGTAGATTGAGGGAAAATTATGAGAAGTGCTTTACGTTTGATAATTAATTTGGTATAAAAAAAAACTATTTGACTTGACAGTATGATGGAGATTATTTTCGTGGAAAGCTGTGAATTTACCCGGGATTAAAATCTACGAAATATCAATACGTATTTGGTGCAATTAGTAATATCTTCTTCTTAAAGTGCATATTCGGTTCGAATGCTGGCAATCATTCCAGCTATTATTACTTTATCCACTGCAGCTTTGAAAACACCGGTAGTATTTGTTGAGAACCAGTTTCGCATATTGTTTAGCCAGGAAATACGTCTGCGTCCTGGTTCCCTTTTTCCAAATACCTTTCCTTGGAGTATTAGCCGTAGTAATCCATATCTGTGTCTTAAATACTCCAATTTTTCTACTTTAACAGTTTCCATAATTTCCAGTTTCTTGTTCATGCGACGTAAGACATCCTCGTTGATAATATGGTCAGTATAAGAAATTTTCAAAATTCAGCGATATAGTCATAATTCAAATACATTTTCTTAGAAGTAGCTTTAGTCAGCGTCCAAAATTCCACACCATAAAGAAGGACACTGAAGACATGACATCTTAGCAGTCTTATTTTCGTGCTCAATTTTATCGCTGAGCTTTTGAAAAGTGATGTCATTTTGAAGAACATTACTCTAACTTCTTCGATACGGCAACGAATTTCCTGCGAATGATCCCATTGATCATATATCATGGTACCTAGATATGAATATTGTGGAGCTTTTGTTTTTGTTGATTGTTAACCATCAACAAGGCAGCAGGAACCGGAGACTTGCTGATTACCATGTACTTTGTTTTGCTAATATTAAGTTCGAGGACGTATTGATTACTGACTTCGTTTATTTTTGTCATAAGAAGTTACAGACCCTTTAAGTTATCAGACATAACCGCCGTATCGTCAGCATAACGAATGTTATTTATTCGCTCCCCATTAAGCAGTATTCCTTCATCAGCCTCTCTGAAGATTTGCTCAGAGTATATACAATCAGTAATTTACTCATGTAATTTTTAGTACATTACGGCTATAAGCATTTGGCCAATCACAAATAAACTAAATTTCCATGATGACTGGTGACCAACGGATAGGCACCACCATTTACATTTGGAATTTGAGATCTTTGACCACAATGACACTACTCTATATATATCACCACTGTACCAAATACACTCAAGATTGAGCCAATTGTCGCTCCTGATGAAGCTAATATGGTTAGCGAACCTCGCGCTAAGTGCGAAAATAAAGACATTATATGTTTGTGTTAATCTTTTACTACAAAGGTGTCTCGCTTTTTATATATTCTTGGTAATTATATTGAAGATGAATATATGACTGGATTTCATAGAATACTTCAGCAATCACGGTACGGAACCCTAATTGTGCAAATCCGACTTATACTTAGCCTGTTTTTTAATTTATCAATGAATACATTGCAGGTAATTGTCTTATTAGTAATTTCGTTTGTGTTGTTCTTCCACTTATGACGTTTGTGAAAACAGGGTCCCAAATATTTAATCTCTGATGACCAGTTGATCTCTTAGTTGTAAACTCCAACTTTTGTTAAAGACAATCTGCTTATCGCTGTGCTGAAACAAATAACTTTAGCTTTGTTGAAATTTAACTTAATTATTCAATCCCTCATCCACAGCTCTAATTTATTTATGCTTTACTGGAGCGTCCTAATAGCCAGTCTTGGTTGGCTTGAAGCTATAATTGTTGCAGTATCATTTGCAAAAGGGTAAAAATTATTTTGTTCTAAATTTTTTTGAAAGAATTTTGGGATATTTGTTAAAAATTGAATAAGGTAGGCGAAAACGGGAAACCTTGCGGTACGCCAGCTATTAATTCTTTACTACTGGAGACTGTGTCTTCTACTGGAACTCTCAATTTTCTGTTTTTAAAAAAATAAATAATGGGCTGGATGAAGAAATTGGGCATGTCAATTCTGATTAATTTGATAAATGAACCATTAAGCCAGACTCTATAAAATGCTTCACTATTATCAAAGAAAACTGCCCCAGTGCTGAGTTTTCTATTAAAATTCATTAATATGTTTGACGCTAACTTTCTTCTTCGTCTAAATCCAAAGTGTTCGTCAGGAAGGATATTGTTGTCCTGAAAAAAAATTAATTTTATACAAAATAATTTTTTCAATAATTTTGCCAATGTTGGAAAGGTTGATCAGACGATAACTGTCTGTCAGAGATCCAATCCAGGTTTATGAATTAAAGTAAATTCAGCTACTTTCCAAGTTTTTGGAAAATATCTGTGATATATGACTTTAGTTAGACTCTTTTTTTAGGCATATTTTTAAGTGGTTTGTGTTTTGTGCCTTAAGACCGGAATTCTTTTTATTGTTTAGAATTTAGTTACGTTTTTGATTTCTGCCGAATTTATGTGATCAATGTTTTTATATATTCTGATTAATCTTTTCATACTTATTTCTTTATCAAGATTTATAGGAGGAGTTTCAAGAAATTATTCAAACAAGAAAACTATTCTTCCATCAAAAAACTAACCTAAATTCAATAAAAATGTAAGATTGTTTAATAAAAAGAATTATATGGTAACTCTTAATTCAAAAAAAAAACAAGCATGGGCAGCATTTTTTGAAACATGAAGCAATTCAAAGGCAAATTTTGTCAATATACGAACTAAACATTTGCTTTAAGTGTACAAAAGTTTTTAAGAAATCTGCATCAAAACGAAAACATAAGTACAATGTAGTATTACCAATATTTTTTAAGGCTCTGTTTATGAATTATTACTTATTTTTATTTCTATTTTTTATATCTTTATCTAAGATACTTTTTAGTTAACCTTTATTTTTTAGTTATTTCACCAAAATTAAAAATAAAATGTCAAAACTGTAACGATAGTAGAAAAATTCGGATATGAATTTAAAAACGGTCACTCTCATTTTCACCTCTAGTGATTATGACAGGAAAGAAAAATAATTGAAACAAACATATATTATTAATACGATGTTTTTTAGTTAACTACCCAGCTATTAAGGAATTCTCGCACGGGTTAAAAATTATTTTTTTTTCTATATAACTACCATCTACCCTCGTACTCCTAGTCCAACGTACCCCGATCTGTTGTGTTTCATTCAAAAAAATATTATTTTTCTTGCGCGTCAAAAAACTACGCGATAACGAATTTCAACTCTTCCCCTGAGGAAAATTTTCGGCACCTTAGTTATTTTTCACAGTTTGAACAAGAAAAATTACAGAGCGTTAAACTGGGGATGTAGGGTGGCTATTGTAACTCTATAAATCCACAGCTTTCGGTAATGATGTCAACTGTATGAAATTTTGGTTCTCCATGAATTCAGACTTTTTTCTAACGGCCTACTTTAGGTTTCGGACCGTCCTCATGTTAACATCTCCAATAACTGTGGACTCTTTTTCTATTCAATAAGCCAAATTTCTACGCAGTCTCAAAAACGGTCGACATCAACTTTCCAGAAGACGACTAAATAGTTGCATTGTTTGGAAGTTATAAACCCATTGCATCGACTCCTGCTTCATAGGAGGATTCCAATATAATGGCAAAGTATCGTGGTCGATGACATTTTACGAAAAATAACTCTATTTATTACTATAGATATCTTAAGAAAACACACTCGAATTTGAAAAAGTTCAAAAGTTGAAATTGCAATAAATTTCCACTTGACTTGATTGTTTTCTCCCATCTTTACTTCTAGTGTTATTAAGAGAAGAAAAAAAAATTGAAACCTAAATATATTTATTCGGCTAAATGAAGAATAAAACTATGATTATTATGGTATTTAGAGAGAAAATTCTTTTGCCTCTATATTCGGGGAATTCATTGTGGACCTTATTTTGTAAATTACGAAGTCAAATGTAGGTAATTTTAGTCATGATTATAATCAGTATCGACCATCTATTTAGTAAACATATTTCAAACAAAAATTCAAACATTACGGCACATAATAGTTTTATCCACTCTAAATGATTATCAAAAATTATATATGATTTATTATCCTATAAAAGAGGCCAAACAATCAATACGTAGATTAATATCTCTTTTAGTTTGAAAATTTCACATTTCAATTTTGGTCAATTTGTATCCAAAAATTGAAAGTCATCATTGTAAAGGGTTGGTTTCTTCAATAGAAAAATTACATAAAGAAATATCAATGGAAAAAAGAAAAAGTAAAGAAAAATAGTTACAAAAGAACGATTAGTGGACCATTGTTGTGCGGTTTTTTAAAATTTTTGACATGTGGTTTAGATTTATTCGCCACGAGGGTAACTTAATCTTGGGTTTATTTTACAGAATCCCTAAAATATGGCTACCAGTTGTAAGGAAGTGGTTGGATTTTAAAGGGAAGTGTGAAATATTAATTTAAATTCGGTGAAGTATGAAATTATTTTGTCAACATCTCATTTCTAGTGAATGTAAATTAGCTAAGAATATAGAAAATAATTAGGTTTTTAGTAAAATCTATTCTAGGAAAATATGTCACGCATTGTCAAAATATTTGAAGAGAATTCGCTATATTTTAAGGAATTTTCTGTAACCGAGTAGATTTCTTTTGTTAGTTAAAAATGTTTTATGAAATCATAAATATTATCTTAAGAGTTAATTTTATCCATCTTTGATTTGAAATAACAATACTATATTAACAAGTCGGTAAATTAAGTTATTGCACATACTCACTTATAGGAAAAAATTCCAGTATATATATATATATATATATATATATATATATATATATATATATATATATATATATATATATATATATATATATATATATATTATATACAGTGGCGAACAAAAGTATGGAAACATTTAAATTCCCATCTCTAGCCTTAACATTTAAACGGTTTACACATACAAATTTATTAATCGTGTACATGCTAACAAACATTTTGAAGACTAAAACAGTTATTGTTTATTAGCAATGTGCTTAGTTTTTAACGTAACAAAATTATGCACAAACAAAAGTATGGAAACATTTTTGTTATAAAATAAAACCACTAAGATAACTAAGATGTCGAAAATATTTAATATTTAGTGGGATATCCTTTTGCGTCAATCACTGCTTGACATCTTCTGCCCATAGAGTCAATAAGCCTAGCACAAAAATCGGGTGGTCTTTTTTTCCCATTCTTGTTTTAATGTGATCCAATCTTCGTCCCGGTTTTTTATATTTCTTTTCCTAATTTGTTTATCCAGATAGTGCCAAAGATTCTCTATCGGATTCAAATTAGGTGATTGGGAAGGCTAGTGCATCACTCGAATCCTTTGTTCAGAAAACCAATTCTTGGCCAGCGAGATGTGTGTTTTGGGTCATTGTCTTGTTGAAAAATCCGTGACAGTGGCAAATCTTCTTCATAAGGAATCAAATTATTTTTCCAATATCTCAAGATGCATTTGAGCATCCATTCTGCCATTTATCTTTGCCAATGGCTTCGTACCAGACTGTCGAAACCAACCCATACCATGATATTTCCACCGCCATGTTTGACAGTAGGTACAAGGTACTTGGGATCATATCTTAGACCAACTGGTCTTCTTACATAACCAGTAGAATCACTTCCAAAGAGATCGAACCTACTTTTGTCACTAAAGGTTACTAGAGACCACTGATTTTGAATCCAGTCTTTATGTTCCTTAGCAAATTTCAATCTGTCTTTTCGGTGACGCTTTCTAAGGAGTGGCTTTTTAACAGCACGCCTACCATGAAAATTTTCAGATAACAGACGACGCCTAATAGTCATGTCTGACACCAATACACCCTGATATTCCTGCCTTAGTTCTTTATTAATATCAACAGCAGTTTCCTTGGTATCATTTTTCGCTTTTCCAATTATAATTTTGTCTACTCTCTTACCTGTTTTTCGAGGTCTACCACTTTTAAATGCCGGATCAACAGTGCCCCTAGAGAACTTCTTAACAATTTTGCTGACAGTGCCCCTATGCATGTTTAAAGGTTTTGCTATTTCAATTTGCTTCTTTCCACTTTGATATAGAGAAATAATTTTATGTGTCAGATTTGAACTGTAATATTTGCACTTTGGCATTTTCGCAAAGCCGCACTCTTAAACAATGCTACTAAATTATTTCGTATCAATAATAACGTCCTCTTAAAGCAGAATGATAAAATTATTTCAATGTTTTCGATAAGGACAAAACGCGTTTTTTAAAAACCTTATCTACCAGAAAAGGTAAACAAAATTTCTATAGTCAATAATAAAATTCTATAAAGAAATTTTCAACAAAACAGGACTACTTATTTATTCCTAAAGGATAGTATTTTATATTTTTGATTAAGAAAATATTTCCATACTTTTGTTCGCCACTGTACATATGTATATATATATATATATATATATATATATATATATATATATATATATATATATATATATATATATATATATATATATATATATATATATATATATATATATATATATATATATATGTATATATATATATATATATATATATATATATATATATATATATATATATATATATATATATATATATACATTTGGTTAATAATATTTTTTCTGTTTTACTGGTCTTACGAACTTATCATATTAGCAACGAGCTTGCATATACATGATTTATTTAAAATCTTGGACGTTATAATACCCAGACGCTAGCGTCAGCTTCGAATCAGCGATCATCGGGGCACTTGGCGTGCTATATACCCACCGAGCACCGAGGCCAGAAAGACGTACTATTATATATATAATTTTTCTGGATTCCTATTGTGTCGATTGAACAAGGGATGCTGATATTTCTGCTATCATCCTAGAGGCCTCTTCAGAGCTTGCGGCGAGAACTGAGTTCTTCGGAATCCAGCAATCTAGCAACAAGCTAATTAACGTCACGCGTCTTTTATTTTAGAGGACCGAAGTAAGGCTTCATAGATGATCTGTTTCCAGATCTGTACCAGATCCAGATATATGTATATATATATATATATATATATATATATATATATATATATATATATATACATATATATATATATATATATATATATATATATATATATATATATATATAATATATATATATACATATATATATATATATATATATATATATATATATATATATATATGTAAATATATATATATATATATATATATATATATATATATATATATATATGTAAATATATATATATATATATATATATATATATATATATATATATATATATATATATATAACTAAATATATATACAGGAAAGGAGCATAGGACGTACCAAAACAAGATGGCGGGATGATATACAGAGGGTTGCGGGCATTACATGGATGACAACAGCTGCAAATAGATGGAGTTGGAAATTCAGAGGGAATAACTACATCCAGCATTGAATAGAATTAGGCTTATAGTGATAGTGATATAATTTCATTAGAGACCTATCGTACCAACAAATATGTAGACTAACGAAAAAAATGAAAAGGTAGTACCATTTTCAGAATCTAAGAACTTTGACAACGATATATAACACGATATATATGAAACAATCCTTCTAATACCATCCTATTCTCCTTTAACGCTCTATATCTTTGAACACAATTAATTGAAACTAATGAAAAAATAACAAAATTTTCAGATTCTTTGACTACGAAACCACTAAAAGGTCATGTGATGCCATTTGTACGAAACAACCCTTCGAACTCCCTCCCTGGCTAATTTAACCCCGCCTATGTTTTATTATATTTATACTTGAAATTTGTTCATTTCGCGAAGAAAAACTAGTATAAACGCTCAAAATAGTGCTGAAACTATACAATATATTGAGTGCACACTCCACATTAGTTTTAAATGTAACAACCTCTCTCAAATATATATATATATATATATATATATATATATATATATATATATATATATATATATATATAAATATATATATATATATATATATTTGAGAGAGTTTGTTACAGTTTGTGTACTTTTAGAAGCATTTGGGAATTTTTCTTGATCTTTAACTTAGATAATAAGCAAATATAAAGCACAATTATTAATATCTACGTATTGGTTCAAGGGGATGCAGATGGGAGTTTTTTCTTCTGTTTCACTGGCCTCACGAATTTAGCGTATTAGCCAAGAACTTGTACATACATCATATTTAATTTAAAATCTGGAACGTCACGACACGCAGCCTCTAGCGCCAAGTTCTTAGGCTCTTTATCCACCTCGCTTCCGAGGCCGGCCAGGAGCGAGTTAGAGGAGGTTATTTCGAATGTGTTATATTAGGAGCCATTGTCACAATTCTTGATATTGAGTAATTTAATGAATTATGTTATATTATTTCCGCTAACAGTCAATCTTTAACTGTAAATATCTCTGAACCTCTTATTTTAGAACTTCGCAAACCACTTTACAGTTATTAACTTATAGCACATTTTGTAAAGTTTTCAGGAATTATGCTAGGTCAAGAAAATTCTTCTTAAATAAAAAATCGTTTCAAGGATATCATCAGAAATTTATTTCAACTATCTTGGGACTTGCAAGAGGAAAACAAATTATGGGAAGCAAAGCCTACAGTGTATCCACCTTTTCACCTTTCAAGTTTGACACGAAAAGAGAATATCTTATGGAGAAGAGTATCCATAGGTCAGACAAATCTAACCCATTTTTATCTATTAAAAAATTAAATTAACAATGTAATAAAACATATTCTCTCGCATGATTATCTCCCCCAAAGAACAAAACATAATTTACTGAGACCCTTACATGAAATAGTAGCACCAAATACAAATAACATAAAATGTCTAATAGATTTTTTAAAGGAATCTGATCTTTACTCTAAATTATAATATCAACATAATCTGGCGCTAAATGATCTTAGCTATCGATGCGCTACACCTAAACATACATACATGCATACATCTTAAATTTTAATGAAATCTAGAGTTCAAAAAGGTTTCCTATTTGATGCAAAATATTTACACCAGCCTATATAACTCAAATCGATGTTAATAAATTTTCAATAAAACTTCATTGAACTTTATTGCAGTAAAAATAATTGACATCTCACTTTATCATAATAAATTAAGCCATTTGTAATATGCCAGTCATAATTATTGCCAGAACAAAAACTCAACCTAATTTTGGTTTTTGTTTGAGCTTAAAGTCATATTAAAGGTCCGCTCAGATATTTTTAATGATTTTTGAATGCAACTAGGTTAATTTAACACGATCATTTTTGCTCGTTGCTAAGACATCCATCTTCAAGCGCACCTAAATTGTATGATAAGTTTAGGAATTAAATGCGATCATCGTTAAATTACAGAAGATTTATACAGGTAAAGTAAGTCCCAAGTTATAAGATCCTGTCTTTTTGCTTTTTCAATGGGGCAATAAACAACCCTATTACGGTTTTGTGCATAGTTGCCAGGGATTAAGTATTTGATAATATAGGCCTAATGACCACAGGTCCCCATTAATATTCGAAAGATACTTTTTATTATTTTTATTTTTAGTTTTACTTACAACTTACAACGTAACGGTTCTATTTTAATTATGTAGCATCCGTGGGAAAATTGCAATAGTGGCTATCGCAAGAGAAAACTTCTATTACTTGACGCTAAACAAATAGTGAAAAATGTTT
>CM032449.1:159394990-159489990 GCA_019049505.1 Pachyrhynchus sulphureomaculatus
TTATTGAATAATAGACAAATTTTATGCATAAATATTAATAGTAAAACATATAAAAGATACAAGTTATGTGGCGAGAAATTAGAGAGAGTTGTTTCCTATATATTTTGTTATACATTCTTTTCTAGGTTTTTGAAGTCTAAGAATTTAAAAACTAGGTTTTTTTCATTGCTTTCAAGTTTAACCCAGAAAGGTGATGAAGGGTGGGGGTAGTTTAAGATTGTATAATTTCATTAGTATTTTAATGTTTACTTATTTTGGTATTGGATAAATTTTAAGCATACTATTTATAGTAAAATATGTAAAAGGTTAAAGGGTGGAATAAGTGATCAATAAGGTTGCTTTCTATATATGGTATTATAGATCTTTTTCGGGGTTTGTAGAGTCGAGGAATCTGAAAATTAAGATTTTTTTATTATTATTTTCAATTTTATGGGGGTGGAGAAGGGTGAAAGTGGTGTAGTAGTCAAATATTGTATGGTTTTAATAATAATATGGAAATTTTTCCAGGATTTTTGTGATGCAACGTATAAGAGGTGATGAAGGGCCTTAGAAGGGTAATTTCTTATTGATTATGCTATATATATCATTTAGAGTTCATTAAGTCAAGAGAACCAAAGATTACATTATTTTTTTGCTACTTGCAATATTAACGGGGTTAGAGGATGAAAGGAGCGGGAATCATCAAATATTGTATAGCTTCAATATTATTATAAGAATTTTGCCTGGTTTTTGCTTGAGATATTTTATAAAATTTTAGCTTATCATTTATAGTGAATTATTTATAGAAGGATTGTTGTGTATATATTGTGACATACTTCTATTTTGGTGTTCTTGTTTTTCATTATTCTCTAATTTAATAGAAGCAGTGTGTAGAAGGGATTGATATCTCGTTACAGGATAATCTGAAAAAGGTTAAGTTGATATATAGTTTTGGAAATACGATCAGTTAAATTGGCCGAAACTTACTTACCTCTGGCACAGTAGCTAAACTATTGTTTTTACGTCCCTTGCTAAAAGGCAAAAATTACCTAATGCAATTTTTGCTTTCTTTACGTCTTAGCATTCCTAGATCTTGATAAATATATCTATCCACTTCCATCTATCCATCTAACTATCCGACTATCAGGCTGTCGGTTTGTTGGTATCATAACACTCAAACGAAATGATATTATAATATTTGAAATTGGGATGAACCCTATAGTTTTTGAGCGATATCTGCCCAAGAAAAGAATATAAAAGGGGCGGGTATCGATATATTGTATAATTTTACTGATATTATGGAAATTTATTTTCTCTTTACTTGAGAAAGTCAATTTCAGTACTTATTTCAGAACTGTATGTTTGCAAAGAAAGAACTTCACCGATTTTTTATAAAGAAAAATGGAGTTTAGATAGCCATACTAAATAATAATAACAATATATTAGAATGTAATGAATGAATTGTATCATTTTGTATCAGAAGAAGCTATAGTATAGCGAAACGCGTCATACAGTTTCAGTGAAATTAAATAAAGTGGAAATTTGACAATATCAGTCTTTCATTACATTCGTTATGAATTTCCATCAAGTAATAGCCACAACAATTCAAAGTTTATAAGAGGCAAATACGAGGCTGGTTTGAAAAGTCCGTGCAAAAATAAAAACTACTTATGTGTTTGGGGTAAACCTTTTTTATTTTTTGACATAGTCTCCTTTTAGGCTTATACACTTCGTCCAACGATGTTCTAGTTTGTTGATCCCTTCCGAATAATAGGATTTGTCCAAGTCTGCAAAATATCCATTAGTGTCTGCAATCACCTCCTCGTTTGAATAAAATCTTTGTCCCGCCAGCCATTTCTTCAAATTAGGGAACAAATAGGAGTCCGAGGGAGCCAAGTCTGGAGAACAGGGGGATGTGAAACGAGTTGGAATCCTATTTCCATTAATTTTGCGACCACAACTGCTGAGGTGTGTGCTGGTGCGTTGTCGTGATGGAAAAGGACTTTCTTGTGGGCCAATCGCGGGCGTTTTTCTTGCAACTCGGTTTTCAAACGGTCCAATAACGATGAATAATATTCACCTGTAATAGTTTTACCCTTTTCCAGATAGTCGATGAGGATTATCCCTTGCGAATCCCAAAAGACAGTCGCCATAACCTTTCCGGTCGAAGGAACGGTCTTCGCCTTTTTTGGTGCAGATTCCCCCTTGGTAACCCATTGTTTAGATTGTTGTTTGGTCTCAGGAGTATAGTAATGTATCCATGTTTCATGCACAGTGACGAAACGACGCTTAAAGTCCTCCGGATTCTTCTGGAACAGCTGCAAACCATCCTTGCAACACTTCACACGATTTCGTTTTTGGTCAAGCGTGAGCAATCGCGGCACCCATCTTGCGGATAGCTTTCTCATGTCCAAATGTTTATGCAAAATATTATGTACCCGTTCAGTCGAGATGCCCACAGCACTAGCAATCTCACGCACCTTAACTCTTCTGTCATCCATCACCATATCATGGATTTGATCAATGATTTCTGGAGTCGTACCTCCACAGGCCGCCCAGAACGTTCAGCGTCACTTGTGCCCATATGGCCAGTCTGAAAATTTTGAAACCACTTATAAACTGTTCTAATCGAAGGTGCAGAGTCACCATAATGTTTATCAAGCTTCTCTTTAGTCTCCTGAGGCGTTTTGCCTTTCATAAAGTAATGTTTAATCACCACAAAAACGAAATTTTTTTTCGTCCATTTCTTGAAAATCACTCGACTTCCTTGATTCACACGAATGCCAAACACAAAGAAATAGACCAATATGGCTGAAACTTGGTATGCGTTCATTCAAGAGATGCTACTAACTAAACATGACCTCGATACGCGCCAGTGGTGCCATCTCTCGGACTTTGCACGGACTTTTCAAACCAGCCTCGTACATGCCTGTTGGCTAAATGGCATTTCAAGTTGTTATTAAGGACTGCAATTACAACCCAGAACATTTGGTTCTTCAATCTATGTATTAAAAATGCTGTAGTACCACGTTATATAAAACTCCAGACTAAAAACACTAGTGTTGCAGCCTCGAAAGCCACCAACATAGGATATAAAAAATGGATTATTGAAGAAAGAAGGATCCAGTACAGCAAACGAGACATCTATAATGTTTATGTTAAGGTAATCCATTCTGAATTAACGTTTCGATTACACTCATTAGAATTTTTTGAACTAGATCGAAAAACGAGGGATAAGATCAGAACTGTAATAAATAAAAAATACATTAATCAAAAAAGAAAACTTGATTCTCTTATAAGGGAAAAAAACAAACATCTACCACAGCCTACCACAAAAAAAGTGTTTTCAGATCATAAATTCTTTGACAGATTTATAAATTTAACAGCAACAAATTAACATCATTTTGTATCAGAAGAAGCTATAGTATAGCGAAACGCGTCATACAGTTTCAGTGAAACTAAATAAAGTGGAAATTTGACAATATCAGTCTTTCATTACATTCGTTATGAATTTCCATCAAGTAACAGCCACAACAATTCAAACAATGTATTAGAATGATTTTTTATTGTATACTTAAAATTGTTAAATTCCAGTAAAACAATGAGTTTTAGCTAAAACATTTCAATCAAAGATAACAAAGCAATTAAATTAAAATGGAAGATTCTTTGGTTGTAAATTATCTGCACGTGCACCAATATTTTTAGAAATTGGTTATATTTTACCTATGACAATCTGCCACACTTTTGATGGTTAAATCTACCCCTACCGTAAAAAGTAATAATAAATAAGACGCTACCACATACCACCCACAATAATATGTTCTAGATATTGTCACACTACTCACAACATCTCTATAGGGTATCGATATATTTTGGCATCAGCTTTTTGTTCTTTAGATCAGTTTTGCCCCCATGATGACTTAAAATGTATTGTTCAGAATTCAATTAAAAGGATCTTTTTCAATAGATAAGTTACAGATACTGTTAAAGTTAACATCTACATTTTTGAATTGAAATTTTGCTATGTGTGTGAGTAACATTTTAATATCAGTGGTTTCTAAAATGTGCATTAACAAAATAAAATTTTATAGTTCAGTTTATATCGCCACTATACCATTTTTTTTTTAAACCGAGCGCATTTCGCTAATCATGTTAACTTCATCAGGAGCGATAATTGACTTAATCATTGCTACTGATGAAGCTATCATGGTTAGTGAAGCGCGCGTCGAGCGTAAAAATAAAGTGTTTACTGTAGTGGTGATATATTCTGAGTATTGTCGTTGTGCCAAAGATTCTAAATTCTCAACATAGATAAAATAAATTTTCACAAAATAAAAGGAAAAATTGCTCAAAATCATTACAAAACACATAGTTTATTAAATAATACAACAATCGGTATAATCCTAAGAATATCTTCAGAAATTAGATTTGACATAAAAAGTTAATTTTAAAATATTTCTATAAAAAAAATCGTATAAATTTTTTAAATTAATATCTAATCGGTATCAGATCAGGGCTACGTGCAGGCCAACTTATATTACTCAATTTATTCAAGAAAATTTCTTGAATGATTGACAAACTTTTATTTAAAGTGTGTGAGTCTTAGCTACTCTGGTTACATATATTAAAATTTGGTAAATTGAGTATGAAGAAGTTGAGCCTCTGCGCACTGTCAGTTGGCTCGAATTTCTAAGTCCGTCGTATCCTGTAGTAGCATTTTGATTTTTACGAAGCTTTATAATGAACATCAGGTCACATTTACGGCTCTTGTTTGTATGGGAGTGCTCGCTATCGCCTCTTGATATCTTAATATCTCATGTTGCACTGCCCTAAATTTATTTAAAATCGAACAAACTTTTTCCCAACATCTTTTCACACTTGTAATCTGAACTTCTTTTACGCTGTGCAAAAAAATATTAAGACATGTGTATATATATTTATATATATATATATATATATATATATATATATATATATATATATATATATATATATTTATATATATATATATATATATATATATATATATATATATATATATATATATTTATATATATATATATATATATATATATATATATATATATATATATATATATATATATATGTATATAATATAGTAGAATTATTTTATAAGTATCTCTATCCCTCTGCAAAAGAAAAATTAATTGCTTAATTTTTACTTTTTATTAAAAAAATAACCGGTCAAGTGCAAGTTGAAACTTGCAATTAGTGTTCCGTACGTTAATTGCTTCTGAAATAAAAAATTTTTGTTACGGAGGTATAAAATGATCAGTGACTTCACAAAGCATATCTCCAAATGAGTTTTCAACAAAGTTTGTTTTTGATCTTTATTGAAGACTGATGACCTTGAAATTTTTGTTTTTTTATATACCAGATAAATTATTAAAGATAATGCACCCGTGATAATTTTCATTCAATCTACACACCGTGGAGAATATTCTAAAATTATTTCAAAATTTTTGGATCAATACTTTTCAAGTTCGAGGGGAGATAGTGATTTTTCGCAATATTTTCAAAATAATACAAAGAAAAGTGTGCGCATGTAAGACATTATATATATTTTTGAATTCGTGTTTTTACAAGCTTTCATTTGACATCCCACTCGATGACCTAGTAAAAATTTTGTTTTCAATCCCCAAAATTAATCCCTTAAGTCAAAATTTAACTTTCAAAACTACATGGCTTTCATAAGGCCATCAATTTCTATATTAGTACCAAATTTCAACTTTCTACGTCAAATAGTTTCGGAGAAAATCGGATATGAGAGACGGACAGACAGACACCGAAGTGATCTTATAAGTGTCCCGTACGGAACACTAAAAACGTCCAAGTGCAAGTCGGCCTTGCGCAATTAGTGTTCCATACGGTAATTGTTTTTGAAACAAAATAAAATCCTGACCTAGGCTAAGTTAATTAGGTCCCAGATATCATTTTCACGTTTTTTCTTAGTCAATAATGTATAATAGTTATAGCGTCTTAGCTACCAATAAATCAATCTAGGTCAATCTAGAATCTAGTAATAAAAGTGTGTATTTGTTTAATTATAAACAAATAAAATAAAATTATGTCTCTCTACAGGAGCGGCGCACCACTCAGCAAGAGTAATATACTGAGAAAAAATATTACAAAAACCTCCACCATATCGTCAAACAATATAGTTTTCATAGTAGTTTTTTAGATCAAATAAGTTTTCAATCGTAATGCATTTGTGATAATTTTCGCTCAATCTACCCTTTATGGAGAATACTCCAAAATTGTTTTTAAAATTTTCTAGATAAGGAGGGAACAATATCTTTTATCAATTTTTTTAAACTAACGCAAAGAAAATTGTGCGCAAATATTACATCGTATATATTTTTGAACTCGTGTTTTTACAAGTTTTCATTTGGCACCCCACTCGATGCCGTGGTATTTTTTTTTGCACTTCCAATTTCATTCCCCAAAATTAGCCTCTTAAGTCAAAATTTAAATTTTAAAAATACACAGCTCTGATTGTGCCATCAATTCCTATATTTGTGCCAAATTTCAGCTTTCTATGACAAATAGTTTCGGAGAAAATCAGGTGTGACAGACAGAGAGACAAATAGACGGACACCGAAGTGATCCCATAAGTGCTTCGTACAGAACACTAAAAATAATTAGACTTTAATAATAATATCTTGCATAACAATATTTTACTTAAATCAGAAAGCTTTTAGTCAATATAATTTTTGTTATTAAGTTATATTTTCATCTAGCCTAGAGGAACGATGATGTCTATTTTTATATAAAGAACTTGGTAAAATGATTTTATTGACCCTATTATGTTTATTAACAATTATATTTAGGTTGTAGTAATGTATTGATGTTAATTTTTAACAGTAAACTGAACGTTGATATTTTTGGATAGAGCATCAAAACTAGAATATGACTCTGAAAGCAGTTTCCTTCAGTTTAAATATTTTTTATTATATATATATATATATATATATATATATATATATATATATATATATATATATATATAAAATGATTTTATTGACCCTATTATGTTTATTAACAATTATATTTAGGTTGTAGTAATGTATTGATGTTAATTTTTAACAGTAAACTGAACGTTGATATTTTTGGATAGAGCATAAAAACTAGAATATGACTCTGAAAGCAGTTTCCTTCAGTTTAAATATTTTTTATTATATATATATATATATATATATATATATATATATATATATATATACATATATATATATATATATATATATATATATATATATATATATATATATATATACATATATATATATATATATATATATATATATATATATATATATATATATATATATATGTATATATAATTTATTAAACTTTTGAGAACCACTGAAGACCACCTACAAAATAGTGCAGATTTTCAAAGCCACAATAGACCACAAGACCTCTGTTTACCTCAGTCATTATGGCACTATTTGTATACATTTGGCCATTGTTAAAATCTAAAATACTTTTAAACTGCTGATCTTTTTGTGATCATCATTGCATAGACCAGTATTTAAAGGTTTCTTACAAAATTTGTGGTTTTGTGTTAATATCTCTAAATACATTATTCATATATGATGGATGATATTACAT
Organism: Pachyrhynchus sulphureomaculatus; assembly: GCA_019049505.1. NCBI lineage: Eukaryota > Metazoa > Arthropoda > Insecta > Coleoptera > Curculionidae > Pachyrhynchus > Pachyrhynchus sulphureomaculatus. The sequence continues at coordinate 159,402,605 of CM032449.1, forward strand.
ACCTATAGAAACATATATTTAAAAACCTGTGAAAAAAATCTGCTTATGTTTTAATTTAATTTTGTGGGGAATATATTTTTTTAGAGTAACATGTCATCACTGCACAGTATGTTTCGCTTTCAGTTAGTTTTCGTCACTATAATTTTAAAATAATTGCGATTTTTTAACGTAAGCTATATCTATGTATATTTATATATAAATATATATGTATATATATATTATATATATATATATATATATATATATATATATATATATATATATATATATATATGTATATATACATATATATATATATATATATATATATATATATATATATATATATATATACGTAGGATGAAAAGTTTTTGGTCTGAAACATAAATGTCACCCTTTTCAAAAAATCCATATGATTTTTAGGAAGTACCAACCTTCAAAATGATACGTGTCAAAATTTCTTGACATTTCGACGATTAGTTTACAAGTTACAGTGGTTTTAGGGATGCTACTTTTGATATTTTCAAAACAATGGAAAAATCGAATTTCGTGTGTCGATTAAACACTATTTTTTGATGGGAAAAAATACCGTTCAAGCACAATATTACCTTGATAAGTTCTACGAGGACTCTGCCCCTGGAAAATCACTCATCATTTACCGGTATGCTGAATTTAAATGCGGTCATACAGATACAAATGATGCTGAACGCTCTGGATGCCCAAATAAGGTGGTTACACCGGAAAACATCAAAAAAATCCACAGAATTGTTTTGGATTACTGTAAAGTGAAATTGCGTGAAATAGCTGTAACTCTAAAGATATTAAAAAAACGTGTTGGTCATAATTTGCATGAACATTTGGGCATGAGAAAGCTCTGTTCGGAATGGGTACCGTGTACCAAAAACAACAACGTGTTGATGATTCTGAGCGCGGTTTGGACATGTCTATGAGCAACAAAAAGGATTCTTTCATGCGATATGTGACATTGGATTAAACATGGATCCATTACTATACACCGGAATCAAATCGGCAGTCAGCTGAGTGGAGAGCAGCCGGTGAAAGCCGCCCGAAGAGACCAAAGTCACAACTGTCGGCTGGGAAGGTATTTTGGAATGCAGATGGAATAATTTCCATCAACTATACTGAGCAGGGAAAAACCATCAATAGCGAATATTACATAAAGTTATTGGTGCGTTTGAAGGCAGAAATCGCAAAGAAACGGCTTCAAATGAACAAAAGAAAGTGCTCTTTCAGCAAGACAATTTACCGTGTCACAAGTCAATGGTTATGATGGCAAAATTGCATGAATTGAAGTTCGAATTCCTTCCTCACTCATCGTATTCTCCAGATTTGCCCCCCAGTAACTATTATCTATTGGCAGATCTCAAAAAAATGCTCGCAGGAAAGAGATTTGGCTCCAACGAAGAAGTTATCGCCGAAGCTGAGGTCTATTTTGAAGTCAGAGACAAATCCTTCTATATGAAAGATATAAAAAAGTTATAAAACCATTGGACTGGTTGTATCGCTCTTGAAGGAGACTATATTGATAAATCAAATCGAATTTTGTAAAAAAAAATGTGTTTTAAATAGCTAGACCAAAAACTTTTCAGCCTATAGGTTATATATATTATAAAATGCAACGTCTCTCTGTTTTTCTGTCTGTCGGTTAGTGCGCCTTTCACACGAGAATTACATATCCGATTTACATGTCTTTTTTAAATTCATACATGTTCTCTGGCCAGGTGTATATATTTTGTTACGTTAGATAACATAAAGAATAATCAGTGACGATAATAGTGAATCAAGTCGAAAAAAAGTTTGCTAACAGCAAAAAAACCTAACCATTAATTCTGTAGTCAACCAGAGCGTAATGGCGGGCACAGCGATACGATAGAAAAATTAAACCTTCTGTTTGTCGTTAGTCCAAGAAGAGAAAAAAAAGTCTTGCGTTTTTACTAAGGATCACATAAATAAAACACTATATTAACATAAATAGCATAATTTATAAGACGCAATATGACAACCAAGTATAAACAACAATTTATTAACAAAGGATAAAAACTACATTTCCCCAAAAGGTGCCAACGTGAACAGAATAGAGCACGACAAAGACACGGAAATGTAATAAATACATTGGATAGGTTGTCAACAGTACGAGAGGAAGGAGCTGCAGGAAAAGTCAATGCGAAACCGCATTCAGCTTAAGTACTAAGAATCTTTTCAGTCTTGCTAATTGAAGAGACATCTTCTAGTAGAATCTGATAATTTGTTTTTCAGTACAATATTATGATGGCTACATACGGCTTAAGAACAGCAATATAAACCGATGATTTTCTGCAACAGCTAAATGGCGGCTGAACGACGACGTTTATTGGTAACTATTGATAGTAGCACTTTTCACACAAGTAAGAGTAAAAAGTTCTTTTAATTAGCGTTGTATATGATACTTTTTATACCAACACCCAAAATTTTCTTTTTAAAGGACTTTATACTACTTTATAGACTGAGAGATTAAATAACAGGTTGAAAAATTGTTGCCCAATATATTACCTAGATAGCAAATATCGATATCACTGCTTTAACTTTATAGCGAGGCTTGTGCAAAACCATATTACAAATCGTTTTAAAGGACACTGGTATGTACAATAATTAAGTTATTAAGCTTAGTCGGAGATATTTAAACATTTATCAATACAGTCTTGAAAAGGTCAGTTTTATCGTGGTATAAAAATCTTGCCACCACATAAATTTTGTTAAAATTTTTGATATAATCAAAAGCATTAAATATATTCAAGAAATCTCCATAGTTTCCAAATTCCCACACCTACTAAGTATCATTTTACAAAGTCGTAAATTTTCTTCTGTAATATTTTTTATTAAAGGATTTTTAAAAGGATAAACTAAAATTTATAACCATGGCGTCTGTCAACGCGATATTGTCTTCTTCCTTAAATAGTCAGTTATCTGTCATCAGAAGTTAAAGGGTCTTTTTAAGCGGATTTTCGGATCAGTGTAAGATGATGCCGTAACTTCTTCGGGTATAAATTACGTACTACAAAAATAATAAACTGTGTTGTAGGATATAAACTATATAGTTTTTTAAATTCATTTTGTACAAAAAGTTTCCGTAAATTAAGAAAAAGTGTGTTATCAACACCATAAGTGTAATCAAGCCCATTGTTTTAGGGAAAAAGGATATATGATATGTGTTTAATTTTTCTTACCTTTACAGCAAGTACAAAAATCTCAATTTAGGTAATGTTCTAGAGTAATAATAAATAAATATCCTTAGAAGCATAAAACATATAAAGACTCTATCAATGTCGGAAAGGATCCCTACATTTTTACATGAGTATATATATATATATATATATATATATATATATATATATATATATATATCCTCGTCTAACAATGGATTTGCGCTACGTTTCGCCAAAGTCTCATTTGGCATTTTCAAGTACTCCCGCTGCTGCTGCTACTCGGTACTATGATCTTGCTGCTGCTGCTGCTCGAAGCTAACTCTGAGTTAGCTTCGAGCAGCAGCAGCAAGATCACATAATCGAGTAGCAGCAGCCATATGTATATATATATATATATATATATATATATATATATATATATATATATATATAAAGAAAATAATGGACTGATTTTGTTATGCCGATAATATTGGTGCCTCGCGGTTGGCAGAAAATGTTATCCAACGCACCAGCGCACAATCCTCTTTCAATGAAGGTCTTTCTAACGAAGCATCGAATTCCCGTGTTAGACCATCCACCAAAATCACCTGACCTTACGCCATGTGACTTTTTTTTGTTTGCCAAAGTGAAAAATGCGTTGAATCGGACCCGTTTTGAGTTCGTTGACGCAGTGAATAAAAAAGCGACTGAGGCCATGATGAACTTGTCAGAAGACGACCTGGAGCACTACCTCAAATAATGGGAAATTCCTATAGAGCGGTGTAAAGGTCGAGAAGGAGTGTATATTGAAGGTGATTAGAGTTTTAATAATAAAGTTCAAAAATAGAGGTAAGATATAACGTATACCTCTTAGTTGGCACTCCATCATAGGCAGACTCGATGCAACCATACATACCGACGTAGTGGTTACCAGACTGCCAATATTTCACTGCAAGCAGCGTGATTTGGGGTGTTTTTATGAAGTCATTGATTATTTTATACCTCCGCGATAAAAATTTTTATTTTAAAAGTAATCAACGTACGGACGACTAATTGCACACAGACTTGCACTTGGCCAGTTTTTTTTTACTGGAAATATTAGGCTTTCTTGAATTCCAACCACGATGCAGGGGCATAAAATGGTGGGCAATTTAAATTGAAAATACCCATAATCAACGCTAGTCTCACAACGATTTCCTTGGCTCCTCCGAAATCGGCAACTAAACCCTTTCGACTGCTGCAGGGGTTATCGCGGTCCATTTTTTCGAGAGACTCTTCCTCGCCAATATACCAAAACTATCATTGAAATATTCTGAAGCCGTATATTTTACCACAACGTCATAAACTTTCAACTAGAGTATTCAAAAAACCAAATTATGTCCATTGCTGAACGCCTATGTAAAAGTCTTCGATAATAGTAGCTCTTCTGTTATACTTCGCATTTAGTTTCAATATCCTAGCTATTTTGAGATTATGACTATTTATTAGAAATATTAGATATTCTTAGATCTTGGCGGAGGCAGAAGATGGTGGGTAATTTAAAATACTTCAATGTTTTCTACTTAATGTATTATTTATCGACTTTCAACTTGAGAGCAAATATGTCTTGGCATGAATATGTTGCAGAAAGAAAGCTTCTCAAAAAACTGGCAATATTATTTAGTACGAAAAAGCTTTATAGTTCACAACAACTATTAATCCTGTACAAAGCTCAAATTCGACCAACAATGGAATGCTGCTCCCAAGTTTGTGGCTCTGGTCAAAAATCCTAAGCTGTATTTATTATATTCAAAGAGGGCTATTCTCTTAATTGGTGACCGAGAACTCATGAGTAGTCTTAATTTGATTTCTTAGAATATCGAAGAACAGTTAATGACTTGAGTTTACTCTATGAGCGCTTTCATTGAAAGCGAACGTTGGTTGTTGCTCGCTTAGTTTCCCATCCAGTGATACATGCTAGGAATTCACATCAGTTTGTCACTCTTCGAACTACCCTTTTCAAGAATTCTAAATGACTGTTAATAAGCATGATTCTTGTAACTATTGTGTTCAAAGTTTCAAACAGATGGAACGCGTAGTTGTTTAATGACAGCTATCGTAATTGATCGGTATTACACGTTTCGTAGAAGTGGATAAAGCAAAGTACCGTGCAGTGAGATAACATTTTTATTTAAAAAAGTGGACTGAGGCTCGGATAGAAACTGAACTGAAGGGATTTCTGTACCAGCACTTAAGACTATTTATCACTGAATAAATGACTTTAAACGTGGCCATACAAACATTACAGATGCTGCACGTTCAGGACGCCCGATTAAGGTTTTTTCTGAAGAAATGGTAGATAAAATTCGCGATATCGTTATGGAGGATCATCGCATTAAAATTTGATTGCTGAGATGGCAGGCATATCAATTAACGGGTACATAATATCCTGCATGAAATTCTAACAAGGAAAAATCTGAGTGAGATTTTGTTGACTTCAGGCCAAAAATGCAAGAAGAAGGATATTTCAAAATCGTGCCTGGAAAAGTTCTGGCATAATAAGGAGGGCATCTGGTGTCTTTTTGTGACTGTGTTACTATGCGTGATGACAACTGTTTTTTGAGACTCATAGAGTATGATTCACTCTTTGAAAAAGGGTAAAACTGTGGCTGGCTCTTATTACGCAATGCTATTGAACCAATTGCATAGTCAGTTAAATCAGAGGAGATCAAGATTAGCGCGCAAAAAAGTGCTTCTTTACCAGAACAATGCCCCTGCTCATACGCCGGCCGTTGTAATGCAAAAGTGCACGAGCTGATCTTAGAATCCATTCCCTAGCTTTGGCCAAAGTGCCTTTTTTTTTGAAGTCTAATCTAAAAAATTGGCTTAATGAGAAGAAATTTTCGTCGAAAAAAGAGGTTTTCTGCGCTGTAAACGTATATTATGCTCAGTTCATAACATTTTTTTTTTTCTGAGGGAATAAAAAAATTGGAATCTTGCTGGACCAAATAAATTGAACTTAATGGAAATTATGTTAGAAACGAAATTTTGTTGGGATGTTATTTTCTTTGCTTTTTTACATGACTTTTCAATTCACCCTTGTATATGAAGTACCTCGTCTTCTTGGAAAGAATTTCTCAGAACTCCGTTCTCCCACAGGTACAATTTTGCAGCGATTCAAGACCAATGTGAATTACTTTTTCGTACACTCATAGTCACTGTAGCGCTCTAGGAATTTTCCATCAGTACGGATGCCATGCCCATAAATTAATATTAGTAAGTTCTCCAGTCGCCTTCTGCATCCATAATCACCTGGCATCTTCGAGGCATGCTGTCAATGAGATTTTCTGCATAATCTCGCCAAACAACTGAGTCAAAGTCCTCAGAGATTTATCCCTGAGTTTTCTGTTTACACGGGACCAAACGTTTACAATAGGGTTGGCATCCGGCGATTGCGAGGGCCACTCTAATATCTTATCGTGAGTCCAAACGAACAGATTGGTGACGTGATTCTCGCCCAGCAAAGGTTTCTTCAACGTGCTTCGGAATTTGACATCATGAGCACGAAGATGTTGTCGAATGATCTCATGAAACACATTCAAACCCGATGACGCAGCGTCAATTTCGTGAAAACGATGCATTTTTCGATTTCGTAGTGACTTTGCCTACCGAGCCACGTTTTGAAAACTCGTCGGCATTTTTTGTCTTGTTAAAATGATTCACCTACTTCTTCACAAACGACATCGACTTTTTAATATATTTAGCGGTCAAGGAGTATGTCATTTTAGGCCCCTTTAGATAGGAACAAAGAACCGACGCGTATACAAGTGACTCATTTTGGATTTTACGTGATTTCGGCAGAAGTTCGGCGTCGACTGATACTTTTATTAAAATGCGTCACAGACAAAGGTTCCCTATATCGAAGTTTTGTTGAATTACTAGAATTGCATCTACTACGGACACGTTCTTACTCAACAGACTGTATAAGCTGTGTAGCTAATACTTGAGGTTTTCTTATATATTTTTGCAAGTTTATAAAATTATATTATTATTCATTATTAAAGAAGAAAAATTGTGTAAATTACCATAAAATCAAATACGCCCTTGTATCAATAATCGACCGTATAAAGTATTAATAAAAAAGAGCCTTTGATGTATTTTGCGACGCCATACGTAATTAGGCATATATGTTGTTATAGCTTTATATTAAGGTATTAAATAAACCGTAAGAAGCCAAAAACTTCTTAATGATGAAACTGAAGTATCGGGGTCATTTTTAATAAATGTTTCTGCAAGTATAAAAACATATTAATACACCTGCCATAATAAGAATTAAAATAGTAATTAATATACAACTAAATATTAAGACATTGCGGATAATTTATCAGATCTGCCTTAATTTCTCTCCTTATAGTTACTGGTATATGCCACACACATGGAGATATGCGTTTCACTTTTTAGTGTTGGATCACTTCTAAGATCACTTCGGTGTCTTTCCGTTTGTCTGTCTATCTATCAGTCTATCTGTATGTCTGTCTGTCACAACCCGACTTGCGCCGAGTCTATTTGACATAGAAAGTTGAAATTTGGCACTAATAGAGAAATTGATGGCCTCATCAGAGCTATATAGTTTTGAAAGTTAAATTTTGACTTAGAGGGCTAGTTTTGGGGAGTAAAAATCGGAAGTGACAAAATTTTTTTTTACTAGGTCATCGAGTGGGACGTCAAATGAAAGCTTGTAGAAACACGAGTATATATAATGTAATAATTGCGAACAATTTTCTTTTTATTATTTTTAAAAAATTTCGAAAAAAATCGCTGTCCTCCCCTTATCTCGAAAAAAACTGATAAAAAAAATTTGAAAAAATTCTGAAATATTCTCCATAGGGTGTAGATTGAATGAAAATTATCACGAGTGCCTTATCTTTAATAACACAGGTCTGCAACAAAAATGCTGTCTGGATGTTTTCAACTGATTTCTATGTATTTAGGTGTTCTGAAAACTAAAAAAATACTCAAGAAATTCCGGAACGTCAGGTTATTTTGCAAAACGCAAAATTTTATTATAAAAAAGGGTTTTTTTGGGCTAACTTGAAGTCATAAATAAATAGGTACAATTTTATTTTGATTACTGTTTTTAAATGTATACAGGCCATAACTATCATTACTTTCTAAATAAAGAACGCCCTGTGTGAGCTAAATTAACAAACATAAAAGTTATAACCAGAACGTGCGCGCTCCGATAGTGTAGAAAGTGGCGCGGTACAATTATGTGTTAACTCGTCATTGTTTTATAGATCTTGGTTCAATATAGTGCAATGTCATCTGTGCGGAAGTGTGTGAATTCGTCTGACAGTTTCTGTTATATTTGTGGCGAATATATGGTATTAAAGCAACAACTTAATATTACGGACTTTGTAAAAAAAGTATACTTCACGTATTTTGGCTTAAAACTTGGAGATCAGGATAAAGTTTGGGCACCTCATAAAGTCTACAAACGATGTGTTGAAGACCTTCGAAATTGGTTTAAGGGCAAGAAAAAAGCTTTCCGATATGCGATTCCTATGGTATGGCGCGAGCAAAAGAACCATAGTGATGATTGTTACTTTAGTTCGTGTAATCTGAAAGGGTATAATTCAAAATGGAAGCAGTCCATTTCATACGCCAATCTGCAATCAGCTATTCGTCCCATCCCTCATGGGACCGAAATACCAGTGCCCAAGGCCCCTGCTACCTTGGAAGAGATTCCAAGTTCTGACGAAGATGGTGCTGTACCTGAACCCGATGACAAGTCAAGTTTTCAATTTGAAGATGAAAGCAGTCCGAAATTGTTTTCCCAGGGCGAGCTAAATGATTTGGTAAAAGACTTGAATCTTCCCAAAAACGCTGCTGAGTTGCTTGGATCAAAGCTCAAAAGCAGGAACTTAATTTTGCCGGGAGTGTCTTCCTCCTGGTTTAGATATCGTGAGAAGCAGTTCACTTCCTACTTTGCCCAAGAGGACGAGTTGGTTTATTGTACCAATATTGAAGATTTGATGGATACATTTAAGATCTCAGACCCAGCACCGTGGCGTATTTTCATAGATTCTTCAAAAAGAAGCCTTAAAGCAGTTCTGCTTCACAATGGCGGTTTCTATGCTTCCATTCCTGTCGGTCATTCCGTACACCTCAAGGAAACCTACAAGAACTTGGAATTGGTTCTTTGCAAATTAAAATATAAAGACCACGGTTGGCAAGTGTGTGCGGTGATTTAAAAATCTTGGGCATGTTGCTCGGACAACAATCTGGGTTTACCAAATTCCCTTGCTTTTGTGTCTATGGGATAGTAGAGACCGAGCAAATCACTGGACCAAAAAGTGTTGGCCTCCGAGGGAGCTTAAAGTTGACGAAAAGACCGTCCTGCATGAAACTTTAGTGCCTCCTCATAAAGTTCTTCTACCACCGCTTCACATAAAGCTGGGATTGATGAAGCAATTTGTAAAGTCACTTCCAAGAGATGGAAATTGCTTCAAATACTTAATATCAAAGTTTCCAGGCCTCTCGAAGGCAAAGTTGAAGGAAGGTGTTTTCGTTGGACCAGATATTAGACGGCTTATGGCTGATCCACAATTCATCACAACCATGACGGATCCTCAAAGAGAAGGATGGATTGCCTTTAAAGAGGTCATAGAGAAATTTTTAGGCAATAACAAAGACCCTAACTACAAACAAATCTTCAAAAGAATGTTAAAAGCATTTCAAGCTTTAGGTTGCCTAATGAGTTTAAAAGTACATTTTCTTCATTCCCACCTCGACTACTTTCGAGAAAATTTAGGAGATCTGAGTGAAGAGCAAGGTGAACGATTTCATCAAGATATTAAGGAGATGGAAAAAAGATACCAGGGAAGATGGAGCGTCTCAATGATGGCAGACTACTGTTGGACACTTCAGAGAGACCTTCCAGATGCTTCCTACAAGCGAAAATGTACCAAAAGGAGTCTCACTGGGAAAAAGAAATGTGTTTAGTGCTTACTAATGAATGTATTTTAGATAAAAAAATAAGTTTTGTTACGCAATTATAAATTAAAAAAAAAATTTTTAGTCTTTTATCTTTTATCTTAAGATGATAACTTGTTTAACATAGATACCTACATTGTCAGAAAACGTGACGTTCTATGACAAAATGAAAGTCATTTTCGGATTCAGTACACCCAAAAACATAAGAATTACGCAAAAAAACCAAAACAGCTCTCAATTTTTTTTTTGCAGACGTGTGTAATTTATCTGGTACATAAAAACAAAAATTTCAAGGTCATCAGTTTTCAGTAAAGATCGGAAAAAAACTTTGTTGTAAACTCATTTGGGGTGTGTTTTGTGAAGTCCTTGTTCATTTTATAACTCCGTAACAAAGCAACGTACGGAACACTAATTGCGCAAGTCCAACTTGCACTTGGCCGGTTATTTAACTTTAACAACGTCTGACCAAATCATTTAGTTATGAGTAAATTAGAGGCGTTGGGGTTTCGCCTCCCTGGTTGTCGCTTGGTGCTCCCCGTTTGTTGGTTGACACCCCCCTATATAATTAGTTCCTGCTTTAGTGTCCTCCTTTTTTTATTTAAAGGAATCCCGGTTATAAGGACTGGAACTTCCTTGAAAAGATCGTTATTTTTAATGGAACATGGTTCGTTAGGAAATTGTGGGGAGCTTTTTGAGTAGAAACTAGGTTTGTATGTTGATTAAATTACTTTACTAAACTGATTTATTATAGGTACGTTGTGGCTTCTCTTCACCAAACTTTACTGGTTTATGGAAGAAAAACGATACCACTAAAAATGATTAGGTGTCAGTGACCACGATCTTCAACAGCATTTGAAAAATTAATATAAACAACTTATTCAGTTGAAGAAGAGTACCTATTGAAATCATTGATTACAACAATTATAATTGGATTGAATTTTATTTTCTATCAAAAGCGTTTTTTTTTTGAATAGTAGATGGTGTAGTATAAAACAAAGTAAAAACCTATTAAGCCATTTCGTTCCTAAAAACATGTTATCGCGATCTCTGGTAAAATGTTTTTTGCCAGTTTTTACCAAAAAATGAAAATGAAAAGGTAATTTAAAATATTGAATCGTGATGTTTGAATTAATTATGTAGTGTGTTTCGAACATATGTTAAAACTGGCAGTTATTACGAAAGTGGTGGGTAAATGACTTTACTATTTTATGGAATTTAGTTTCTTCTTATAAGAATAGTTACTGTTAACTTATCTAAAGTTTTTAGAATCGTACTCTTGAAATACATAATTGAAATACCTTAATTTAAAGAATGCACCCCAGTAATATCAACGGATCCATCTTAAGGGTATAAATTTCAATCTCAAACTTCATTATAATACATGATATACTGTAAGTCACCGATCCATAATGCTTCTATTCTTTTATAAGATGCCGACTTATGTCTTGGAGCTCTAATTGTCTCATTTTCTTGATTGATAACATGTTTTTTAATTGAATACGTTTTGTGTATATGATTTATAAATTTAGAAATTAAATGAATTTTTGCAAACACTATAAATGTTTGGGAATTATTTAAATTTATTACTCACTCAATTACTTTAAACTTTAATGTTGGTGTGTAATATTAAAAAAGTTGCTACTACTTATAAGCCTTGAGGGCATAAGCATATTTATTTTTTTTTTCCTACATAAATAAAATTTAAAATTTTAATCTTATCAACAACATTGGGATTTTGGAATCTTTGGCACAACCGTTATCATCACTACATCAAGCACTTTATTTTTACACTCAACACGCGTTTCGTCGACTATGTTAGCACCATCAGGAGCGATGATTCACTAAATCTAAGAATATAAACTAGACTATTTGTGTAAAGTTAACACGAGATGATAAGTTAGACCAGCGTTTCTCAACTTGTGGGGCGCGCCCCACTAGGAGGGCGTTATTACACTATTGGGGGGGCGCGAGCGTATCGAAAAGAAATTATTATTAAAAACATTCACTAAAAACGTTTAATATAATTTATTGAAAGGAAAGCAAAACAAAATACATTCTGACATAATAAAAAATAAAATACACATTTACACTGATATAATACACCTATAAATAGGATTGTATTAGTGCTGCACAATGTATTTACCTAATAATTAACATATCAGTACTAAATTAAAAACAAATTTAATAATTATTAGTGACTCCCTTGGGCCTGTTTTGCAGAGCAAAGATTTTCGAAGGATGGTTTAATATTAGAAATAAACACTTTGAGTTATTTTTCTATATTTAGTTGAGATCTATATTTTGTTTTCAAAGCAGAAAATCCGGTTTCGCAAAGGTAGAATGTTGAAAATGGTAATAGTATACGAAATGCTCTTGTTTTCAGTGCAGAAAACTCATCATTCATCCCTGCCCAAAATTCAAAGAGTGATTTATTATTAAATTGTCTTTTGATTTCGCCACTTGCCGTGAAGTCTATGAAAATTTCTTCTTCAAAAGTTGAAAGCCCTTCGGGAGTATTTTAAAATGGATCCCTAACCCACTTGTAACTTGCTACCAAGTTGTCGTCAGTAAGAATATACTTTTTAAAATTCTTTGTCAACATGAGTAGATGATTTTCAATGGTTACTAAAACAACTTTCACATGTTGTTCTTCAGCCTTGTTTGTTTTAACACATATACCCACATTTGCAAACATTTCTAGGTTTTCTTGCTTTACATTTCTGCCCTACAATTCTAATTTTCTATAAAAAGCATTAATTTTATCACTTGTATCGAATATATGTGTATTTGTTCCTTGCAGTTTCATCACAAATAAACTATCTCCAAACTTCTCGGCTTCAGGTTGGTTTTCCTCTTCTAGAAAAATGGCGATTTCATTTCCTAATTCATAAACACGTTGCAAACATTTCCCACGTGATAACCATCTTGCCTCGCAATAAAATAGTAACGCTGAATTTTCGGCACCCATGTCTTTACAAAGTGCAGAAAAAATTCTAGATTTTAGGGGTCTCATTTTAATATAATTTACTAAGGTTACAACTGTAGTGAGCACAATATTCAGAGCAGGACTCATTTCTTTGGAAGCCAGAGCTTATCTGTGGATCATAAAATGTGTCCACACACACACAGTGGAGATTTTCGTTTCACCAGTGCTTGTATACTTTGAAATCTTCCAGACATTCAATGAGCACCATCGGTACATATTCCGACGCAATTTTTCCACTCCATATATGTCTCGTTTATAAAACCATTTAAGATAGCAAATAATGCGAGTGATGTTACTTTGAGTTCTACTGGTTTGCAGAAAAATAGTTCTTCTACTGCTGACATACCATCACAAAATCGAACATAGGCAATGAAATGAGCATCTTTATTGCTATCTGTTGCCTAATCAAGCTGAATTGAAAACAATTTGTCACGCAGCTTCCCGAAAAGCTGATGCTGTACATCTTCAGCTATATCACCAATTCGACTGGCAACAGTGTCATTTGATATAGGTATGGAAAGCAATTGTTTGGCAAAATTATCTACAAACATAGTTTCTACGATCTCAATTGGTGCTGGCAAGACAAGCTCTTTACCAATGGTGTGAGGCTTTTTACATCTGGTTATTTTATATGAAACTTTGTAAGAGGCAAGTAAAGCTTTTTCATTCACAGACAAAGTTTTTTTAAAAAATTATTTCTGCTTTACATGTGATTTTAATTCGAATAATTCTCGGAGTTTGTTAAGGTATTCACTATGAAGCGTTACCAAATGTCGTTTGAGTTTATTTGGTTTGATGCTGTCTGCTGCCAATATTTTTGAGCAAATAGCACACAGGGGCCTTTCTTCTTCATTTACTTCACTACTGGTAAACCCTAAATTCAAATATTCTTAAGAATATTTTCTTGATTTTATTTTCGGAACCACGCTCGTCTGTGCACTTATTGATGCTTCACTATCGTTTAATGCTCGCATACGCCCACTTAAAAATTTATTCATGATTCTGTATAAATTTACTGCCGTGAATACTTAATACCTTAAATTTCATTTAACACGTAAATTACAACATACACATTCACGATAAATCCGATAGCAGTAGTTCAATTACAGCCCGTCTCGGCTGAGACGGGCTGTAATTGAACGAGGTGCAGCATTTATACACTTTTGGGCAGACTTTCCGAATGTTCGAAACAACGCGGAAGTTCTCGCGAGGCCGCTACCGATATGTTGGACGTGACAGAGAGCAATAGAGAGGCATCGATTCTAGTTTTGTCAACGCAGCAGATATGTGTTTGCCAAATAAATTTACTTATTCTTGGTAGTTTTTAAGTATGTAATTAAGGTCATAGTATAGTTTTAGCATCAAAATACTGAAAATACATTATTATTCCATGCATTGTTATTGTATGAGAGGGGGGAGGTACGATGAAAATTATATTTGAAAATTGGGTGGCAAATACTGAAAGGCTGAGAAACGCTGAGTTAGACATCACATCGTCGTCTCGGTTAGTACGGAATTACTAGCACTTAACAAAGAGGTTTTTAAAATATTTTTTTAAGTTACGCAAAGATCACTCAACAGTAACCATCTTTTTATTTAGCTAGTGATGGGTGGAACTCAGAGAACCCACTTTTTAAAAACTCACAAGTTCAAAAATAAAACTTATATTTCTTAAAAACGAAATTGAATGTTACCATTCGATGCAAACACTGAACGGAAAATAATACATTTGCAAATTTATAATTTTGGTCTTATCTTAATGTAATTAATACATATGAGAAAATATAGTCTAAGTTTTGGGAACTGCTGATAAATCAATTAGTCGTCTTCCTTATCTTATATAGGAGGTTCCTTTGTAAAGGGTTCTATAACTAACTTATTAGATATGCCATCTTAAGATAAGAGCTCCTGAATATATGTACATACATAAAAACAAATAATAAAAAAAGTATTATTATTAGTAAAAAAAAACTTTAATTGTGTCAATAATAATAAATAAACAAATAAACTAATATGAGCTGCTCTTTTTAGGCTTGGTGATTCTCGTCACCTCCAAAGGCGATCCCTTCACCAGAATGCACCAATCGCACCGTTTTTTCATCTAATCGAATTTTTTTTTAAAGATTGATGTTATCGCTATCTCCACCGATGACACTTTAACTTTATCTTCATATGAAGAAACGGTCTAAAGCTAAAGCAAATAAGGCGAATAACGAAGGTGGGAAAATTCCAAAAATTGTTGCACACACAAACGAACTGTGGATATTGTCGTGATACAGGAAGAAATTCATATCGCTCCCAAGCTTCAGCCGTTTTCTAACTAACAGAAAAATCGTAAGAGATGTTTAGAATTGTTTAACAACGGTTTTCATGAATGATTTGTTGAACTTTGACGATGATTTAACACGTGGTTGTACGCGAAGGTCATCCGGAACGCTAGTAGTCTACTACCTATGTTCGGGAGGCCTCAAACCTCTAAAACCACTCGAAAATTTATGGCTCAGTATTTCGCCCTCATATACTCTCCGAATCATTTCGTACGTTTCGGTAACACTTTTCCCAAGTTTAAAATTTTACACACCCTTGCGGTTTTTTTCTCGTCTCGTATCCAAACGTCCATATAAAACAAATAAAACAAGCTAGCAGGCTGAACATAGCTCGCAGAGTTGTTAGAGATGGATCTACGATATAACATCAATCCGGAAAGTTTTGGAACAGACCCCGTGTAAATCAAATAATAATAAAACAAAAACCAAATGTATTTATTAAAATCCGAAATGACAGTAATATATTAGTCGCCATAAGCACGAAAGTTTTTTTTTTTTCTGTTTTATTGGCCTCACGAGGTTGGATATTGGCCATGAGCTTGTTTTTAGTATCCGTCTGTCTGTCACACCCGATTTTCTCCGAAACTATTTGTCATAGAAAGTTGAAATTTGGTAATAATATAGGAACTGATGGCCTCATCAGAGCCATGTAGTTTTGAAAATTAAATTTTGACTTAAGGGGGGTGAAATCGGAAGTAAAAAAAAAAAAAAAAATTACTAGATCATCGAGTGTGGTGTCAAATGGAAGCTTGTGAAAACACGAGTAAAATATATATATATATATATATATATATATATATATATATATATATATATATATATATATATAGATATATATATATATATATATATATATATATATATATATAGATATATATATATATATATATATATATATATATATATATATATATATATATATATATATATATATATAATGTAATACTTGCGCGCACTTTTCTTTGTATTATTTTTAAAAAATCGCGAGAAATCGCTGTTCACCCGCCTTATCTCGAAAAGTACTTATCAAAAAAATTTTGAAAAAATTCTGGAATATTCTCTACGGGGTGTAGATTGAACGAAAATTATCACGAGTGCATTACCTTTAATAATTTATCTGGTATATAAAAAAAAAAAAAAATTTCAAGGTCATCAGTTTTCAGTAAAGATTGGAAAGAAACTTTGCTGAAAACTCATTTGGGTGTGTTTTATGAAGTCATTGATTATTTTATACCTCTGTAACAAAATTTTTTATTCTAAAAGCAATCAACGTATGGAACATTAATTGCGCAAGTTCAACTTGCGCTTGACCGGTTATTTTTTTTGGAAATCATAATGTCTAGCAGCTAGCGCCGGATTCGATTCAACAACCAACTCTTGGCAGGCTCTATACCACCGCGTTACCGAGGCCGGCGAAAGAGATTTTAATTAATAATAAATTATAATCTATTCTTTTCAGAATATTATGACTTAAATTTTATTAGATTAGATGGTATGCTCAGTTTGATAAGTGGATACTTCTAAATTACTATTCTTAGTGTTAAAATTGTAAATGTCATTTCAAAATTGACATCTACTATATAATTGATACTGTCAATATGTGAAAATTATGTTTGAAACAAGTTAGGGTAATTTAGTGCCTATATTATAGTTTTATCAATTTATCTTAGCTAAATATCATCGTACATACTATATTTTTAGAGTCCTGTAGGAAAACTGGCACAATTGTTATGTAAAATGTGTAGTTTTTCTTTATCAGTACAACCGATATTTTATTGGTGAATAAAATTACATTAACCTAGTCTACTTGAAATAAAAGAATCTACAATTTATATTTTGCTTTTGTATTTCAGTAGTCTTTAAAACGATATGGAACTTCTTATTTACAATATGTGTTTGTTATTCTATTGTTACAGAAAAGTATTGCAATCGTGCAAAAATCAGAGTCAAAGATTTTTCCTTTTCTTCACGTTTTAGGGTTTCTAAATCACGAAAAATAGTCACTCGTTTTCGTCGGTGTGACTGTTGATCTTTTGGTCAGTCGGTTGGCACGATAACTCTCGAATAAAATGAGACATCAATTTCTTTCTTAGTTCATAGATCCAACAAGAAGATGAATCCTATAGTTTTTGAGCGGTATCGCTTCACGCCAAAGGGGCAAAAGGAGAAGGGGCCGATAAATTTAAAAGGTTTTATAGTAATATGGAAGTTTTCCCTGGTTTTTTTGTAGAGTTATAAACATTTTTTATGCGTAAATATTTATAGTAAAACATATAAGGGAGAAAAGGGGTGGGGCTGGAATTAGAGGAGGTTGTTCCCTACATATCTTGTTATACAGTCAGTCCAAAAAGTCTCCATACACCACCTGCTTTCTATACTATTTTTCTGTTATGTTAAACTAATTAATTTAAACTATGAGGAAACATGTTTAAGTTAATATTTGAAACTTAACCAACAAGGATTAGTATTAAAAACAATGGAACGTTTTATTTAGAAGTTAGATCATTGTTATAAAAATGCAAACAAAATTAATGTCAAAAAAGTCTCCATACACTTAACAATTACCAGTAATAGTTTGACGGAGTTTAACGGAAAATAACAACGTATAAACTAATATTTAGTGGGACCGCCGTTGGCCTTGATAACTCCTGTAACCTTTTTGTCATGCTTGCAACCAGCTTTCTAGTAACTTCTGCTGGCATGTTCTCCCACTCGTTCAATATTCTGTTTTTTATTTCTTCTCTATTTGAAACATTATGTTTGCTAATCCGCCGTTTAAGTTTCTCCCATAAATGCTCTATGGGATTAACATCGGGTGATCGCGGAGGTGTATGAAGCTGCTGTCGCACATTAGGGATCATCCATTCTCGCACCAAATTTGCGGTATGTTTCTAAATAAAATGTTCCGTAGTTGTTTTTAATACTAATCCTCGTTACTTAAGTTTCCAATATTAATTTAAACATGTTTTCTCCTACGAGTAGTTCCAATTAATTAATTAAACATAACAGAAAAATAGTATAGGAAACAGGTGGTGTATGGAGACTTTTTGGACTGACTGTATATCTTTTTCTGAGTGAGTTTTTGAAGTCTAGGAATCCAAAAATTAGGTTATTTTTGCATTGCTTCCAAGTTGAACCCAGAAAGAGGTTAAAGGGAGCTGAGGTAGTTTAATATTGTATAGCTTGAATTGCAATTTGAGACATTTGGTTGAAGTAATGGACAAATTTTAAGCATTACTTATAGTAAAGTAATGGACAAATTTTAAGCATTACTTATAGTAAAATATGTAAGAGGTTAAAGGGTGACGTAGGGTTTAATTGCTTTCTATATATGGTGGTATAGATCTTTTTCGAAGTTTGTGGAGTAGAGGAATCTGAAAGTTAAGTTATTTTTCATTGCTTTTAATTTTAATGGGGGAAGAGATACAAGAGGTGGAGTGGTCAACTATTAGTTTCAATAGTATTATGAGAATTTTTCCAGTTTTTTGGTTGCGAGAATGAACTAATTTTAAGCATAATTGTTTATTTACTATATATATTTATTCAACGTATAAGAGGTGAGAAAGGGAGTTACGAGGGTGATTTCGTATTTATTGTGCTATGGTTATTATTTAGAGTTCTTTGAAACAAAGGAGTGGGAATGATTAGATATTTTATAGTTTCAATATTACTCTAAGAATTTTGCCTGATTTTTAGATAAGATATTTCACGAAATTTTAAGTAATCATCTATAGTAAGAGATAAAAATAGTGGTTGCGTATATATCATAATATACTTCTATTTTACTGTTCTTGAATTCTCATTATTCCCAATTTTAACAAAAATAGTATGTAGAGGGGATTGAGATCAGGTTACACAGAACCTTAAAAATTTTTAAGTGGATTATAGAAAAAGTTTTAGAAATACACACAGCTAAATTGGCAGAAACTTACTTACCTCTGACAAAGTAGGTAAATTATTATTGCTTTTACGTCCCTTGCTAAAGGAAAACAATTACCTACAAGGTTTGCTTTTCTTTACGTTTTAGTGTCCTTGGATAGCAAAATTAGTCTATCCGACTGTCAGGCTGTCGGTCTGTTGGCACCATAATACTGGAATGAAATGATATTATAATATTTGAAATAGAGACCAAACCTATAGTTTGTGAGCGACGTTATTTTAAAGAAAAAAGGTGAACGTGGTGAGTGGCGATATGTTGTATGATTTTATTCATATTACTAAAAATTAACTTTCTTTTTACTTGAGAAAGTTAAATGTAGTACTTATTTTGGAACTTCATGTTTGCAAGGAAAGTACGGAATAAATCAGTTTACCGACTTTTTTTTATGTATTTGCCAAAATTTAAATTGTACTCACAAATTGTACGAAGATTTTTTCCTAGATATTACTATTGCATTGCTATTATTCTTAAAAGTAAGCAAAGAAAAATTTTTTGCTTTCGCACTTAATATTACAGGGTTCATGTTTGTGTTATTTAATTGTAAGACAAAATTTTTATATTATTTACCTGCATGATAAATTCGAATATAAGCAGCAAAGGCATAAGGATTTCCATTTTTGACAGAGAAGTTAAAGTCTAAGAATGGAGAATAAATCATAATAGGATAAAAACAGATGCTCGAGGAACACCTTTTACCACTGGAGAAGAATGTGATAGATCGACTACGAATTGGTTTGAAATTCTTATAATTAGACTTCTGTTCAATACATAATTAGCAAATCACTGACAATTCTTTACGTTAAAACCAACGTATTAGGTTGAGCCAATAACGTGTTATTATTGAAAAAATAGACAGCTGTAGCTAAATCAAGGAGAGCTATGTTGGTTGCAAAACCTGCATTTTAATTTAAAACTAAAATAATTACAGGATTTCTTAACTTTTTAGGCACGTTAGGAAAATGTAACTTTATTTTTTCGAAAATGTTGTCTAAATTTGTTTTGAAACTTTTGAGGTGATCCCGTCGGTAACATTCGTATCAATAAA
Source organism: Pachyrhynchus sulphureomaculatus (assembly GCA_019049505.1). NCBI lineage: Eukaryota > Metazoa > Arthropoda > Insecta > Coleoptera > Curculionidae > Pachyrhynchus > Pachyrhynchus sulphureomaculatus. The sequence continues at coordinate 159,423,039 of CM032449.1, forward strand.
AATTGGTTCAAGATGAACTTTAAGGATACTTTTCTTCTCGATACGTATTTCTCTTATAAATATGTATCGATTATTATCGATTATTTGCATGTCAGCGTGCAATATTAAATTGCTACTTTATTCAGTGCCGATGAAATAAAAATAAAATTATGTTCATTGCCATTTTATGTATATAAAAAATCGAATATTAATATTATATATTAAAGGGTATATTAATTCAGCTTTCATTCACTCGATATGCACTCATAAAAGTAAATTTCAATCCAATTATCTACACTTTTATTTTTGTACATCTACAGAATATGACGAATAATATATAATAATAAATTTTTACTTTTAGCCTTATATACATTTACTGAAGAAATATATACTTTCGGTTTTAATATAGAATGTAGAAGGTATATTAAAAACAACAAAACGTTAACCTATATTACGCACGTATATTATAATATTTTAATATATACGTCAGTTTATCTGCAATAATTGCGTAAAATTTAAAACAAGAGATTACTTAATATACATACTGTAATGTAAGAAATAGTTTACAGAAAACTAACTTAACGAGAACCTACAGCAGGGGTGCTCAAATGGTCGATCGCGATCGACAAGTCGATCGCGAGTGCTTTTTGAGTCGATCTCGAGAAAAAAATTCCGATATAGAACTATTCACAGATTTTGTTTTAGGTAACTAAAATAAAATGTAATGAATAAACTACTAAAATTTATTCGATCCACAATTAGGCCAGAATAACCCCTCATCACTTTCTTTTATCGTAATAACCCCCCCTGCTAGCGACAAAAGGCGGCTTTATCAAAGGAACGCGCTGTACTTCTCAAAGAAAAGCCGCGTTTTTGATTCCCGCCGATTTTTCTAGAAACTTCGGGCGGTGTGTTTGACGGGAACATTCGAGACTTCGTTCGCGCCGATATAAATGTTGCGCCTGCAGGAATAGGAGTCAGTCTGAGTTGTAACTTGAAGGGGATACATCGATACAAAGTTTATTAATAAATAGTCCAAAATGAGTGCGGCGAAGAAAAGTAAAACTTATCATTTTAATAAACGATTGGGAGGAAGAATTTTTCTTTTGTATGGTAAAGGATAAGTGCATTTGTCTCATTTGCCGTGCGTCAGTTGCAATACTTAAGCGTGGGAACTTAGAGCGGCATCATAAAAACAGTTCATAAAAACTATGAAAAGGATTTTCCGTCACAGAGTGAATTAAGAAAACGAAAAGTACGTGATTTGATAACTTGTTTGAAAAAAGAACAAACCATGTTCACAAGACCAGCCAAACAATCAAAAGCTGTAACGATCGCATCATTTAAAATATCTCATATATTGGCGAAACACAAGAAACCATTTGATGATGGATTGGTTATGAAGGAAGCATTTATTGAAGCGGGTGAGACTTTATTTGGAGATTTTAAAAATAAAACAGAGATTATGTCTGCTATTAGAGAACTTCAGTTATCTCGTCCGACTGTCACAAGGCGTGTTGAAGTCATGAGTCAGGACATGGCAGATAAACTAAAACATGATATCATGGAATGTACATACTTTTCTTTACAGTTCGACGAATCCACCAATATAACAGACACTGCCCCCAGCTGTGTATTTTTATTCGAATGGTATTCAATGACATGTCGGCTAAGGAAGAGTTTTTGACAATGATTCCTCTGAAAGGAAAGACCGTGGCGAAGATATATATGACATTTTCTTCAATTTTATAACAAACTACAAGCTACCAATATATAAACTAGTGTGCATTACAACCGATGGAGCACTAGCAATGACTGGAAACGAAAACGGTTTTGTGGCATTGTGTCGAGCTAATGATGAGCTTCATTTTTCCATTGCATTATACATCAACAAGTTTTGTGTTCAAAAAAGTTCTAAAAATGGAGGAGATTATGGGCATTGCAATAAAAATTGTGAATTCTATCCGTGCACGTAGCTTGCAACGACGGCTCTTTAAATTGCAGTTGGAAGATAGTGAGTCAGCTGAACACACTGATTTAGTTCTTCACACGGACGTCAGGTTGAGTCGCGGAAAATTCCTAGAAAGGTTTCAAGAATTATTGCCCGAAATAACAGCTTTTCTGGACGAAAGAGGTGATGACACTCAGATGCTGAAAAACGGAAAATGGCTGACTGATTTGGCATTTTTGACAGACATCACAATGCATTTAAACACCATTAATTTGGAGCTTCAAGGTAAAGGAAAAAAACTATTATTGAGATGATTAGCGCAATAAACGCATTCAAAAGTAAATTGCAACTTATGATAGATCAACTGAAAAGAAACGATCTGAAAAATTTTCCATCTTTGAAAGCAAGGATTCCTCAGTTGAATTATGATATTTATGAGGCAGAATTATCAAATATTTTGGGCCAATTCGAAATACGTTTTTATGATTTCACTAAATCGGCAAATATCGCATCATTTATGAGTTATCCTTTTTCGTGTAAAAACATTGAGGAATTAGCTACTGAAATAGCAAGTCAGTTTAACATGGACTCATGTTCTGTTGAAAATGAGTTAGTGCAGATTATATCAGATATACATCTCAAAGCCACAGCATCTGATACAAAATTCTGGTGTTTTATATCTGAAGATAAATATCCGAATCTAAGGCAAATCGTCCTTCAACTGACGGCAATGTTTGGGTCAACTTACTTGTGCGAGTCTGCATTTTCTGAAATGAAGATAATTAAGTCAAAATATCGCAATCGACTAATTGACGAATATATGTCATCATGCTTGCGATTAGCACTCGGTAATTACGTACCATCTTATGAAAAGTATGCTGAGGACATGCAGTGCCACGCTTCAACATCCAAAGTCACTCTTTAGTTAAGTTTAGACACTAGAACTCGTTTGTTTTGTAAGAACCAATGAACTCGAAATTTTGAATAATTATGAGTTTTTTCATTGACATTTTAGAGCAGACCTACACTTACCTTGACTAAAAAATGCATATTGTGAGGAAAACTAATATGTATGCCACGAGACACCCTACCTAGACGACAATCCTGCATCACACTTACTTGCAGCCTCTCGGAGTCGATCGATCGTAGTCTAACAATATTGAGGTAGATCGCCAGCAGTTCAAGTTTGAGCACTCCTGACCTACAGCGTTTATTTTTTACGATATGCACAATTTCCATATGGCTTGTATAAGCACTAATAGAAAACAATATTTAGACAGCTACTTCTTACTCAAGAGTTCTCGTACTAACAAATTGCCAGATCGCCTGGCCGACAGTCAGATAGACAGATCGACGAAAATGGAAAAATATGTTTTTTTTTATTTAATGATCCGAAGAGAAGAATAAAACCAAAATTTCGGAGGGCAATTTTCGCAGGAATATAATACTTTCCGTTAGCAAGGGAGTAAATAAAATAATTTACCTGCTGTGCCATAAGCACATTGTCGCCAAACTTGTACTATATTCAACTCAAGAGTTTTTTAGGTTACTCTTTATTCGGATGTCAATCGCTTCTATTCAAACTAGACATAATGAAACAACGAGAATTCTGAAATGAAAGTATATTACGATATATACGTAATCACCCTTTCAACCACACACCCGAACCTTTTCGCACCATATATATATACATATATTTTATTTTAAATAACCGGTCAAGTGCAAGTTGAACTTGCACAATTAGTGTTCCGTTCGTTGTTTGTTTTTAAAATAAAAAATTTTGTTAGGGTGGTATAAAATGATCAGTGACTTCACAAAACACACCCCAAATGAGTTTTCAACAAAATTTGTTTCCAATCTTTACTGAAAACTGGTGACCTAGAAATTTTGTTTTTTTTATATACCAGATAGATTATTAAAGGTAATGATAATTTTCGTTCAATCTATACCCCGTGGAGAATATTCCAGGATTTTTTCGAAATTTTTTGATCAGTACTTTTCGAGATAAGGTAGGGAACAGCGATTTTTCACGATTTTTTAAAAGTAATACGAAGAAAAGTGTGAGCAAGTATTACATTATATATATATTTTTTACTCGTGTTTTCACAAGCTTTCATTTGACATTACACTCGATGACCTAGTAAAAAAATTTTTTTTTCACTTCCGATTTCACCACTCAACACGAATCCCTTAAGTCAAAATTTATATTACGGTGATATAAAATGATCAGTGACTTCACAAAACACGCCCCAAATAAGTTTTCAACAAAGTTTATTTCCAATCTTTACTAAAAATTGATGACCTTGAAATTTCGGTTATCTTTTTATATACCAGATAAATTATTACAGGTAATGCACTCGTGATAATTTTCGTTCAATCTACACCCCGTGGAGAATATTCCAGAATTTTTTCAAAATTTTCTGATAAGTACTTTCCGAGATAAGGCGGGTGGACAGCGATTTTTCGCGATTTTTTAAAAATAATACAAAGAAAAGTGCGCGCAAGTATTACATTATATATACATTTTTTACTCGTGTTTTCACAAGCTTTCATTTGACACCACACTCGATTACCTAATAAAAAATTTTTTTTTTTCACTTCCGATTTCACCCCCCAAAACTAACCCCTTAAGTCAAAATTTACTACATGGCTCTGATGAGGCCATCAATTCCTATATTAATACCAAATTTCAACTTTTTATGACAAATAGTTTCGGAGAAAATCGAGTGTGACAGACGGACAGACAGACAGACAGACAGACAGTTCCGTTCCGTACGGAACACTAAAAATTTATTTCAAATAAATATCCAATATCCCAATTAAAAACCAGAAAAAACCTCATGATACTATGAAAGGATACAATGACTTCTACTCTTTTCAAATTTTTCCCATATTTAACTATAGAAATAATAAAAAGAAGATAATGTGGTGTATTCAAAATTTACAAGATCCTCCCGTCTCTTTCACCCCCTGCCTCTATTAAAATTGAAAATAATGAAAAAATAACGTAATTTTTATGTTACTACAGTCCAAGAACACTGAAAAGGACATATGACCCAATATATATGAAGCAATCCCTCTAATCGCCTACCTTACCTCATTAAATGCTTATCTATTTTACTATAAATATATTTAAAATTTATTAATTACATCAACCAAAAATTCTCAGAATACTACTAAGACTATGCTGAACTAATATTTAACAACCCCGACACCTTTCACATCCTTCTTGAATTAAAATTTCAAGTAATGAAGCAAATAACCTAAATTTTTAATTCCTCTACTTGAAAAACCGTGAAAAGAACATATAACGAGTTATCTACTAAACAACCCTTCTAATCTCCTCCCCCACACTTTGTTTTACTATAAATATTTATACACAATATTTGCTTATTATCTTAACAAAAAACCTGGAAAAATTATCATATAACTATTAAAACCATACAAAAATCGATCTTCACCCCTCTCACCGCCTTCCCCTTAGGCGATATTACACAAAAAGTGTAGGCTTCACCAACTTATTAAGTATTATATAAACCAAGTTTCAAATTGACAGTTCATTTCATTCGAAAGTTATCGTGCCAACTGACCGACAGACAGGCAGACCTATGAAAATGAGCGACTATATTTTTAGTGTTCCGTGCTGACCGCTTATGAGATTACTTCGGTTTCCGTCCGGTAAAAAAAAAAAAAATTACCAGGGCATCGAGTAAGGTGTCAAATGAAAGTTTATGAAAACACGACTTTAAAAATATATATGATTTAATACTTGCGCACACTTCTCTTTGCATTATTTTAAAAAAATTGCCAAAATTTGCTGCCCCTTCCACCTATCTTGACAAGTACTGTTCACAATATTTTAAAAAATTCTGGAATATTACGCATACGTTTGATAATTTATTTGGTATTAAAAAAGACTGAAAAGTTTTTGGTCTAGCTATTTAAAATACCAAAGACACAACCGATTGTTGTGTCTTTGGTCGCTTCGGGCGGCTTTCACCGCCTGGTGTCCACTCAGCTGACTGCCGATTTGATTCCGATGTGTAACAGTTGATCCATTTTTCATCCATTGTCACGTATCGCATGAAAAAGTTCTTTTTATTTCGTTTAAATAGGTCCAAACAGCACTCAGAATCATCAACACGTTGTTGTTTTTGATCCACTATAAGCAAACGCGGTATCTATTTCGAACAGAGCTTTCTTGTGCTCAAATGTTCATGCAAAATAAGACCAACACATTCTTTTGATATCTTTAGGGTGTCAGCCATCTCACACAATTTCACTTTACCGTCATCCAAGACAATTTTGTGAATTTTTTTGATATTTTCCGGTGTAACCACCTCATTTAGGCATCCAGAACATTCAGTATCATTTGTATCTATACGACCGCGTCTAAATTCAGTACACCAGTAAATGATGAGTGATTTTCCAGGGGCAGAATCTCCGTATCACTTATCAAGCCATTGCTTTGCTTGAACTGTATTTATTCCCATCAATAAACAGTGTTTAATCAACACACGAAATTCGTAGCGTCACTAAAACCACTGTACCTTGTAAATTAATCATCGACATATCATGACACGTATCGTTTGAAGGTTGGTACTTCCTAAAAATCATATGTATTTTTTGAAAAGGGCAACAGCTATGTGTCAGATCAAAAACTTTTAAGCCTATGTGTTATGTTGCTTAAAAATATGATGGATGTTTTGTTAATATACTTTACAGTACATTACTGTTCACGACAAAAGAATTTTATTTTATTTGTTTATAATTAAACAAATATTTAGGTAGTAAATATTTGTTCTACACGTCTATTAATTATTAGATTCTATTGGCTATCAGGTAGCTAAGATGTTATAACTATTATACATTATTGACTAAGAAAAAACGCGAAAATGCTTATTGGATCTTAAGATGTTTGATTAAAAACCTGTCAGGGATCTAATTAACTTAGCCTAGGTAAGGATTTTATTTTATTTTAAAAGCAATAACCGAAACACTAATTGCCCAAGTCCGACTTGCACTTGGCCGTACTTTTCTTTATCAAGAAAAATAAAACAGAAGAAAAGGATATCGTGAGACTATATATAATACTAGCCATGCCCGCGGCTCCGCTCGCGTGGACTTGATTTACCTTTATCGTCACTACTTATTCGTTATATTTATATTATTATATAGCTCGAGGGGCCTTAGAGGCCCATTGCTTGGTTGCATACTGGTCTTTTGTCTTCAGTGCGGGATTCCCATTAACTCCAGATCTTGCTTTACTGCCCGAATCCATGTAGATAGAGGTCTACCCTTGCTTCTTCTTCCAACCACTCCTCTTATTAGGGCTTGCTTTGCCTGTCTTTCTTCCTTCATCATTGCCACGTGTCCCAACCATCTTAATCGATGGCTTCTTTTGATTTGGCTTATAAGGGGATTCGTACATAGGCATTTTAATTCGTAGTTTGTTCTTCTTCTCCACAGTCCCTCTTCTTTCCTTCCTTCGTAGATTCTTCTCAAAGCTTTCCTTTCCCACACCTCCAACGTCTCCTGTTCTCTTGCATTCAGTTTCCACGTTTCGCATCCATATGTCACCGTGGGTCTGACAACTGTCGCATATATGTTTTCTTTTGCTTTTCTTGATACATTCTTTGATTTCAATATTGGATTCATTGCCCCCAAACATATCTGTCCTTTCGCTATTCTTTCTTGTATCTCCGTCCTTTCTTGTCCGCTCTCTGTTATTGTTACCCCCAGATAATTAAATTTGTCTACTTTTTCAAACATATATCTTTTCCCTAATTTGTTTATTATATCTAAACTTTTGTTGTTTTTATTATCCTTCTTCTTTGTAATTTCCATGTATTTTGTTTTTTCTTCATTTATCACACTGGATCCCCCTGCCTTAATCCTCTCTTCACCTTAAACTTGTCTGATACTTTGCCCTCAACCAACACTTTATTTTCTATACCATTCAGGGTCATTCTCATCATGCGAATCAATTTACTTTCAATTTTTAGTTCTTCCATTATCGTGTAGAGTCTTTCTCTATTTACAGAGTCATATGCTTCTCTGAAATCCACAAAGACCAAGTGTAGTGCCAAATTTTGTTCTAAGATATTATCTTGGATTTGCTTAATCGAAAATATCTGGTCTGTAACCAAACTATTTTTCCTCAACCCACACTGGTATTCTCCCAGAATAGACTCGGCTTTCTCTTCTAGTCTGTTTTTGATAGTCACCACTACTATTGGTATATAATTAGCACATATAGTTTTTTCTCCTTTTTTGTATATTGGACAAATGAGCGACTCTCTCCAGCTCACTGGCACCTTTTTTGTTTCCGATATTTCTTGCACCAACCGGCATATTTCATTTTCCAGATCTACTCCTCCAGCTTTTATCATTTCTACTGTTATACAATTTCCACCCGGGGCCTTATTTTTTTTTGGGTTCTGAGTATTTCTCTTATTTTTTCCCTCCTGCCCTTCAGTTAATTTTTGCTTCCTATTTCTCATTCAACTCCTCATTTTTATCTCCATTTAATATTTCTTTAAAGTATTCCGCCCATCTATTCAGTGTTTCTGCCAAGCTTACTGCTAAACTTCCATCTTTTTTCCTACATATTTATGTTTATTCCCTTTGTATTTTATAAAAAAAAAAAAACATATAAATCGGATAAGTGGTTTCTTGAGTGCTAAGCGCACTAATGGCCAGACAGACAGACAGAGAGACGTTACGTTTTATATATATTATAGATTTTTTTTAATATATATTAAATTAAGAATTAAAAAAAAAAACACGTAAATCGGATGAGTGGTTCTCGAATGATAAGCACACTAACGGACAGACAGACAGAGAGACGTTGCGTTTTATATATATTATATAGATTATTATTATTATTACATAACCTAGCCAGAGAAACATATGTATGAATTAAAAAAACACGTAAATCGGATAAGTGGTTCTCGAGTGATAAGCGCACTAACGGATAGACAGACAGACAAACAGACAGAGATACGATGTATTTTATATATGTTATAGATGTAATAAAATATGTATCTATAACCTGGTCGGAGAACATATGTATGAATTTAAAAAATCACGTAAATCGGATAAGTGGTTGTCCAGTGATAAGCGCACTAACGGACAGAGACAGACAGACAGACAGACAGACAGACAGACAGACAGACAGAGAGACGTTGCAGTTTATATATATTATAGGTATAGATTATTATTATTATTATATAACGTGGCCAAAGAATATATGTATGAAATTAAAAAAAGACACGTAAATCGGATAAATGGTTATCGCGTGATAAACGCACTAATGGACAGGCAGACAGACAGAGAAACACCGTATTTTATATATATTATAGATTATAGATTATAAATATTCTCTGCTACATAATATTGTTCCATATTTAATGGTTTAATATGTGTATTGCAAGGGAACGCGCTAGCGGAAAACTTTTTACCGACTTCATTCACTATTATCGTCACTGCTCATTCCTTATGTCACCTATCGTAATAAAATATAGCCTATATCCTGGTCAGAGAACATATGTATGTTTTAAAAAAAAAGTATATTGTATTATAATTTGGATAAGTGGTTGTCCAGTGATAAGCGCACTAACGGACGGACGGACGGACGGATGGACGGACGGACGGACGGACGGACGGACGGACTGACGGACATACATATAACATATTGCACTACCGAAGATATAAATTCCATAGCAGGTCATAACATTGTATTTAACAAATACATTTCTAGAATGTTCTTCATGATATTTTAGCTATTCATCATCACCATCATCGACAGCATTGCATCCAATCGTGTCCTGCTAATCTTTTAATGTCGTTCGTCTATCTTCATTGTGGTCTACCTCTGCATCTTTTGTATTCTTTACGCCTCCATTCAACTATACGGCTGTCCATCTGTTAGCATTCAGCCTTACGATATGCCCCTCCCAATTCCACCTTAATATACATATTCGTGGTATTAAATCTGTCACTTTTGATCTTCTTCGTATTTCGATGTTAGAAATACGATCTTGGAGTTATCTATTACCCTTAAAATATTTTTGATATATGAAACATTATGTTACCTCAATACATCACTCCGTAAGATAGAAGATAGTTGGCTAGAAAATAATTGGCTATAACATAAAATAAGGAATATAATAACACTGACTAAACATATGTCTAAACAAATTTCATAATAATTTACAAATGCCTGATATATGTGATTCCTATGGTAATTTTGAATCCAATTTCACACAAAATTGATTTGATCTGTATATGGAACTGACATTCTATTTGGAATGGAATAAGTACACTATCATGCAGAGACATAGATAAACTGTATTAAGCGGTTACATACGTCTCGAATTTTCCTAAAACGGGTGTAATGCCAGCCTAAACTTTGTGTGGTGTAATTCGTATTAATAAACTCTCGTTAATTAGAGAATACGACATATTTTTTCTAAAATACACTTTTATGAAGATAACCAAGTTAAAAACTAAAAAATTTTAGGTATAACTCGCAGTTCATTTAAGAAAAAAATTTGTTTTTTTCATTTAGACACAACTTTATTGTACACTTTTGGTGCTTTTCAAACCCAATACAAAAATCCTATTTAATTTGTCTATAGCAAAATAGGTTTTAATATTTGCGGATTTTTTCGTTTCACGCTAATAATTCAGATTACTCATATAGTGCAGGCTTCTAGGCGGATACTGTATGAAATTATTTTTACATATCTTATCCTTCAATCGTGCCCGTTCGTATTCTTGAGAAAATGTATTTCGAGAACATTTTTTGCCATTAGTGTAGTCTTTGGTGTGCTAACAAGGGCGCAAGAGTCTTTCTCTTTATAAGTTACCAAACGTTTTCAGTAGAATTGGCATCAGGCGATTGTGAGGGCCACTCTAATATCTTATCGTGGGCCCAAGCGACGTGATTTTCTCCCAGCAAAGGTTTCTTCAACGTGCTTCAGAATTTGACATCATGAGCACGAAAATATTGTCGAATGATCTCATGGGACACATTAAAACCCGATTTTCTTAATTTTGCCGCTCAATTTCGGGCCCCGTGCAAATAAAAACACCAATCGTTTATCGACTTTCGGAGTGACTTTGCTTACCAAGCACGTTTTGGCAAGTCGTTGACATTTTTCGTCTCAATATAATGAGTTACTCACTTCTTCAGAAACGATACCGACTTTTAACTATATTTAGCGGCCGCGGAATCTGTCATTTTAGGCCTCTTTGGATGGGAACAAAGACAAACTGCCTCGAACCGACGCGCAAACAAGTGACTGACTCATTTTGGATTTTATGTGATTTCGACGAAAGTTCGAAATCACATCGCTAAAATGTGTCGTAGACAAAGGTTCCCTCTACTGATTTTATGTTGAATCGCTAGAATCGCATCTACCAAAAATGAATTATCGCGGACACGTTTTTACTTTACAGGCTGTAAATAGCACTGGGGAGCTTTCTAATACAATGTATGTAATAAATTAAAAATATCTCTTTAAACAAATATACCTGGCCATGTCAAATTTATCGTTACCCAATAAAATTAAGATTTCACACCTTATAATTTTCGGTCTCATTACCATTTTAGAGGTGAAATCTTAGACACCTCTCGCGTGAATCCCGCAGAGACTACTCTGTTTATATTTTCTATTAGATATAAATAATTCATCGCTTTGTCTACAAACTGAAAAGTTTCCGTTGTCAGTTTTAAAGCAAATACTAAATAATAATGGGATGAAAATAGTGTTTCATTAAGGAGTGCCTTTACAAATGTTTTTTTTATATACAGAGTAAGCGGTGGATTTAACTCTGGCCTTTATTTTTTAAGTGTCAATTTCAAAAATAGACTCAAAATGAATTTAAAGACGTTTTTTGCGGAACAATCACAGCATTTTTTTTTTAAAAAATCTAGTTCACAACGCAAGATTATCTTCTTCAAAGTAGTTTAGTTTAAGCAGATACACAGTATTGGGGATGTTGTTTCCATTATTGATACCAGTGTTGGAAAGCTTTTGCTAAAGTGCTATTCAGCTCGATGTTAACGTTCTTTTGGTACTTCGACTAGTATTTAAAGTATCAAGATAACTCCTTTTGAAGTAATTTGCTGGGTAAATCAAATTATAAGGACAGAGATTCATTGATTTCTTTTGGTCAAAAAAACAACTGTATGACATGAGGCGTAGTCATAGTACAGCAACCGAGAGCATCCAATACCCAATCTCACTCTTGTCATCCTCCTCCTAAGCCTTACAAGGACTTTCAGATAGAAAGAAATTGATTAGCAGTTTAGGTTAGTTCAGGTTAGTTAGACTGAAGAATTGTGTCTTCCTCTCAAGGTTGTGTAGAAGATCAAGACATACATACACATTTTTAGAGGTGATGACTGGGATGAGGTTAGGGAGAAGGTGGTCAGTGGTTTCAGCAAGGTAAAAAATTGGTTGGAAACATATAAATTATCTCTTAATTTGACTAAAACCAATTATATTGCATTTTCGTTAACTGTTGCGAACAGACCAAATTTTTCAGGTATTCAAATAAATAACAACAATAAAATAAAAGAGGTGACTAATACAAAATATCTTGGTATGGTAATAGATCAATTTCTGAAGTGGCAACCACACATCGACTACCTATCAATCAGATTACGAAAATTAATACACAAATTTTATATAATAAGGAATATTTTAAATACAAAACCACTTATACTTATATATAAATCGCTGGTAGAATCTCTGATTGGTTATGGTATTTTGGTGTGAGGAGGGCTGTATGAATCTGCATTGTATGAACTGAATATAGTAAAGAGGTGTATATTAAAATATAATTTATAAAGAACGCAGAATATATCCTACTGCCCTTCTCTTTACACAAGAAACATGCACTATTAGAACAATGTATCTCACAACAGTTTGCACCTTTCTACATATTCGTAAAGAACGGAATAAATTTGTTAATCATACCCACAAAACACGTTCTAGAGAAATAAAAACTTAATACTGCCCAGGAATAACAACATAAATCTAAAATGTATCAGTTATTTAACTCCGAGAAGCTACAACCTTCGGCCGAATTCGACGAGGCTGGAGAAAAATCGCAAAAAATTTCGTGAATTATGTAAAATGTATTTGATAACTTTCGAATTTTTGAGTCTTTGTTTGGTTGAGAGCCATTGCACATGAACCATGTATTGTATCTGTTATTGTATTTGTATCTGTATTATTATCTGTCACAAAAAGAAGGAAAAAAAAACCTGTTCCAGAAAGAAAGTTATTAGTTAAACTACCTAGACGCATGCAGGTGCCCTGGCACCTAGGTGTCGTTAATTTGTGATATTATTTAAAAAGAAAAACCGTCTTGAAGTGTAGCCGGCAAAATAACTGCTTGTTCATTAATAAAATTATTGTGATATTTTAGTTACTAAAATACTAGTGTTTAGGTTAAATTCTTCTTTGGTGTGAGGAAGTTAAATTCAGTACGTATTTTAAAATTTAATAAATTATACAAATTGTATATTTTTATAACAAGATGTAAAGACAATGTGTAGGTTAAGACTTGATTTGTACTAATTATTATGCAAATAAAGTATTATCATTAAAAAGGTATAATAGTAATATTATTATTATTATTATACATTTGCCCTTGTTAGAGAATGTCCTTTGTAAACACTTTCTATAAGTAACAGTTCTCTAAATATGTTGTAAAACTTGTTAACAAAACTTTGCTCAATGTTTTTTCTCATCGATTTTCATGAAGCACCTCACGAACTTAATTTCGCTACAGACGCGACAATCGTGTAGCAAGCTCAAGCTCTTACTGATTCTGCAGGAGGCGTCAACCTAAGTACCATGTAAAGAGGGAATCAGCGATAAAAAAGGATCATGCCCAATATTGCCAATCTCATAAAATACACTGTCGTTACCAAGCAAATCTACAGAAGCCACAAACTTTATTTTCGGACTATTGGTTTATGTGGGGATAGATATTCCCGGAGACCACAGAATCGATCAAAGCATTTTATCAAAAACTAATTTGGATACACAGCTTGTAACTCCTTTGTACAAAATGGACGTTGTAAATAATGATGACAAACATCGAAGATAATCCAGATTTTAGCCCCGTCAGATTAGAAGCATAGACACGATACAGTTACTTAGCTAAAAATTAGTAGAAAAAACTGAAGCTGTTACAAGTAGATAAGGTGTCTTATTCGAAAAACGATATCCATGACAATAAAAATTATGGACTATACTGGTTTCAAACAGTGTCAACAAATTAAACAATGGTTCACACTGCACTAGACACTATATTTTGCACATACATATTTTTAAGATAAACGACATTGAAAAATCTGTCCATCCTAAACAAAAAAAGCTACAGGAGAAGTAGAATTACGAGATTTGGAAGCATATAAAGAAGATATTTGCAACAACAAGCGTAGCATCAAAAATCTCATAGCTCCTAAACCTTAATAAATGTTTGTACAAAATATTTTCATAATAAATTAAATACTCGACGTTTTTTTCAAACATTTAATTATTTAAAATCGTTTTATACAAGATATTCTAATGGAAATAGTCTATATTCTTAAAATACGAGTATATATACATTAGCTTCTCTCATATGCAAATATATAGACAATTTAGTAGTATTTTTTCTACGTGAAACATACCTAGCTTATGTTAGTTTCCATATTATTTATTACTTTCCTAACTACCATAAAGAAAGGAGATTTGAGGGGTTGCTTAGAACATATTGTGTTATACGTCACTTTGGAATGTTTGAACTTTATGAATCTGAAAATTATGTTATTACTTTCCTTACTGAAGGAAAGGCCAAAATCATAATCCGAGATTTTTGCTTTTCTTCATGTTTTAGGGTCCCTAGATCACGAAAAATATATTCACTTATTTCTGGAAAGAAAGATTGACTCGTATATAAAACGTTATATCTTTTTTAAGGTTATTGGAGTCGACGAATTTAAAAATTAGGTTATTTTCTTCATTATTTCAAATTTTAACCCATATATGTATATATATCTATACATATATATATATATATATATATATATATATATATATATATATATATATATATATATATATATATACATATATACATATAAACAACTCGTCTAACCCCTTACCCAACCTCCTTTCCTCTTTGCATATTTTACTATAAATAATATGCTTAAAACATGTCAATTATATCAACCAAAAAACCTGGAAAAATTCTCAAAATACTATTGAAACTACCAGTCGTTTAACAACCACGACAACTTTAACCCTCTTGAAAGGTGTCGGGATTGTTAAATGACCTGTTGTTTTAATAGTATTTTGAGAATTTTTCCAGGTTTTTTTAAATGGGAGAATAGGCAAATTTTAAGAATAATCAAAATATTTATATATTTATCATGTTATAGGTCTTTTGTGGGTTTTTTTTAGTCGAAGAGTCGAAACATGAAATTATCTTGTTTTCATTATTTTCGTTGTTAAAGTAGGATGAGGGTGAAAGGAGTAGAAATAATTTTTTCCTTTCCATAGTATTATAAAATTTTTCTGGTTCTTAATTGGGATTTATTATAAAATAAAGTAAAATAATTTAAGAAATAAAATGTATATGAGGTAAGAGGGAGGATTAGAAGGATGATATCGTATATATCGTAATATACTTCTATTTCAGTATTCTTGTTTTTCCATTATTTCCAATTTTAACACAAATAGTACTCGTGCGTAGAAGGGATTGAGATATGATTACAGGGATCTCTATCTGATGGTCGGCCTGTTGATATGTCAATTTGTTGGTATGATAATTCTCGAACGAGATGATATTACTACTATACTTGACGTATAGACGAAACATATAGTTCTTAACTGATATCGTTTCGGAGGAATGAAGTGAAAGAGGTGGGAATATACTTACTCTTTATTTGAGAAAGTAAAAATCAATATTTATTTTAGAACTACGTTTGCAAGAAAAGTACTGACTAAATCACTTTACCTATCTTTTTCTATTACTTTACTTGTATCTTTGAAGAATAAGTATAAGTAGAGAGTAAAATAATCGAAGCTATTGAATTAACAAGTTTGTCAATAAATATTTCAAAGTGTAAAATAGTAGCCTTTATTAGGAAAAAACATGATTTTGTTTTTAATTGAAAATTTAATGATAACAACTGCTTAATCCGGCCACTTTTAAGGATTTTGAAGTTTCTTCAATTCTCAGTTTTATCGATAACATTTACATAAAACTGTATGAATCCAACAAATTGAATGTGTTCATAGTTTGTAATTGTAAGAAATTGACCCCATAAGTTTTGTACTCGGCATATCTTCTGCTGAAATTTGAATATTATTCCGATGTTTGGCTTTTAAGATCGGTGGTATGCATCTACAAAGTGATGTGTATCGTGTATTATTGTTAGATAATATTAACCTGGTGAATTTTCAAGTATCTGAACTTAAGATATTTTATGAGCAGAGAACTAAAAATTAACTTACTATTAATTAGGATTAACTTAAGCTGATCCGGCGGCAGGGTCTTAGCTGCAGGCTGTAGGTTTAGCGCTGAAGTGGAACGGTAGGCGGTCCTGACTTTATCCAGGAATTTGAGCTGGACGCTGCTGATGAATTCCAGGATTGTGGGCATCTGGATGTCTCTGTGAAACTAAGTATAGTGGACGAGCCATGGAGCTTTGGCGACGATGCGGAGGGCCTTGTTTTGGATGGTCTGGAGGGTGGATCTGCGGGTACGTGATATTTGGCATCATTCTGTGTTGGAGTCTTGTAAATTGTCAACTTGTTGCGAGTTGACAATTTGCTATACTTGTTCAAGAATAGGTACAGCTTGCCGAGGAGTTGGTTTGCTCTCTTAGCGGAGGCGGCAACCTCGTCCTTCCATACTAGTCGCTTGTCATAGTGGAGGCTCAAGTACTTGATGCTGTCGGACCATCGGAGTCTGGTGCCTTGGAAGGTGAGGCTTGCCGGTGTGGAGATACAAGCCTTGCTGAACATAATGGCTTGGGTCTTTGCTGGGTTGATCTTGGTTCTCCAATGTTCGAATCAGAGGACTAGTGTGTTGAGATGGCATTGGAGGCGACTAGTGATGATCCTGAACGACTTAGTGATGGCAGTGAAGGCGGTGTCATTGGCATACATGAAAAGGGAAGTGTGGCCGACATGAGAATGTCGGCCGTGTAAATGTTAAATAAATGGGGTGGAAAGGACGGAGCCTTGGGGGCCTCCGGCTCGAATAAATCTGCCTTCGGAAATGGTCTGATCGACTTGAACCTGGAATGTACGGTCCGAGAGGCAGGAGAGGACTAGGCGCGAATTATTTAGGTAAATATTAGGTCTGCAATGGAATTATCAATTATTATTATTTTCCTTGAAATTATTCTCTGTGCCTGTTATATTCATCTCTGTCAGTATAAATAAAGTTGATCAAAAAATATTGAGGCAGAACTTCACACAACCAATAACTATGACGTTATTATTAATATCTAGACATTGACGAATTTCTGGTCATCCTCCGGTACCAATCATAAACAAATTAACATTCTTATTAATAACCTCCTTATACGGTCAATTTTATTGACAATAACTTAATATCGTCAATAATATTAATCAGATAAGGTATGTATACAGGCTTTTTATTTTTCAGCATCAGTTTAATTTAACTTACCTTAAAAGATATTTATTAAAAAGTTCCTTATAAGAAGTGGCATTAATGATAAAGCCAACAACTTTTTAGAGTAATTTTAATGACTCGTTGCGAAAGCTTAAAAGGCACTGTACCGGAACACTGACAAGTCTTTGCGTAGTGACATGAAAAGTGAAAATTATATTAAGAATATACGATCTTTTTAAGAACTGTCCCAAGATTTTAAAGTAGTTAGTAAGGTAACATCCATAGACGCGTTATACCCGAGGGTAGACTAAGTATGTCAATCACAAATTGAGTTGACGCCAATTCAATCCTTATTTAAAATGTCAATAAGCTCAATAAGGAAGTGTAGAAAACAGTGAACTAAATTGCAACACTGTACGGTATTCTTAATTTCCAAGGCATAAAGGGATGTTGCAGGAGATAAAATTTGGCAAAATATGCTCTATTTAGAGCAATATGCATGAAAAATTATTAGTTTTTAAAAGGGATAATTTTTTATTACTAGCAAGTGTTATCTACTAGATGGTGTGCAGTTTCAGACACGTGTGTATTAGTTGTCTTTTCGTAGCGATCGTGTAAACAAACAAGCTTAACATTTTCTAAAAAATGGTTAAAATTGAAGTGCGAGCTACTTAATTTTAAAAAATTTGTAGCCTTCCTAATTAAAAATTCAAAAATACTCCAGTAAACACATCAGTAATTGTCGGATTATTTATTGAATAAAGGAAAACCAAATTAATTAAAAACTATTGCACTTATTTTGATTGTATTATATCTAAACTTGAGCATAATTTTTAAGTTCCTATTAACATTTTCAATTAATATTTTGTTCTGTAATTTAAACACACTTTACTCAACATTATAATTCATTATTTTTATTTTCCCTATATACTATCAAATATTTTAAACTTTTGATGCTGGATTATCCCATGTGATGCAAAACTTTTTCTCAAGAATAATTTTTTTTATAATATGTAAGATAAACTTTTTCTCCATTTGGATAAACATTTTTGGGACACACTATATATATATATATATATATATATATATATATATATATATATATATATATATATATTTAATTTAATTAATTTAATTTATTTCGTTTATTTAATTTAGTTTAATTTACTTCATTTAATCTAAATTATTTAATTTAACTTATTTAATTTATTAAATCTATTTTATTTATTTAATCTTAATTATTATCTTAATAATATTTAATCTAACTTATTTTATTTATTTAATATCATTTAATTAATTTTCAATATATGAAATCTATTTTATTTCATTAATTTACTTAATTTCTTTAATCTATCTTATTTAATTTCTTTAATCTATCTTATTTTATTTATTTAATCTAATTTATTTAGTTTATTTAATTTAGTTTGTTTAATTTGCTTTATTTAATTTACCAAATATATTTTAGTTAATTTATTTAATCTAAATTATTTAATTTACTTAATCTGACTTATTTAATCTAATTTATTTAATCTATTTTATTTAGTTTATTTAATTTAGTTTGTTTAATTTACTTTATTTAATCTAATTTATTTATTTTTATAATATTAAAAATAAATCTAAAATACGATTGTAAAATATTAGTAATTTTATTTAATTAAGTTAAAAATTCTATTTTATATTACTACATATTTCTTCATGCCACTAGATAAGATTAGATTTTTAACAATATTTGAATGGCATCTTAAATCTTTTAAATTTTCAAAGTATGACAAATTTATACGACTGATCAGACTACCTCATTAACTGCGTTGTTAGTATATTTTATCAAATTATTCGTATTTTAATGTAAATAACTTATTTCCCATAGTTCAATGTTTTTGGCTACATTCAGTGAAAAGGTCTCATAGTAAGCTTCAAATATATTGTGAAAGTATTTGACTGTATCATATAGGATATAAGAAATCGATGCTATATGTGTCGGGTATTATTCAATATAATCAATTAAATACCACAATGCACATGGTTACTCCAAGCCAAATAACTTTAATTGATCTTATGGTACATATACGGGGTCATAATTAAGTACGTGACTAAATTTCAGGACGTAATTCCTTATAGAATTTTAAGAAAAAGTTCATACATCTTAGCAAAAAAATTTAATGCTGTTAAATAAAGTTTTAATCAGACGTTGCTTATAACTTATTATTACCATTGTAAATATATATTAATCAGCTCATTATTGATTTTTTTATATGAAAATAATTTGAAACCATCGTGTTTTACTTCAGCAAACAGCAGGTTCCAGTAGAGCCCTTTGACAATTTTGATCTTCATACCAGTACCAAAACCAAATATATGACCAACGATACAGGAAATAACAGCCTAAATCATAATTTAAGAATCGAACAACAAACAATAGAAAAAGTGACTTCGTATTTATATCTAGGACATCAGGTTAAAATTGGTAAAAATAATTTAAAAGCAGATTTAAAAAGAAGGATGTCGCTAGCTTGGTCTAGTTTCGGCAAATTGCTCAATGCCATTAAGGCTAATGATCATCAAATACTAAAAGTTCTGACATATGGTGCAGGAACGTCGGCCATGAATAACAGCACAAAAGAAATGTTGCAGATTACACAAAGGGCCGTGGAAAAGCGAATATTGGGATTGAGACTCGGAGATCGCGTAAAGAGATAGGAAGACGATCCAAAGTAGCTGACGTAACCGAGCGGGTTTGCAATCTGAGATGGAACTGGGTAGGACATGTGGCCTGTAGGACTGATAATAGGTAGATCAAGAGGCTTGTGGAATGAAGACCGCTAAGACACAGAAGACCTGTCGGAAGACCACACTCTCGTTGGATAGATTATTAAACATCTGGTAGGCACCGATTGGATGAGACAAGCTTCAGACAAACATTATTGGAGAAGCCTGGGAAAGGCTTACATCCGAGAATGATGATCGTGACTAGAGCCCTTATAAATTATGTTTTAATCCACCGCTTTTTATTAGCGAACGATGCATTAAAACCTTATTAGATTGGAGTTTAGTACTTGTGTTACGTTAACCGAAAATACCTATAAAGTCATGTTCTTACGTAACATTTATATTTCTTGACCATCCCCTAGTATAGCTGTGTATCACAATTTAAAAGCAGTTGCATAATTCCGTAATTTAAAAATTAATTACTTCTACTTTTAAACAAAGCCACTTGTCTAATCCTATTAATATAATTCACACCATTTTGGTTACACAACAACAGAGTAACCCTGATAAACTTTTGCGAAACATTGTAAGATGAACAGCGATTTGTCCCGTTGCCACTCGTCCTGAAGCTATCCACACTAGCTGCAAGACTAGGTCCACCAAATAAAAATAGTACATTTCTATGCGAAACAGCGGCAAAATATTTTGACTTGATATGAGTCATACACATAGATTTAAGAGAAACCAGTAAAATTTTAGATGACTACAAACTCTTACGTTACAGCGTTACCGAAAATGTCACATAATTTCTGATACACTAAAAAGCTATTGTTGGTATATGCAGCTCTCTAATCACAATACACTTCCACAATATTTTAATCTCAATCAACCAATACCAAATTACCTATTTTTATAATTTAGTTTACAATCAGTTTACAGATATTTTATTTTCTGCATATTAAAACTCCATTAATATTTTACATATGCAAAATAGTATAATTTACTATTGATTGCATAACTAGGTAAGAATAACTCATACTAAAGACTAACTTATTTTTGACGTTATTATTTAAATTATGGGTATTTTATTATATAATAGACGAAGGAAAGGCTTCAGAGATACTTTATAAGTAAAATCTGATATTTTCCTCAACGTAGTTCTGTTGAGATTGAAAATAATCAGAAACACAATTTCTAAACTCCAAGAACCAGGACAAAAACTTAGAGCCTGTATATATAAAAACTACCCCTCTAAACCGTTCCCTACTTCATTAATCGAAATGAAAAAATAATATAAATTTCAGAGTACTCACGCAAAAAATCCTGAAAAGAACATAAAACAGATATTTAAAGCAACTTACTTAACTCACTCATCCATCCTTGTAATCACTTATATGTTATAATGAAGCTTAAAATTTCTTCATTATCTGCTCAAAAGCTAGGACAAATTCTCACCATGATATTGAAAAATATGCCCTTGAAATGACACTTCTCTAAAAAACTATAGTGCCATTCCTACTCTAAGTATTATATGTGTACCAAATTTGAAATATCTTATTCGGGAGTTATCGTGCTAGGATTTTCATAAACTAAGGACCTTGAAATGTGAAGAAACACAAAAATCACATGATTTTGATTTTTACCATTGTATCAGTAACGGAAGTAAAAGGGTTTGTTCAAAAATCGTGCTATAATAACTCGAAACATCACATATTGGCATATTTTCTGTCAAGAGACCTTTATTTATTTTTGTGTCCAACCAGTATATTTTTTCTAATGAAACGTCTAGTTAAATAGGAAATAGATGACAAGTTGCTTGTTTCCAACAGAATGCCCAAAATATGAGTTATTAATAATATTATTTAAAGGACTGTCATGTTTTCTTTAACATTTTCGTAAATACAAATTTTTGTCTGCACAGTATGAACGTTATCAAACCATTATAATTTTAAAAATAAATCGTTAAAAAATATCATTTTTGATCAAGAATATTCGTCTTCTAAGTTTTGTGGCTAGTGAAAGACTATTGTTTTGTTGCTTTGTGTCACCTTCGCAGGGTAGTCGTGTAGCTAAAATTAGTGGCTTACCATATATAGGACATAAACTTTAGATTTATGTCCTACAATGTGTAGAATTTATACACATGTAAAAGCATCCCTTAAAATAGTCAAGTAAAGGGGTGGTCAATTTTTCTCGCATATGTATAAATTAATAAAAAAAATATTCCGATCACTAGGTCATATAAAATTCATGAAAAGGTATAAATATGCATACCGTTAAAATGTTTTTTTGAATATGAGAAACGATATATAATGTCTTTTGGGTAGTAGTAATAAATAAGAGGCGTTAAGAAAGTTTGTGGAGATTTATCGTCGATGTTTCGCATAAAATTTCGATAGTGTAGTGAAAAATTACGCTCTTGGTGCTGATGATATGATATAATGTTTTGGAGAAATTATGGTTTAATTAGCATAATATTCTGAGTATTTTATTTACATTTCGATTATTATTTAAATCAAAATTTTTAAATTGATGCAAACTTTACAATAATAAATATATAAATATTTGCCATTACTTTCATAAATTCATCCCATGCTATTTTTTCGATATTTCCGACTCAGGTTAAATATGTGTGAGCAATATTCTACGATAAAATCTCTACCAACACGTATCTCTAAAAATATTTAAAACTGAAACCTTATTCAGTTGCGATGGAAAATTTTTATATTGTGATATTTAATGTTGTAAATGTCACAAAAGAAACATTTTTGTTGGTAAGTTTGAAATGCAGTTTTATAAATAAGGCTTCGAAAATATGATGACAAATAGGTGATGTACAAACATGGAAAGTAAACTAATTAGAAATTTCATTATTCGTCCTGGAGTCATGCCAGGATATAGTACACGTGCTACAGGAATATCCCCGAGGCCCTACAGGAGCGACGCTTGTGCGAAAAAAGCTGTAAATTGCACTTAGTGGGAAATACAGTCCTTATATATAATATATATATATATATATATATATATATATATATATATATATATATATATATATATATATATATACATACAAATATATATATATATATATATATATATATATATATATATATATAATATATATATATATATATATATATATATGTACTAGCCGTGCCCGCGGCTCCACTCGCGTGAATTTGATTCACCTTTATCGTCACTGCTTATTCGTTATGTTTATATTATTATATAGCTCAAGGGGCCTTAGAGGCCCATGACTTGGTTGCATACTTGTCTCCACGTCTTTTTGTCTCCTGTTAGCTTTTCCCATGCGACATTTCCATCAACTCCGGATCCTGCTTTACTGCCTGAATCCATATAGATCGAGGTCTACCCTTGCCTCTTCTTCCAACCACTCCTCTTATTAGGGCTTGCTTTGCCTGTGTTTCTTCCTTCATTCTTGCCACGTGTCCCAACCATCCTAATCGCTGGCTTATTATGATTTGGCTTATAAGGGGTTTCGTATATAGGCATTTTAATTCGTAGTTTGCTCTTCTTCTCCACAGTCCCTCTTCTTTCCTTCCTCCGTAGATTTTTCTCAAAGCTTTCCTTTCCCACACCTCCAACGTCTCCTTTTCTCTTGCATTCAGTTTCTACGTTTCGCATCTATATGTCACCGTGGCGTGGGTCTGACAACTGTCATATATATTCTTTCTTTTGCTTTTCTTGATACATTCTTTAATTTGAATATTGGATTAATTGCCCCCAAACTCTGTCCTTTCGCCATTCTTTCTTGTATCTCCGTCCTTTCTTGTCCACTCTATGTTATGGTTACTCCCAGATAAGTAAATTTGTCTACTTTTTCAAACTTATATCTTTTTCCTAAGTTGTTTATTATATCTAAACTTTTGTTGTTTTTAATATCCTTCTTCTTTGTAATTTTCATGTATTTTGTTTTTTCCTCATTTATCTTTAGTCCTCTCGTCCTTCCCCTTTCTTTTATCCTACTTATGGCTTTTTTGAGGTTCTCTTTTGCTCTTGCAATCACTGCTACATCATCCGCATAGGCCAAGCATTGGCAGGTTTGTTGGCATATCGTTCCATTTGTTTTTGTTTCTGACTCCCAGATTATCTTCTCTGGTACCAAATTAAATAAACATGTCGACAACTGGTTCCCCCTGTCTTAATTCTCTCTTCACCTTAAACTTGTCTGATACTTTGCCCTCAACCAACACTCTATTTTCTGTGTCATTCTGGGTCATTCTCCCCATGCTCATAAATTTACTTGGAATTTTTAGTTCTTCCATTATCTTGTAGAGTCCTTCTCTATTTACAGAGTCATATGCTTCTCTGAAGACAGAGAGACATTGCATTTTATATATATTATAGATTATAGATATTCTCTGCTACATAATATTGTTCCAAATTTAATGGTTTAGGCTGTGTATTTCAAGGGAACGCGCTAGCGGCAAACTTTTTTCCGACTTCATTCACTATTATTGTTACTGCTCATTCCCTATGCTACCTATCGTAATAAAATATAGCCTATAACCTGGCCAGAGAACATATGTATGTTTTTTAAAAAAAAAGTACGTACATCGGATAAGTGGTTCTCCAGTGATAAGCGCACTAACGGACAAACAGACAGACAGACAGACAGACATACAGACAGAGAGACGTTGCATTTTATATATATTATAGATATATATATATATATATATATATATATATATATATATATATATATATATATATATATATGTATACATATATATATATATATATATATATATATATTATATATATATATATATATATATATATATATATATATGTATACATATATATATATATATATATATATATATATATATATATATATATATACATATATATATATATATATATATATATATATATATATATATATATATATATATATATAGGGTGTCCCAGTATTATGTGTACATAGAGTTACTGTAGATTTCTGGGATGAAAATATAACCATTTAACCCAAATTACCTTGATCCAAAAATTCGTAATTTTTGAGATACAGGGTGTCAAAGTTATACTTTTATTTTAGTCTTTTTTAAGTAGCTTTCTTAATAATTGTACTATTTGTGTAAGATTCAGTGCAAAAGGATTTTCTGAGATAAGAAATCGAAGTCAGCTCACAGTTTTGTTGTAAATTGTATGGGGCGCCACTTATTGCATTGTGTATACTTTTAAGTAGTCATAACTTTTCTATACCACTCTGAATGATATTTTTAATTA
Source organism: Pachyrhynchus sulphureomaculatus (assembly GCA_019049505.1). Taxonomy (NCBI): domain Eukaryota; kingdom Metazoa; phylum Arthropoda; class Insecta; order Coleoptera; family Curculionidae; genus Pachyrhynchus; species Pachyrhynchus sulphureomaculatus. The sequence continues at coordinate 159,448,585 of CM032449.1, forward strand.
AATATTCGGATTTTTCCCCTTCTGCTGTCTAAAAAAGCTCTCTTGGTAAATGATGCTCCGAACAACACTTTCCGAGATAATGGGATGATTGCTTCCATTTTTTAATTTCATCCACACTTCGTTCAGGCTTAGAACAGGTCAAAAAGAATAATATATATATATATATATATATATATATATATATATATATATATATTATCTATATATATATATATATATATATATATATATATATATATATATATATATATATATACATATATATATACATATATATATATATATATATATATATATATATATATATATATATATATATATATCTTTTTCTTATGTCAGTTTTAAAGTTTGTTTCGTTGTTCATGACAGAAATCAAAACAATTCGTTTAGATCAACAGTTTTAAAGAATTTTTTAGAAGATAAACAATTTTCTGTAATAATGCGATAGATTTTCTTTAAAAGTAAGCTAATTGTTCTCTTTTTCAAAGTAATACGTTTTTGTGGTAGACTGTTTTATTTTTGACCCCGAAGAATTAGAAAAATCGAACAAGGAATTTAACTGAACACGAGGTAGTGCTAGCCTCAGTTTTATTGGACGAGGGATATTGTCAGAGTTATGTTGCCAATTTGTTAGGCAAACATCGTTCCACAATAAATCGTATGGTAAGACGCTTGAATGAAGTAGGAACTTATTCTAGAAGGCTAGGGCAAGAGCGAAGATGATGCACTAGCGACCTAAATGAACGTTTTATAAAACAATATGCTTTAAGAAACAGGACTGTCACTAGTTCTATAGTAAGAAACGAACTCGAAGCTGTTCGCAATGTCACAATTTCTTCTAAAACGGTTAGAAGACGGTTAAATGAATCTGGATTAAAAAGTAGGAGACCAGCCACTGCGCCCTTGCTTACTAGAGAGAACAGAGTTGCCAGGTTACGTTTTGCTCGAAATCACGAAAACTGATCTGTGGATGATTGGAAATAAGTTTTCTTCACAGATGAAACTAGGGTTAGTCTAAAACATCCAGATGGTCGTGAGCGAGAATGCGAAGACCAGGAGAGAGGTTTGCTCCTTGCAATATCTCTGCAAGGATTCCATTCGGCGGTGGCTCTGTTATATTCTGGGATGGCATCTGTTTTGATGCTCGCACAGAATTAGTTCCTGTCCGTACGAGATCCATGAATGCTGACTACTATCTTGAGAATATTGTAATAGAACATGTGATGCCTTTCGGTCATTTTGTGGGGCATAATTTCCTGTTTATGCAAGACAACGCTCGACCTCACGTGGCTAGGGAGGTACTCGATTATCTTAATCAAGTTGATATACCGATTATGCAATGGCCACCAAAAAGCCTGGATCTGAGTCCGATAGAACATGTATGGGATCACTTTAAGAAAAATGTGAAACGTCATATACCTGCACCTAGAAACCTGAGGGAACTTGAAAATGCAGTTATCACAGAATGGGAGCAAATTCCTCAAGATTTTATCCAAAATTTAATTAGAAACATCCCTAGGCGCATAAACGCTGTCATCCGAAGTAGAGGAGGCAACACACGCTACTAGTGTCCCAGTTACACCATTAATTTTGCTACTAGTGTCCCAGTTTATTTTTTTTCATTATTACATAATTTCAACGATTTTGTTATTATGTCTTAAGAATATTTTTAATTCGAATCTTATAGAGAAATTTGGTAGCTAATTCACTTTTAAAGTATCCGAATAAGTTTTTTCTAACTTTTAGTGGAACCAATGTTCATAAAAAATTATTAAAATTAATTCATTATAGAGATTTGACAGACGTTTCGTAGAGAAGTATTTTTAATGCAATTTTGACAATTACATTTTTCTCTTTATCTCATCAAAAAAAAAGTTTTTGCAGTATTTATCCCGACATCCACAGCCAACTCAGATATTCTAGATAGATCTTTAGGCAAATGTAATTTAATACCACCAAATCTTAGTGAGGAGTTTGAAAAGTAATCCGGTGCTTTTAATATTTATTGACCCAGTCTGATGAATGTGTTTGTTAAAGCTATAAATATCCAAAAACCTATTTGAGCGTCTGATGTTACTTGATTTCAATTTGTCAGCTGTCAAGCAACCTCCGTAAAGATATGATGGCTTGTTCATTGTGAAACTAGCAGTAACAGAAATCAATTCAGTTATTAAACTGTTTAGAGTACTTCCCTATATACAAGAATAAAATAAGGCAGCATAAGTTGAACTACATCTTAATTTCTTTTTGCATTACCACTGGCATTAATTTGATTAACGTTCTTCTGGACTAGAAAACCATATTTGCAATGTATATTAAAGTCCTGTCACATGTGGGACGAGATTTAAATGTCATGACTGACAATAAAATATTAATTACGTTTACCATGCTGACGAGTTCACGTGTTTCTTCGTTTATCTTCAACACTCGAACACTAATTGCCTGTGCTACTATCTATGTACAGTAGGAAGTTGTACAATTTAAACAAGATCTGAAAGACATATTGTTTTTCTTCTTACAGAATCAGCCGTATATATATTAGCATTGCCACTCGGATACGTCTTGGCATAGTCATCTTATACTCATTGCAAAGAAAGTTTTTCTCGTACCAGCAAATTACATACTCCATAGTAGATTTTACTTAAAAAAAGCTGAAATTCGAGCATCAATTTAATGCTATTTTTGTGTTTAGACCTTGTTCCGATAAGCACATCACACTAACATACTACTTTCATATAAGGTCTTGGTTTTCTACCGAGTCGAATCTGCAGCGAGTTGCAAGTAATGTGAACCAGTACCTTTGCCTATGAGCAGTCCTTATCAGGATTTAGGAATGCAGCATGCGTACTATACCAATAAAATAAAATATTTAAAATTAAAATTATATTGTTATTTTAAGGATACCTATATATATATATATATATATATATATATATATATATATATATATATATATATATATATATATATATATATATATATATATATATATATATATATATATATATATATATATATATATATATATATATATATATATATATATATATATGTATATATATTGTAGAGCTAGTGGGATTGCAGTTTGTGATGGGGGCTTATTACAACTCTTCTATTCTATCTATCTAATCTATATCCTGGACAATTTTTCCATTTCCAAAAAATTCACTTTTCTCTAGCACATGGTTTTATAAAAAGTTTGAGGTTAAGTAGCGCGGCTTTATTAATTGTATAGCCTCACACAAGACCGATTCCAGACTGGGGAAGAAATCGTATGCTTTGGCAGAACATGTTATCTATCTTGACCATAGAATGAAATGGTAGCAATCCATAATAATTCACTTATATTCAATAAGAGGTTAGTTAGACACTGAGGAGCTCAGTTCCATATATGTGTATACTTTAGAACTTAACAAACCTTTAATCCAGAATTCATAACTCAGCTGACCTTACACATTGATCTCTTGTTCGTCTATTTATTTATTTTATCCATAATGAGAAGTCACAGCTCTCTAATCACGAGCAATTTTAATATAGTAAAGTTACTAAATGAATACAACTTAATATACACATTAATTACTTATCTCAAAATCTTAGTTACTGAAACGACCGGTACATAAGACAGAGACAGCCGGTACAATTAGTTCTCAGGGTTGAATGTAAGCGCATGGCATTAACAATTAATAAAGCCGCGCTACTTAACCTCATACCTTTTATAAAGTAATATGCTAGAGAAAAGTGAATTTTCTGCATGACAGATAGAAAAATTTTCCAGGATATAGAATAGTTTTCTTTATAAGTTAAATGTAAACCGTACATATAAAATATTTATTAGTGATGCCGTGCAACCCCATTAGCTCTACAATTTATTCTCTTACTAGTCAGACGCTATCTTATCAGTTCTATATATATATATATATATATATATATATATATATATATATATATATATATATATATATATATGTAGCCGTAACATTTTCCGGCAGTTCGCAATGGAAGCCCTGCTTTAATAACTTCCCTAGCATTCCTTTACCGTAATAAATTCTTTTATTTTACCTTTTTTTTCATAATTTTCTATTATTAAGAAAAATTTAATTTGATAAAATCTTAAATTAATATTATTTTATTTTCGAATTAATCTGTTTTTAATCGAAGACTCTTAAATAAATTAAAGCAAGATACGGCCGATCGATCTAGACAATCAGATACTTGGGAGGTGATAATGTGGTTAACAACTTGCTTATACATTGCGGCGTTTCCAATTGAAAATCTCCGTAACCACAATTACGTGCATAAAAAAGTAATCATGACAAAAGAAAATTGTGTTGGCGCGTTCGGTAAAGCATGGCGTCTACCGAAATGTCTGCGTTGGTTCTTTTTCGGGGAGCCAAAGTTAATTAGTGGTAGAAGTTATTTTTTTTATGACAAATCTAAGTGCCAGTATAGATTAACATAACATGTTAAGTCTGCCTATAAGTTCTGTCTTTCATACAAATGCAATAAATAACAAGAAAAAAAATAATGTCTGGTCATTTTTTTATTGCAGTATGTACTGTTTCCATTGATATAGAAGCTATTGTCTTAATGACTAAAATATGTTTTTGCGACCCGATTTGAAATTTGGAGCTACCTCCTTTAAAATATTCGATAAACCCAAGGTCTAAATTCTGGATTTTCAGAGAGCCAGTCTTTAAACACCATAAATTCGAGTAAATTAGGCACAAACTAAAGTCGTGTTTCCTTCGCTTTTTGTAAAGATACTGAATCTTGATGGAATGACCAATATTTTCTGAAAACACGATATAATTGAAGGTTTTCACTGTCATATCCAAAATATCGTTTTACAGAATTAATAATCCACAGGATTAAAGTCTTGATGACCAATCTGCCGTCGTAATAAAGTCTGGCAAATTGAAATTCTCCCTCAAATATTATTTGTATAGTTGGCTACACGTGTTTTCACCCTGTGCTTTCAGAGTTCCGGTTGGATTGAATTAGAGAATATCAGAAAGAAAACAAATGAAGTAGAAATCAAGACTTAAATCTGGACTACAAAGAAACAAATGTTACACCAAGCAAAAAATTAGGAACGAAATAATATTTAGTTTCCATGGCAAATACGAAAAAATATGTAGTGGTTTATGAATTGAAGATCGTAAGTTTTGCTCTTGCATTAGAAATAGATTGCTTGCCTTCTATCAATCAACAAACTTGGACATGCATTGTTGAGGATCTATTTCAAAGCCTAATTCGTGCACTTTTACCAATGTAACAGCCAATGTGTGAGCAGGCACATTATCTTAGTGAAGAAGCACTTTTTTGCACGCTAATTTTATTGTTTCTTACTGAACTCACTATACAAACGTTCCAATAATATTGTACAATAAAAGCCAGTTACTGTTTTGACCTTTTCCAATTAGTTGAATATGATGATTTCCTTTAATTCCCAAAAAACATTTGCCATCACTTTTTCCCCTTTTGATGCACCTTCACCTTCGTCAACCCATTGTTTCGACTGCCGTTCTGTCTTCGGAGATGTAATGGTGGATCTACGCTTCGTCTACAGTCACAAAACGTCGCCAGAAGTCCTTCGGATTACGCTGTAACTCTTCCAGAGACAACTTTCGATTGTGTTTCCTCGTGCGTTTTTGCTCTGGAGTCAATACGCACTCAGCTTTTTCATTTTTAGAATATCCTACGGGATATTATGTACCTGCTTATATGATATGTCTACCATTTCAGCAATCTCACAAAGCTTAATGCGACGATCATCCATCACGATACCATGAATTTTATTGACCATTTCTTCAGAAAAAACCTCAGTCACAGTTACAGTCATGCCACATAACAAAATTTCCCACTTGTATTTCATTTAAACTACTATACACAAAGAACAATATTTACAGTACTTAAAACTACATATCATACATCCATTTATTAATCGACTGATAATCTTATTTAACTAGATTTAGGAAACTGGACAAATCCATCTTGACTGGCTAAAGTCGTCTTTAATCTCAATTCCTAAAAAGTCAAAATCATTGAAATATGACGACCATCGTTTAATAAGTTCAATGTCTCACGTTCTCAAGATATTCCTGAGAATCATCCATTCCAGAATATATAGAAAAAGTGAAGCAGAAATAGATAACATACAATTCGGATTCCGAAGAGGTATGGGTACACGGGAAACTTTATTCTCATTAAATGTACTGATCCAGCTTTGTAAAGATATGAATGTAGATGTATATGCATGTTTTATAGATTACAATAAAACTTTAGACTGTGTGATGAACGTGAAATTAATAAAAATTCTAGAAACAGCAAATATAAACAAGAGAGATCTAAATATTATTAAAAATCTGTACTGGAATCAATCAGTGGAAATTAAAATTGGGCTGGAAAAGACCAAAAACATAAAAATAACCGAAGATGTAAGACAGGGAAGCATTCTCTCACTATTTTTGTTCAATCTTTATTCTGATGCTGCTATGAATATAAGAAAAACCAAGTGGATGATAATAACAAAGAAAAATCTACCACTTGAATCTCTCGAAATCATGAACAACAACACCGTAGAACAGGTCTCCACATTTAAATACTTGGAAACCAATATAAATGACAAGTGGGAGCCAAAAAAGGAAATATATTCCCGAATTCAACAGGCGCGAGTAACATATATGAATATGAATAAATTTTTTTATCGCACAAGTTTCAAATTCCGAATGAGAATGGTGAGAGCGTATGTATTGCCCATGCTATTGTATGGAGGGGAGGGAGAAATGACAGGAATCTTTTGAAATGTACATTTATAAACATTTTCTTTGCATCTCCTGGGTACATAAAATAAAAAACACAGAAGTACTGGAACGACTGAACAAAATGAAAGAATTACTAACAACCATAAAAATAAGAAAAACTCAATACTTCGGACATATAATGAGGGACCCAAAGTACAGATTGCTACGTCTAATTATTGAAGGCAAAATAAAGAGCAAACCGTGGATCGGAAGACTACGGAATTCTGGGCTGAAGGACATGAGAAGGTGGTTTGAATGTGCTTCGAGTGATATTTTTCAAGCAGCAGTTTCTAAAGTTCATTTAGCTATATGGACCGCCAACCTTCGTGAAGAGACGGCGTTCTAAGAAGAAGAACACGAAAACAATTGTTTAGATATTTGTAACTATTTCTAAAGAATAATGCTCAAATTTGTGAATTAAATTAAAACTTATTATTGAAAATAGACTAACAGTTTATTATATAACTGTTGATCATTGTAGTTTTTTTGCTCCTTTAGATTCTGATTGAGCCCAGTCTTCATGTTTACTGTATCAAGTATCGGGCCAAAGTAGTTTGTTTCAGTTTAAGACCTACTTAAATAAGAAACACCCTATTCTCTCTTGGAAATTTTATCAGAGAGAATGGGGAAGGGACATTATTTATTATGAGGCTAAGGATACATTTTTATAAAATTAATTTATATTATGCAAATTACCAAGAAAATATTCTTTAACTTTCCCCTTATAGCAGTAAAATTTACCTTGTAAAAAATGATTGCTCCTATAATAACTCATTTATTTGATACGTAACCAGATAATAATAATTGAAAGATAATTGGCGGTCCAACAAATAATTTATTATTTCAATTAAAGTACTTAACCAAATTACCAGACCCATTTTAAAGACAATTTTTAATTTAGCATTTTTTCAGGAGCTATTAATCCCGTATATTGTGTTTTTGTGTAATGGATCCTCGTGTTTTTAATAATAATGTAATTGGCGTTACGACGTGTGTGGTCAGTATAAAAATTTTTATTGAAATTTATTAATTTTTCACTTAATATTTTATGCTTTACACGTCAAGCTGAATATTTCTCAGAGATTGTCATTTAACTCTAATTTTTTTCAAAATTTATTATGATAAACTGAAGTTGTAATGCAACAAGAAAATACAGAAATAATATGGAGCACACATCTTTTAGAAATAGTAGTTCTTTCTGTTACAAGTGAGATCAGAGTCGCAAAGTTCTCTCTAAAAAACTCATTGTCTCCGGCCTTAGCAAATTCCTGATTACACTTTTAATGAAAGTAAATCAATGCGTCTTAATTACAAATTATTTATGTATGTATTATTTATCTGATTTTTTTTTTAATTTTAGCTATCGGATAATTTTATTTGATATCATTAATAAAAAACAAAATAATTTATGTGAAGCTCGACTTAGAAGCTTGTCTCCAATCAATATAGTACAAGCACAAGGTCACATTGATATATTTTATGCTCTGAGAACAAAAAATACATAGATTATATGGGACGAGAAACATAAGTAGAGAAGAGAAAGGGACTGAAACAAAAATATAAGAGACTAGATGCAAAATTGCTCTCCAAGAACTTAAAAATAGAAAAAACATAAGCTAAAATAGTATTACTAACAAGCTGCTCCAATACGATGAAAGCAAACTGTTTTAACATCGTACAGGGTGAGTCGACGATAGAGTAAAGTACATTTTCTCATTTGTTTCGGGAACGACGAGAAAATGTTAAATACAATAGTTTTAGGGAATGTCAAGGTGCATAGTTTAAAATTATTTTTGAGTATACAGGGTCTGGCCGATATAACATAAGTTTTTTTAAATGGAACATCCTATTTTCTAATTTATTTTTAAATTCTGCGTAAAATATTATAACTCTTTCATTAATAATATTATATTCCTAAACCTAGTAGTTTTTCTAATATTTCAATTTTGTTTTTTAAAAATACTAGTTTTCAGTTTTGTAAAAAATTGCCACTAGCGCCATTGTTTCTGAAGGTGGAATACTCATAATTGGTACGAGCGTTCTATAGATATGAAAAAAAAGATATATGTAAAGAAATTTGAGTTAGATGCACAGGGTGTTCAAAATAAATTTATATATTTCCACTACTTTAAATTGAAAAATCTTAAATTTTTAAACGGCACACCCTGTATATTATTATTTTTTCTGATAGATTTTACAAAACCCTCCAACTTTTATTAAGTATGTCATATACCTATTTCTAATATTTTTCGATTTATTTTGAATTGTTCAATTTTTACCCTTGTTTTTAATACACTTACGCTATGGTGAAAACATAAACGAATAGTTAATAATAATTTTAATATAGTTTAACTCATCTAATGGTTAATTATTATGACGTAATAAATATTCAAAAATATGCCCGTCTACTTGAATACACATGTTTAGTCTTTTACTATATTTTCCTTCACTTTCTTTAGCGTAAAGGGCATTATTGACCTGCACGCATCGCGTATCCTATTTTCCATATCTACTGGTGTTGTAGGGGAATTCACATAAACACGATCTTTAATGTAGCCCCACAAAAAGAAGTCTAAAGGTGTTAAGTCACATAATCGAGGGAGGTACTGGTTGAATCCATCCCTATCTAACCATTTTTGTGGGTAAAGATCGTTTAAAAATTCTCGAACTTCCCAGAAGTAATGAGCAGGAGCTCCATCTTGTTGAATCCACATTTGTTCCCTTTCAAAGTTATCAACTTTTTCAAGAAGCTCTGGGGTAATTCATTTTGCAAAAAATTTAGATATCTAGGCCCGTTAAGCGACCAATGGTTTTGTTTTTGAACTTCTCTGACCCAAAATGGAATCCCTGTTGAATAATAATGCATGTTATGGCTGTTAACTGCTCCATTACTGCGAAAAGTAGTTTCATCAGAAAACATTATTGTGGATAAACAATTTGGATCGGCCTCTATTGCTCCATTGATGGTGGTACAAAAGTTTACTCGTCGTTCAAAATCACGGTCTTAAAGTTCTTGGTGTAGTTCCATATGATAGGGATGATATTTGTATTTCTTGTGGTGCAATTAGCCGTAGATTGGCGTGTCTCAGATAAGTCAGCTAGTTGACGGCTACTGACCTGGGAATTATCTTCATCATGTAGTAAAATCTCCATTTCTTTTTCCTCATTGGTAGCATTCTGGTTTACTACTTTTCGTTTCGTATACTCAACGCTACCACTTCTATCAAATCGTTCCATTAAGGACTGAAAAGATTTTCTAGATGGTATACGTCTATTAGGGTACACGTACTTCGCTCCGTAAATCGTTAGTGCCAAAAGACAATTTTTTCCCGCCTCGCCCAGTATATAAACCATATCAATTAATTCATTTTTAGGAAAATCCGTAACTATTACCTTTATACGTCACTTACTACACCAAATTAAACTATTTTTACTTGCTAATAGACATATCAAAATTTGACAATGCCTGCATTTTTGTTTTGTCTTGGCAACTATGATGTAAATGTATTAAAAACAAGGGTAAAAATTGAAAAATTCAAAATAAATCGAAAACTATTAGAAATAGGTATATGACATACTTAATAAAAGTTGGAGGGTTTTTTTAAAATCTATCAGCAAAAATAATAATATATAGGGTGTGCCTTTTTAAAAATTTGAGATTTTTCAATTTAAAATAGTCGAAATGTATAAATTTATTTTGAACACCGTGTAGCATCTAACTCAAATTTCTTTACATATATCTTTTTTCATCTCTATAGAACGCTAGTACCAATTATGAGTATTCCACCTTCAGAGACTCAGCTACTTGCAATTTTTTACAAAACTGAAAACTAGTATTTTTTAAAAAAAATGAAATATTAGAAAAACTACTAGGTTTAGGTATATAATATTATTAATAAAAAGTTATAAAACTTTACCCAGAATTTAAAAATAAATTAGAAAATAGAATGTTCCGTTTAAAAAAACATATGTTATATCGGCCAAACTTTTTTGAAGTAGCCTGTTCACTCAAAAATAATTTTGAACTGTGCACTTTAATATTCCCTAACACTATTGTATTTAACATTTTTCCGTCATTCTCGAAACAAATGAGATAATGAACTTTATTCTATCGTTGACTCACCCTATACAAAGCTAATCAGCTAAATCTTTATCCCATACAAATTTCAAAAGACTGGAGAACTAGCGAGGTGATGTTTGGAAAACGAGATAACAAGGAACTAGCGAGGTATAAACTTCGTAGATAATACTATAAAATTACCAACAAAGAGAATAACAAACAAAATCAACTGTCAGAGAAACAATAATAAAGTTTCGCTTGGAAACGATGCTATTTTCATCATAAGATAAATTGCGGAAGATCTATAGAATAAAATAAGTCAAAACAACATCGAAGCTGTAACTATAAAATCATAGATTAGTAGAAAGAGGGTTATCCTAATATAGAAGACATAATTAAACACCTTAGAGAAGGTTATAGGACGAAAGATAAAAAAATAACAATATTATGCTATGCTGAGGATACCGTGTTGATAGCAGAGTACAACTACAATGTTCAGGGTTTACTTTAACAATTTAAAACAACAAAAAGAAATTGAATAATATCAGCTTTAACAACAATGTGCATGATAATATCTAAAACACTAAAGTTAAGGTAGATGAAACAATTTTGAAACAGCAAATGGAGGTTAGTATTGATTGGTATAGGTCAGAGCTCAGCTGGTTTACATCTAAATGTGGTTCAATAGTGGACTTAAGGAAGGGCGGAAACGACAAGTTATGATTTGATCGAATATAGGGGTTGTCAGATTTCTAAAATTTAAAATATTCAATTGTTCAGTGACTTGCAATATTATTGAAAGTCTAATTCAATGATTAGAACTATTATGCATAGCTTTAGCTAAGAGAGAAGAGAGTAAATAACATTATATTTACAAGAGACGGCTGAATATTTTATAAATTTCTACTTTAATAACGTATTTATAACCACGTACTACCTGCTATTAAAATTAACAAATTTAACTGACAACACCGGTATGCATGCCCAACAAGTTTTACTAGCGAACCAGATTTTTTAGCGTAAGGCACTATTAAAATTTTGTCAAGTGTTTTCTACTTGTCTTTACCACACTAATGACATACGCTGTCTATTCTTTTTTTTGTTGATATCGACTTAAAAGCAAAAAAAAAAAACCAAGTCACAAAGACAACGAAAACTGCGCATACTTAAGCGATGAAATGAGGCAAACCGAAAACACCTAAGAATTAAAACGAAATCTCGTACTTACAAATTCAAACTTTGACTTGTTAATCCAGACAAACTAGACATCCAACCTTGGAAGAACTCCGATACAATTAAAAATTTGGCGTTCAAATCATGATTTCAAAAGAAATTTCAAGAGTCCCCATCAATCCAGCCTGTGCTAAAAATTTTATTCAACGCCAAAGTTCAAAAAAATAGTTTTCAAAAAAATCTCTTAAACGATAACTTTCTTCGTAAAATTAGTAGTAAAATTTGTAGACTATGTGATTCTCTATAAAAAAAGATTTCTACACTTTTTTCCCAACAAATGACCGCACCACCTTCGAGGTAGAGTAGTGGCTCATTTTTTTACACACAAGCATAGCTGATGAAATAGTGATAGATTTCTATTGATTAAAAAAAAAGAATGGTGTTATAATTAATTATCAAACACGAAGAGTATTTATTACTGATTTAAATAAAAAATAATAGTCTGATTAATTCTTCTTCTTTCTCTAAGAGACAACATGGATCTACTCTTTCTTCATTGATTCCCCCTAAGGAACAATTTTGTGAATTTTTGTGTGTGTCATCTTTTTCAATGGAGTGCAGTAGTATTTTTTGTGGCGGCGACTTTAATTTAAGTTTTTTAGATTTGTGTAAAAATTGTGTAAAAAACTTTTAATTTGCAACAAGTTATAAACATACCTACTAGAGTTACGAATAAAACGAGTAGTTTGATAGATTTAATTTTGATAACTAAAGATGAAAAAGCCTATACTGCCTCAACGAAAAATTTCCCTCAGGTTTCCGATCATACGCTTGTGGATTGCTGCCTTGATATTAATTTAGTAGCAGAAAGTAAAAAGCATTGTATAATAAGAAATTTAAAACGTATCGATCGCGACTTATTAAGAACTTTTTTAGAAAATGTCACATTTGAGGACATTGTGTGTATTGTTGACATTAATGACAAACTTTCATATTTCAACATTCTAATATTAAATATTTTTGATGTTCTGGCTCCTTTAAAACCCTTTGTAATAAAGAAACAAAAGCAAGTTTGACAGACACTGTGCAAACTATCATTAGATTGAAAGAAAGTTCATAAATACAATAGAACAACAAATCAAGAACACTTAAGTATTATAGACAGTTACGCAATCAAACTAACATCGCTTTAAGAACTGAAAAAAGAAAGTATTTAGAATTATGCGCGAATAACAGTAACAGCAGAATATTATGGCAAAGACTCAGAAACTTGGATATTGTTAATAAAGCTACAGCTAAGCATCTTCCGGATGCCTTAAATAGACCTTCTGATATTAATGATCATTTTTTACAATTCTCAAGAAATGACCGACAGACAGATCCAAATTTGATAAAATATTATTTAAATAACATGAAAACAAACATAGGAGAAAAATTTTAGTTTTTTACTGTCACTACAGATGAAGTAAGATCTCAATTACTTAGTACAAAATCACTAGCTATAGATTCGGACTCTATAGGTTTGGAAATAGGCTTATGTTTTCCCAGGATTTTACCTTTCCTTACTAATATAATGAATTGTTGCATTTTGGAGGGGATTTTGCCAGATACCTGGAAAATAGCTCGTGTTGCGCCCTTACCAAAAAATAATGATATAAAATCTTTTAATGAACTACGTCCTATACGTATCCTACCTTGTCTTTCAAAAATTTTGGAAAAAATAATGGATAAGCAAATAAGATTTTTCTTAGAAAATAACTCATGAATCAGTCGGGTTTCAGTAAGGAGTTGAATTTAAGATTTAGTGGACTTATATCTCCATCACCTCACTGAACGGCTCTTTTTAAAACATGTTTGTCCTACAATATTTATAATACGGTACCTGTTGCTTTAAAAACCCTTAAACCTGAGATATTTAGAAAACGGATAAAAAGTATTTTAAAAAGTTAATCAGGTTAATTTCTGTTGCATTTCTCTCCCTCTCTCTCTATCTCTTTAGTTTATTATTTTTTTTAAATCATGAACATTTATGCTAGATGATGTAGTTTACATGGGGTTGGACTTTGAACAGTTCCAATTGTTTTCAGCTCCTTTTTCTTCTTTTTGTAGCAGCAATATTGAAATGTATAATGTAAAGTGTAATATTAATGTTGTTTTAGAGAAAAGGGGAAATAAAATTATTATCATTATTATTATTATATATATATATATATATATATATATATATATATATATATATATATATATATATATATATATATATATATATATATATATACTATAGTGAAACCAAATGAATAAAATTCAGCAAATATGAGTTTTGGAAAAAAAAATGTATGTTTTTTTCTTTTCCTAGAATCTGTTTCTATCATTATAACTTCATCCTTAATAACTGAACCACTTAATTTTGAACTCATCCATTTAGAAAGCTACTCATCACCTTCTATAAACAATGACACCACCATTAGGGTGATATACGAGAAAAAAAATAATAAAAAATCCCTTTTAAAGTGCTATGAATATGCAAAAGGCACTAAAACTCTCAGAAATCGCTTTTATTTTAACTTGGCATTCCCTTTATACACAGTCCGTTGAATTTTTGATGCCATTTATCTTTAAAATTATGAGAGTGATAGATTTAGTTCATAATCTAGGTAGTTAGGTCGATTTTCGAAGCCGCTTTGAAAGAGATCCGAGAGATTTCTTTGTTTATACTCTTAGATATGTAGTCTTTGACATGTTGCCGGCGCCGACGGTGTATATTGTTTTGTTTTATGGTGTGATACACGTATCAGGGGTCTTAGATTTTTCCATTTGATTAGAATAAGTCGGTTAATGAAGGGTTTTTGTAAATAAAGCGGAGATTGGTGTAATTATCTTAAATGCAGGCAATATGTTTAGTTTAGATTCAATGATATAAGTACATATTTCTACCGGATTATCTACTGGAGCCTTATTTGTAATCCTAATGACTTCTATTTTTGTTTTAAGATACGAAGTTCGAGAAGACCTATTATGTTGATAGTAAGAAGATATTTCTAAATTTTTTAGTATATTTTCTAGATACAGATAGCAACAGTGCAGATACGCCATAAATAATTCTTCAATATGATTGTTGCTTATCTGAAACAATATCGTACTTGAATGTTGTTTCGCTTTATCTTATGGTCTGGGGTACACTTATCAGTAATCAATCAAATGTTTTTATCTTATTGAATAAAAGAAGCAGCAAAAACAGAATTTGTTTCTTTATAAATGAAACGTTATTCTATTAATATAAGTTAGGGACACTTTTTCAGAAAAATTCAGGTATTTAGATTAGACCCATGCTGCCATTTTCTAAAGTATATACATACACAATTTTTCTTGCTCAGTATATATCACCACTACACCAAATACTTTATGTCTACACTCGACGCGCGTTTCGCTAACCATGTCAGCTTCATCAGGAACGATGATTGACTAAAGCTAAGCTACAAATCTACCCTATTTATACTTAGCTTAATCCTTGAATTACTCAGGCGGAACTAATGGCATAGGCGAGGCCATCCGTTCCGGTCAAGTAACCAGTAGAGGGGACTATAAGGAATAGGCTCTCTGTCTTTATTTAAACTACTTTTACATTTTATAATTTAAATACTTTCGTATAAGTTCAACAATCTCCTATCAGGTACATTTTTAATTAATCTTATATTATCTAATGTTACAATATGATCAGCTTCAAGGGCATGTTCGGCAATGCTAAACTTTTCTGTTCTACTGTATTTTAAGTGAGCTAAATGTTCTTTAAATCGTGTTTTAACTGACCTTTTAGTTTGCCCAACATACTTTTTGTCACAATCATTACAACTAATTTCATAAATTCCACTTTTCTCACAATTAGGAATCTTATCTTTGGGATTTCCTTAGATATTTCTCATATTGTCTGATGACTTATAGACTAAGGTGAGGCCTACCTTATTAAATACCTTATTGAGTCCCCTGCTATATTTCGGATTATATGGTGTGGAGACATACTTGGTGTTATTGTCTTCGCGTGTAAAAAAGGTGGAATTTTAAATATTTAACCTGAACTTATGTCTATTTATGAGCTTGTTTACTAAGTCATCGTCATAACCATTAACTCTAGTTGTATTTCTAATACGATTCCTTTTATTATTGAAGTTACTTTTCCTCTGAATAGAGTAAACTTCAATAATGAAAGGAAGCTCCTGATGATGCTAACATGGTTAGCGAAACGCGCGTCGAGTGCAAAAATATAGTGTTTGGTGAAGTGGTGATATATACTGAGTAGCGTTATTGTGCCAAAGATTCCACATTCCCAAACTTAGATAACTTTCTTTCTAATCAATTTATAGTCGTTATCACATCCATGTCTTTTTTGCTCTATATGACATCTGCACTAATATTTCGATTCATCAGGATAAGATCCCTAGATTTTTCTGTTTATGTCGTCGACTAAAAAAATATCTTTATTGATTATTTTTTCACACGCGTGCCTACACGTGTCCCCAAAAATTGTACAACCGATACTCTTCCTGGTTCGTCCTCCAAATGTAAATTTTAATAAAATATATCCTTACATTCATTCTTATAATCACATATCAGGATATTACTTCATATTTAATTTTAACACGGTGTAAGTTATATAAAACCTCTATAATTTTATACTATAAGTAACGCACAGTCGTGTGTGTAGGAAGTTGCACAATAGCCAGGGCCCCAAAGTGCATTTTGAAATTCCACCTATTTCCTCTTTGCTGAACAAAATCGCGTGCCTTTGGTTTAAAGCTTTCATTGAAGTTCAAGCTTTTGTGATGCACTGTATTGTTCATTTGCACCGTAATTATAGTTCTCATGTTGGTCCTTAAAAATTTCAGACCAGTTTTTGGGTCTATTGAAGTCCTGTGATTTATGGTAATGGTCTTTTCGAAGTGTGTGCCAATAAAAAAAATTGTTCTATTAAATTTATGGTGACGGAATTGTAACGAAACTAGAGGAAAAGAAAGGGAACAACAAAGAGTAGATGACAGAAAAATGCAGTATGCAAAGTATATTGTCGACTCGATGATTACCGACGTTATCGAAATTTCAGCTTAAATTTGCAAAGTACATAGTAACTACTACAAATTATTTAAAATTGTTTAAAAAGTACAGTCAATTACATCATTATTTTTCTCTTTATTATGAAATAAATTACTATACTCTATTTATTTGAAACTGATAGTAATAAAAATGCCAGTGTACTATCCAATAACAGAGGCGTGCTACCTATTCCCAGTTATTTTTCAAGTAACAATGCTCTTTTTTTACGAAATTTTATTGCCGATCAAATCATTTTATTTACATACCTTCCTGTTGCCCCAACTATAAATATTATATTTAGAGCAACAACCCCAAGTGTCAAGCCAGTTAGTAACAAGTCATTTAGTGTGTTAACAAAATGTCTTCGCCAGCGAAACGCCAAAAGTTTGGGCAGCTACTCTATAATAAAAAGCTTATAGTTAAAAATGTATTTGACTACGTTAAAAACGATCAAAATTGTAATTTAGATGTGGACGATTATGTGACAAAATGTTCTTTAATGACCGGAATTGGTAAAGCCACAGTTTACACAATTTTAAGAGAAGAAAATGAGGGGGTATAGACTCTCCAAAAAGGAGACCAGGCAGAAAAGAATTTCAGCTGACAGACAACACAAAATAAGCAGTAAGGCGTATTGTTCACGACTTTTTTATGGAAAAAAAATCCAACGCTGCGACAAGTCACCCACAAATACCGAAACTGAGTAGAGTAAACTATGGAGTGTTTTAAAAGGTATGAATTTTTATTGGAAAAAGTGTGAAAGAAAATCTTTATTGATAGAAAGTATAGAAATTGTATACTGGAGAAAAGACTATTTGAGGAAAACTCTGAAGGAAAAAGGATATATTACTTAGATGAGACGTGGATAAATAAAGGGTACACAGTCAAGAAATTTTGACAAGATGGGAATATCAAAAATGCTCTCCAAGAATTCAGCGAAGGTCTCTCTACTGGTCTGAAACCACCATCTGGTAAAGGACGTAGGTTAATTATTACGAATATTGAAAGCGAAAGTGGTTTTGTAGATGGAGGTCGTATCCAAGAAAACAGGAAATTATCACGAAGATATAAATTCCGATGTATTTGAAGATTGGTGTCCGCAGATGATGACTTAATAACAGACGGTTATGTTATTGTAATGGATAACGCAATCTGTCATTTTAAAAAATTAGAACTGGTCCAACCTTGAGTTGGGTGAGAAAGAACATCCAATCTTGGATGACCGAGAAAAACATTTCATTTCCAAAAGTGGGAATTACGACGAAATGGCAAAAAGAGGTAATATTACCGTTTATCGCCTGCCACCATATCTTGTTGCCATAAACAAGAAACTTATTTCTAACAAATTGTTTATATCAACTTTCCACATATATATAGATGATTCTCAATATATATATTTTTTTATTTTATTTTGACTTGGACAGTTCTGCCATACAGCGAGTCTCAGTAATTTTGTTGAATCAATACTAATTTGATCTTATTGCTAAGATAAACCTGCCAAGTGAAAGCTAGACTTGCGCAGTTAGTGTTCCGTACGGCGATTGGTTATAAAATAAAATAAAATCCTTACAACGGCTAAGTTACTTAGGTCCCTGACATTTTAAGATCCAATATGCATTTTCACATTTCACAGTTATTACATCTCAGCCAATAAATCAATCTAGCTCAAACTAGAATCTAGTAATAAAAGTATAAAATAAAGATTTACTACCTAAATATTTATTTATTTAAAAACAATAAAATAAAATTATTTTGTTTCGATACCTAGCCACCAGTGTGTATACTGAAAAGTATAGTTAAAAAACCTCCACCATATTGTCAAGCCAAATAGTTTTTTTATACCAGATAACTTATCAAGCTTAATGCACTCGTGATAATTTTCGATCAATATATACTTAATGGAGACTATTTCAGAATTTTTCATCATTACTTTTCGAGATAGGAGGGGGACAGTGATTTTTAGCCATTTTTTTAAAACAATACAAACAAAAATCTGCTCAGGGAATACATTATATATATTCCTGAACTCGTAATTTAACAAGCTTTCATTTGACATCCCACTCGATGAGTTGGTAAAAGAAAAAAATTTCAGTTCTGATTTCACCCCCCAGAACTAACCCCTTAAGTCAAAATTTAACTTTCAAAACTAGACACCTCTGATTGGATCATCAATTCCTATATTTATGCCAAATTTCAACTTTCTATATCAAATAGTTTCGGAGAAAATCGGTTGTGATAAACAGACCTAAGTGTTCCGTACGGAGCACTAAAAAGTAGAATCTAATAGGTAACCTGTAAAACGTGTCATAGAAAATTTTAAAATCAATCAAACTGCGAAAGAAAAATCATGAAATTGAAAATCCATGGTTGAAGTGAATCTAAGCATACAGAAGATTATCGGTCCAAAATATTGCATTGAAAACAAAAACCAGCAGATTAGTAGTTAGTAGTAGCGGTGAAAAAAGAAATAGTATAAAAATTCACAGAAAACAAGCAACTTCAGAACGTACTACTAAACAAAAAAATTTTGCTGTAAAGCGCAACTAAGAGTATGTGCTCTCTTGGTGAATGCATGTGGCAAGTACTTTACAATTGATGATCAATCTTATTTTAATTACGATCCTAGTACTCTATCAGATTCATAATTCTACCATATCATGGGGAAAAAGATAGTGTTCTAGACAATGTAAAATAAAGTGCGGTTGGCAAATTTGAACTAAAGTTACTTGTCTTGCGGGGGATCTGCCAATATCGTCTTCGCAGTAAACCATTATTACGATGACCTCTTTGGTATAGTAAAATAAAGTAAAATAAGTAACAACGCATTATGTTAACACATCAGTACAGTGGCTGGAACACTGTATTATCCCCAATATCCTTAATAATATTAATCCTTTTAACACACTAGTAATCTGCTAGTTGAGAAGTACTTGGTCTTAATAAAAAATAGGTTAAGGATAAATGGAAAAGCTACTGAATCTCTTCCAGAATTTTCCTTGAACTGGATCGCAAGTAGCAGAATACTGAAAGTAGAAATTAATAGAGGAAATGAATAGAAAAATTCTATATATTTATATATATATATATATATATATATATATATATATATATATATATATATATATATAATATACATATATATATATATATATATATATATATATATATATATATATATATATATATATATTATATTCCGCTTGAATGAGAGCACTAGCTGACAAGATAAGTCACACAACATCATTTCAAGCATGCTAAAAAAGAACGGATACGGTACGCAGACAAGTAAAAGAGGGCTACCAAAACAAAACAGCACACAAACAAAACCTCAAGAACTAACCTGAAATGAATCAAAAATTAAGTTTCTGTACCTCAAAGGATTAACAGATCGCATCGGATGACTTCTATGAAAAGGCAATATATAAACGATATAAAACAATTAGGTAATCACTTAGAAATCCTGACGACAAAATTAAGCTAGAAAGTCAAGGCGTATACAGCATTTCAAGTAGTAATTATGATGAATTACATCGGACAAACCACTCGAAGGACATAAGCAAGGGTCGAAAAACACAAACTCAGCATCCATCATAAACAAACCATATTAGCTCTCCTCCAACACGAGCTAGAGACAGGACATAAAATCGCCTGATTTCACCAGTTGCAAGCAAAGAGCCACAGAACAACATTACACTTCAACAATCATCCGAGCACGATGAGGAAATAATCTCTTTTGTATAGTGCCCTGAATTTCTCGATCTCGAATGATCCTTGCCTTGTAATGTATGTGTAATGTATATAGCCGAAAATCTTTCCGAAGTTACAACATATTATCCTTCAGATATTTTCTAGAAAATCGTTACTGTACAGAATACTGGCTTGTTGTTCTTTTCCACTCGCCAGGATCTGCTCTGACGTTCCTCCATGATATGTTTTACTAGTAGGTGAGGAATACTATTGGTTTGAAGATCATCCTTGAAATTGTGTATTCTGAATTGGAATGATTGCTCAGTATATACTCATTGTCCTACCTAGCCAGATCCTAATAGTGGTGTGTTTTGAAATACAAGAAGAAGCAAGTGACACTTTTCTTTGTCATCCGTCATCACTTTCATCTCAGCTAATCATAATGCAATACGTGGTTAACGATTCAAAAATCTCGGAGTAATTCCAATCGCTGTACTTCTTATTTTAAAATATGAATCTATAAGTAAGTAAGTTTTAACTTTAGAAATAAATGTCTGGTGCAAAAATACATGTTTACTTTATAGTAAAATTAAATTCTAAAAATAAACTTTTGAAAATAATCAACAACTCAAAAAGCGGCAATTAGATCAATCCTAAAAATGAGCAATGATAAAATAATGATAGAAATAGCGGTGCAGAACAAATTGACTAATCACTTGACCACCTAAGAAGCATCTGAATTCATTCGTATAATTGGCAAAGACACTAAGAACATAAAACAATCAAAGCGGTACGCTCCCGTTGAGATAAAATACTATTTTAAAAGAAATGCCGTTCTATGTAAGACAAGAAGTCGGTTAAGTTCTCATAGGCCGTCGCCTAAGAAGAATTTTTCAGCTATCAAAACGAGTCGATAAACAGATTCAGTTTTAAGATGGTTTTTGTCCAATTATCTTTAGCTAACAAGGGACAAACTGTGGGTTAATTGCTGTTAATTCTTAAGCGTGACAATAAAATTTAAATATTTTACTAGGGGGTTTCTGTGTCTGCATAAAAGTCATAAAAACGTCTCTGTATATCTTCTTATAAGATCAGATATCGTGAATGAAAATTTTGAAAGAGATTTTGTTTAGCTTCTCTTGTTATTGAAAAAGTGATTGATTTAACTTTCTGAAAATACTTGCCGTATTTTTATCTGAAGCGACATATTATCCGATATTAAGGAAAAATCTTAAGGTTGATGAAATCTTTCTATGTTAAAAACTAATACCAGATTTGATTTTCAGCTTACATAGCTCAACTTAAAATTTATGCTCCAACAGTAGAAAAACCATATATCTTTCTGAAAACTCCTATTGCATCTTCATTGCGACATTTAACTCCAGTTTAAGAATCCATATTCTCTGTGTTAGTATTGCTCCTATTTTTAAATTGACTTGCTCTATTCGGACTCCACTAATTACGAGAAGAACATATCAAAGATAAGCTGAAGTCCATTAATCCTGTAACAGAACAATAAGGTAACATCAATAAATTATTATCAGCGTACCTGAGAAGAATGCCATAGATTTTAATTCCCTCGTTAATATCTTCTAAAGCTTCTTAAAAATTTGTCGGAGTATAAATTGAACGGTAGAGGAGAGAGAAAACGACTTTCGCAGACTCCTCTCTGGATGTTTAACTCCGTCATGGTGGTTTTATCTAACTAAATTTCAACTGTTTGGTTCCTGTTAAGGTTTTTAATAATATGGATATCCTTTTTGTCATGATGAAGTTCTTTCAGTAATTCGATGAGTTTGTCATGGAGTATTTGGTCGAAAGTTTTTTTAATAGTCCAAAAAGTAGCAGAGATATTTTCCTTTTAATCTCGTCAACTAAAAACTTAGATCGAATTCTAGTATGGATAGGCGAGGTTTCTTCGGATGGTGATTAAGGTGGATTTCAGTCACTAGGAATCACACCCGTGTCGTACATGTTATTGAAGACTGTAATAAGTTTTTCAAACATGACCACGTCAATAAGTTTAATTACCTTGAGCAAAATATTATCTGAAACAGGAATTTTCTTGTTGTTAGCTGCATCTAAAGGATATATTACTTCATCTAGCAATAATTCCGAAACTTTAAAAACATTGTCCTCTTCTGGTTTTATTTGCTATCATCTCTAAAATGGTCATACTGTTCTCATATACTCTGTGCCTCGTTGTCTTCTAAGATAAGCCACTTGTCCAAGCCATAGAGAGTTGCAGGTGATCGCTTCTTACAATTGCCAACTATTGCTTTGACTTTGCTGTACATTTAAAAAATGCCGTGTTTTCGTTCCAGTGACTCCATTTCTCTAAATTGTTTCTCTTTTTGTCTCTCCTTTGCTTCTATAATCTGTCGTTTTAACTTCTGGTGTTCTTCAAGATTGTCTTTGATCTTCTTCTAAATATCCATAAGATTTTTTATCTCGTCTATCATCCAGTTCTTGCTCTTGACTGTCTTAATTGGCTTTAAGTGTTCTTGGCACAAGTTACTGAAACTTCTATTCAGAATTTTTCACTGGATGTATATGTCCAATGAGGTGATTTTCTACTCAGGATTTTCGAGGACAAAAAAAACAATGAACAAGAAATACTAGCACACTACCCACATGGTCAATCGTTGGTACATACAAGTAATTGGAAATCAATAAAAGAATAAAAGCTATAAATACCAAATAGAATAATCTTCTTATAATTACATGGTGAAGGTAAGTCCAATTATCATTTTGTGTTGATTGCTTTTAAAATAAAAATTTTTGTTACGGAGGTATAAAATAATCAATGATTTCACAAAATACATCCCAAATGAATTTTCAACAAAGTTTTTTTCCGATCTGTACTGGAAACTGATGACCTTGAAATATATATATATCTTCTTTTTACAAGCTTTCATTTGACACCCTACGATGACTTGGTAAATTTTTTTTTTCACTTTCGATTTCACTCCCCAAAACTAACCCCTTAAGTCAAAATTTAACTTTCAGAACTAAACGGCTATGATGATTCCTATATTAATGCCAAATTTCAACTTTCTATGTCAAATATTTTCGGACAAAATCGAATGTGACAGACGGAGAGATAGACAGACGGACAGATAGCGAAGTGATCTTACAAGTGTTCCGTTCGGAACACTAAAAATGAGCAAGAAAATCTACAGATTGGTTGGACTGTTGACGTAGCTCTTAGTAGAAAACATTATAGAGTAAAATAGTTAAGAGTCAAAACGTAACCAAGCTAAAGTTTTAATATGTGAAAAGAGCAAAATAAAATAAATTTCAATTTAAATTTATAAAAAATGAAGGTTAAGAAAATGTGGAAATATCCAACAAACAGCTCATTTATTTGCTCCAATAAAACAAGAAATCGTTTGATGAGAGTTGTACGAAACAAAAGTCTCTAAGTAGTAAATGTTTGGATACAGTTCAATATTTTCTAAACTACAAGTATGTATTATGCAAATTGTAAATATTGTCAAAAGTAAACGCTACAATATTTAAGCATAATTAATGATTCGATGAGAGACTCGTATAATAGTAAATTTTCCAGTACTTATTTTCTCAGGCATTTAAGGTTTTATGAATTTTATTCTAATCAAAAGCCTTGACTTTTTTAAGTGAAGAAATTTTTACCATTTTTAGTGTTCCGTACGGAACACTTATATAAGATGACTTCGGTGTCTTGCCGTCTGTCTGTCTGTCCGTCTGTCACACACCGATTTTCACCGAAACTATTTGTCATCGAAAGTTGAAATTTGGTAATAATATAGGAATTGACGGCCTCATCAGAGCCATGTAGTTTTGAAAGTTAATATTTGACTTAAGGGGTTAGTTTTGAGGGGTGAAATCGAAAATAAAAAAAAAAATTTACTAGGTCATCGAGTGTAGTGTCAAATGAAAGCTTGTGAAAACACGAGTAAAAATTATATATACAATGTAATACTTGCGCCCACTTTTCTTTGTATTATTTTAAAAAAATCGCGAAAAATCGCTGTCCACCCGCCTTATCTCGAAAAGTACTTATCAAAAAATTTTGAAAAAATTCTGGAATATTCTCCACGGGGTGTAGATTGAACGAAAATTATCACTAGTGCATTACCTTTAATAATTTATCTGGTATATAAAAAAACAAAAATTTCAAGGTCATCAGTTTTCAGTAAAGATTGTAAGCAAACTTTGTTGAAAACTCATTTGGGGTGTGTTTTGTGAAGTCACTGATCATTTTATACCTCCATAACAATTTTTTTTATTTTAAAAGCAATCAACGTACGGAACACTAATTGCGCAAGTTCAACTTGCACTTGACCGGTTTTTTCGTTATTTCTAGGGTGCAACTTCCGTAGGTCGAATCGAAAAAATGACTTCCAAATTCTGTTAATATAATAGTTTTAATTATTCTTTGTCCTATGTTTAATATATGATATGTAGCTATTCGCTAATACTTTCAGTCTAACCATAATTTCATATATACAGTATTTTTTTTTTTCATTTGACCTTTTAATTTTTACTTCATACTAGTGTGACCATAAGTATTAACAAAGAAAAACTATTGTTTGACCTAAATTTTTGCTGTTTTTTTGGATGTTGGTAATGCTTCCTTGGGTTTTAAAAAACGGTTACCAAATATAATCACTTAAGTTCTAAAAAAGTCAAAATTTCATATTCGATTTTTGTAGGAGTTTTGGACACCAGAGGGACATAAAATTTATATCAAAAACCAGTCTCATAAATTAGAAAGCCCAGTTTTATTTATTTTATTTTATGGGTCTAGCACACGTGCTACAGGGAAGTCCCTAAAGCGCTACAGGAGCGACACGTGTACGGAGAAGTCGATTCACGTTGTTCTTCAAACGCTGTAAATTGTGCTCGGTGGGGAACACAGTCCTGGGCAAATCATTCTAAAGGGATGATGTTCTCCATATAAAAGACTGCTTGAAAAGCGTTGTACGAGGGGTAACAAGCTGAACCTCATACAGATGTGAAGTATCAGCGTGACGTGTACTTCTAACATGCACCGCTCTGGGAGGAATTAAGCGGGCCACATCCTTCACACACTTTCCATGAAAATACTTATAGAATAGGCTCAAGTCGCTAACCGTTCTTTGATGTTCCAGGGAATTAAGGCCGCCGGTCAGTTTCGGGTCTCCAATCAGATGAACAGCTCTTCTCTGAATAGAATCCAACAAATGCAGTGTATGTTTGGGAGCGTAGCTCAAAACATGGGAGCAGTATTCCATAGTTGGGTCGAATTTGAGCTTTGTAAAGAATTAACAGTTGTTGTGGAGTGTAAAGCTTTCTGGTTCGAAATAATATTCCCAACTTTTGAGAAGCTCTCCTTGCTATTCCTGCAACATGTTCATGCCAGGACATATTTGTTCCCAAATTTACGCCCAAAAAATTGAGTGACGATGTTAGAGGGATGGAGTGCCCCGACATAACTATGTCGGGTTCAGCAACGTTAACTTTTTTTGAGAAAATTGCAGCCTGAGTTTTTGTAGCGTTAAATTCCACTTGGTTACTGTCGCCCCAAGATAGAATTTCTTCCAAATCTTTGTTAAGTTGAATAACTTCCTGCTGTCTGCGGATATTCGTCTGAGTAGCCGATGTCCGAGCGTTCAAAGTGCATGAAGAGATAAGTGTACTGTCATCTGCAAAGCTGTAAACTGGATTCTCGGTCTTTTCCAGCAGATCGCTAATATAAATGAGAAAGAGAGAAGGAGACAGTATGGACCCTTGGGGTACACCGGCGTTGATAGTGAAGGTGACTGCCACTCGTAAACAACGCTCTCTGAGGAAACATGAGAGCCACAAACAGAACTTTTCAGACATACCATAAGAACGTAGCTTAGCCAACAGCACATCGTGCCAAACACGGTCGAATGCCTTAGATATGTCAAGAGCAACTGCTCGAGATTCTTCAAAGTGTTCAATTGCGTTGTTCCAAACATGTGTTTACATAAGTCAGAAGATCTCCTGTTGATCTATTTTTACGAAAGCCATATTGGTGATTGCTAATAATGTTGAATCCTTCAAGATATTTTAGAAGATGCTGATTGATAGCCTTTTCCATGACTTTCGATATTTTTGAAAGCAATGCGATTGGTCGGTAGTTATTTGGCAAGGTCTTCTTGCCTTTTTTAGGTATCGGCTGAACTGTGGCACATTTCCAGCAGGAAGGAAATATTCCCTTTATGTAGGATAGGTTGAAAAGTCTACAGAAAACTGGTGTTAGTTCCCTCGCACAATTTTTGAGAACTATGGCAGGTATTCCGTTAGCGTCAGAAGACTTTTTGGTGTCTAGCTTCATCAAAATACGTTTCATGATACGCTGTCTGAAGACAATATCGGGCATCCTTGACTGCACTATAGGAATAGTAGGTGGTGTTGTTCCTTAGAAATCGACAGTAGAATGTGAAGCAAAGAGTTCAGCCAACAAGTTCGCTTTCTCAACAGGTGTCGTTGCAATAGAATTATCTGGCCGTGTGAGTGGTGGTATGGTGTCTTTGGTAAAATTTGACTAACTGCCTTAGCGACTGATGAAAAGGACCTGGAATTGTTGGGACAAGCGAGAAGTTTGTTTCTAATCCGTTGATTGTATACATAGCAATTTTCTCGAATTAAAAATTTATAGTTCCTAATATTTGAATTTGATTTGATATCGAAAGCTGTAACCAAATCACATTACTCAATAACAGATAGATTATCCCATGTTCGAAATCACACGAGTTCGACGTCATTGTTGCCCTGCATGCGCACACTTCCAGCAACAAACTTGAGAATTATATGCAGGCAAATTTTATTTTGATTTACACAAAATCTATCTATTTAACTTTAAAAATATGAGGCAGATTAATTACTATGAATGATTGGATTATTTCAAGATAAACACCCATTTTGACTTAATTTAATTTTTTAAACATCGTTATCTGGAAAATGAGATCACTTTGTCACTCGATAAAAAATTAAGTAAATTGTAATATAGTCGATATTGCAGGACTTCCGTGTCGTTCTCGTTCCACCAGGATTCCTCCAGAATAAACACACCGCACAATGAAAGTAAAAATTATGAGCAGAGAAATTTTATTTTGATTTAACACTAAATCTATCCATTGATTTCTAAAAATATATGACAAATCAATTACTTTACATCATTACTACTTTAAAATTAACACCTGTTGTCAAATACTTTGATTTTTAAAGCTGCATTAATTGTGAGATACTTACAACAGTAAATCCTCTTAACAACTTGACCAAATTAAGAAAAGGTATTTAACTGGTTCATTTTATTACTCAATAAAATTTAGATATACCCTCCTATAGCCGATATGAAAAAGAATTTATAATATTTACTAATTAGCCATATCTAATCTAAAAATATGCATTTATATTTTTATGAGCTCAATTTAATTCATAAGTAAACGCTATAAAATTAATACGCCGATAATAAAACCAAGATTAGCAAACTAAAATGCAGGTTTTGAAGCAACAATTAATGGCAACATAATCCATGATACAAATAATTGTATCGTAAGTCTTTGGCGCGTTATATTGATTTCGATTTTAAAACTGGAGATTGAAAAGGGCACAATTAGAGTTACAGACAAAAGCAACACTTAAAAAATCACCAGAGCTAATTGATTTCTTCAAAAACGGTCACCGCTTTCAACGATAAAACCCTTTCTTTGGGTCGACCTAATTTAGAGATTTTTGGGATATTTCACGAGATTTCATGACATTTTTTTTTTGAAAAATTTATATGGACATTGTATTTAATATTCTCGTCCAATTAAAAAAGACAAATATTAGTTTGTGCTTTTGGCTTGTTTTTTTTTTTCATTAATTATACTACGTTACTCTAGCTTTCTAAGTTGAAGATTTGCCAACATACTGTTCCAGGTAAGTAAACTCTAAGCACGAGGTAACTAAAGAGAACACATGTATGTTGATGATATATGGTAAAAGTACTAATTAATACAGTAAATAATTATTAAATTTGATGGGATCTAAACCCTATACGGTATCCATAATCCCGGGAGAGAGAGAGAGATAGAGAGAGAGAGAGATCTTTACTTTTCGAGATTGGAGCACTCAATTTACGATTGAGTGCTCTAATCTCGATGAGTATAGATCCGTGAAGATCGTAGGTGAAATCTCGAAAGTGCACTGCAAATTTACACACCAAGATTTACAAAGCACCGTGTCAAGGTGCAGGATAGATGGACACGATGTTAGCCTGTATGGTAGTTCAGAATATTTTTTGTTTGACAATTATCGTTGTCCTCTGTTAACCTTTCACTGTCCCTGACGTTGTTTATTTGATAATGATTCTGTGATACTCCGTTTAATTATTTTATTTGCCTAAGGCAGGCAACCGTGTTTAATATGACGTATTGTCAGTTAAGATGCACGCCTATGACAGGACGAGTAAGTTTTTTTATGGCTCTTAAATTCCCTCAAAAATCGTTCTTTGCAAGTGACAGTTGACGGATTTATTTTAGATACCCGTCTATCAACGCCAGCGTATACTGAAACTCCATACTGTCTCCTACTCTTATTTTTCTAAACTTTCACGATCTGCCAGAATAGGAGAAAAATTTAATCTATAACTTTGCTGACATTGTGCCTTCAGTGACTCAACCCTTAAACACCATGCAAATATCCACAAATAAGCTTCCAAGTTTCGTAGATAAAAGTTTCCTTCCTCTTATCTCTTTTGGTCTTGTAACACGTAGGCTGATAAATTTTTGGTTTAGCTACTTAAAACACATCTTTTTTGGAAAATTCAACTTTATTCATCAACACAGTCTCCTTCAAGGGCGATACAATTAGTTCAACGCTTTTCTAACATTTCTATACCTTTCTTGTAGAAGAATTTGTATTTGCCTTCAAAATAGGCTTCAGATTCGGAAATAACTTCTTCATTGGAGCCAAATCTCTTTCCCGCGAGCATTCTTTTGAGGTCTACGAACAGATAATAATCGCTGGGGGCCAAATCTGGAGAACACAGTGGATGAGGAAGCAATTCGAACTTTAATTCATGTAATTTTGCCATCGTAACCATTGACTTGTGACACGGTGCATTTTCCTGATGAAAGAGCACCTTTTTCTTGTTCATTTGGGGCCGTTTTTTTGCGATTTCTGCCTTCAAACGCACCCACATTTTATATAATATTCGCTATTGATGGTTTTTCCCTTCTCAGCATAGTCGATGACAATTATTCCATGCGCATCTCAAAATACATAGACCAAAACCTTCCCAGCCGACTGTTGTGTCTTTGGTCGCTTTGGGCGGCTTTCACCGGCTGCTGTCCACTCAGCTGACTTGATTTGATTCCGGTGTGTAGTGGTCGATCCATGTTTCACCTATTGTTACATATCGCATGAAAAATCCTTTCCTTTGCGCTTAAACAGGTCTAAACAGCGTTCAGAATCATCAGCACGTTATTGTTTTTGGTCCACTGTTAGCAATTGCGGTACCCCTTTCGAACAGAGCTTTCTCGTGCCCAAATGTTTATGCAGAATATGACCAACACGTTCTTTTGATATCTTCAGGGTGTCAGCAATGTCATGCAATTTCACTTGATGGTCATCCAAAACAATTTTGTGAATTTTTTTGATGTTTTTCTGTGTAACCACCTCATTTGGGCGTCCAATCATTTGTATCTGTACAACCGCGTTTAAATTCAGCATACCAGTAAATAATGAGTGATTTTCCAGGGGCAGAGTCGCCGTAACACTTATCAAGCCATTACTTTGCTTCAACGGTATTTTTTCCCAGCAAAAAACAAAGTTTAATCAACACACGAAATTCGATTTTTTTCATTGCTTTGAAAGCATCAAAAGTATCGTCATTAAAACCACTGTAACTTGTAAACTAATCGTCAAAATGTCATGAAATTTTGACACATTTCGTTTGAAGGTTGGTGCTTCCTAAAAATCATATGGATATTTTGAAAGGGGCCACATCTATGTGTCAGACCAAAAAGTTTTCAGCCTATGTGTTATATAGAACCTCAAGTTGCATTGTACACCTTTGACACATCGCTCGTATCTTTTTGAGATCACAATACCGGTTACAAGAAGAATTTATTTTTTATGTTTTTAAATAATTCATAAACCGTGAATTTTTTATACAGTTTAATAGGAAGCTTTAAAATTAAAACGTTGATCGTGTCTTTTAAACTGCTGATTATCTTCAAGAATATTCGGCCATTAAATATCAGGAAATACAAATTTCGAAGTATATTATTGATAAAAAACTTCATAAATATTAACACATTCCATCGATAAAAAAAAAAAATTTCACTCCCCTCATCAAGAAGAATCCAACGAAACGAAGCCTGGTGAGGCTGGACGATGCAAATCTGATACGGATTTGATTGCCTACACGCGATACCGGTTTCAAGTTACTTTGAATATGTTAATGTTTAACATGAGAATAAAAGAGTTCCTATCAGTTTATTTTATAAGTAGCTGGTGTTTTGTATTTTGTTTTCGTAAGTAAAATTAGTGACACTTTGAAAACTATAAACGCATAGTTTTGTTAAAATCGAGTACATATTAGATATGAAAAGAATTTCTTGCAATTAACGAATTCTTCGGAAAAAAATTGTACCAGAAGTAAATTGTGGTTTTATATTTTAATTAAATAATGGTGATAATCGCTTATTTCAACACTAGACAGTAATAATTAAACAATGCACTATTTCGACTTTATCTTAAATAGAAAGCTACCGAATGTGTCGAAATACCGATATTAAAAACAAATTGTCATTACACATGACCTTTACGAATTCGACCATTAGCACTAACAAGACTGTCGCCACCAATAATTTCCAGATACGTTCTAAACAGATTGTTAACTTTGAAGATAAACTCAGACTTTTTATTCGCAAAAAAATTTCAAGTCATACTAAAAAAAGACAACTGCATAAATAAAACGATAAATCGTGTGACCGTGACGTGAGACCAAAGACAGCGCTCGAAGGTCGATAATGCTGTCTAGAGACCACTATTAAAAGATTGCAGGGGCGCATTAGACAGAGACACATAAAAATTAAGGAAGTGTTAAATCTTAACCTAAAATTTCGTAGAAATTGTTGATGTTTCACGGACAATTTTTTTTTATCTAGTAAAATTAGTTTTTGTCAATCAATTGTATCAGAGTTTTTGTCAAATCAGAAATTGAAAACAATGTTTATATATGCTTATAAAAAGTTAAAAACTTTTAAAAACTTCAGTTATGAATACGAGTAGATGATAAATTTTATCGACTCTAACAACTCGGAAAATCATGCATAATACGATATATACGACCTAACTTATCTGGCCCTTTCCCCTTTTTACCATTTATACGAGTATTACTGGCTATAAATAATTGTAAATAAAATTTAAATAAAAAATACAATTTTCAGATTTTTCAATTTCACTAGTCCTGAAAAACCATATATAAAAACTACATATAAGAGCAACCTCTTTAACACACTACCCTGACTCTCTAATCTCTTATGTTTGATTATACACAAAAAAATGCTTAAAACTTGTTTACTATTGCATCAACAAACCAAAAGAAATTCTCATAATAATATTTTTTGGTAATTTTTTCACAAATAAAAGTTTTTCTTTAGCGAGGGAAATTCAAAAAAGCTGAGCAAAGGAAAACTTCCGAACCCTGAAAAGGGTATGTAATATAATATACGAGGCAACACTTCGGACCCTCTCCCCTATACCTAAACATGTAAAATAAAATTATATCGTCAAGCTAAATAGTTTTTCTTATATCAGATAACTTTACAAACGTAATGCACTGGTGATAATTTTCGCTCAGTCTACACTTTATGGAGACTATTCCAGAATTTTTTTCAAAATTTTTTGTACAGAACATTTCGAGATAGAGCAGGGGACAACGATTTTCGGCCAATTTTTAAAAATAAAAAAGTGTCCGCAAGTATTATATCATATATGAGTATATATTTTTGTACTCGTGTTTTCACAAGCTTTCATTCACACGATGACCTGGTACAAACATTTTTTTTCACTTCCAATTTCATTAACCAAAACTAACCCCTTAAGTCAAAAGATAACACTCAAAACTACATGGCTCTGATTGGCCAATCAGTTCCGATATCTGTGCCAAATTACAACTTTTTATGTCATATAGTTTCGGAGAAAATCGAGTGTCAGACAGACAGACAGGCATACACCAAAGTGATTCCATAAGTGTTCCATACGGAACAATAAAAAACTATTATAGTAATATTGATTTTTTTTCACGAATAAAAGCTGTTAGCAAAGAAATAAAAAAAGTAAGCAGAAGAAAGCTTCCAAAAAGGATATATGACGTAACACACCAAGTAATGCTTCGAACCCTCTTCCCCACTCCTTTAACCATTTATATATGTGATTATAAAGAATTGTTCTTAAAATGTATCCTTTATGTCAACCAAGACAAAAAAAAATATTGAGACTACACAATATTTAACGACACCTACTCCTTTTGCCCCTTTTACCTGAAGTGATTACGCTCAAAAACTATAAACCCTATTCATCATCTTATATGTATACCAAATTCTAAATCTATTTACGGTTTCATTAGATAGTTGTCATACCACGTACAAGCAGACCAATGGAAAGGGGAAATTACGTTTTTTTTATGATCTAAGGACCCTGAAACGTGTTAAAATGCTAAAATCTCCAAATGTGTTTTTTTTTACCAGTATAATACTTCCCTTTAGCAATCGTAGAAATATGATCAAATAATCCTTCGATATTATTTCCTCGCTATTCTAGTTAAAAACAAAATAAAACATCGTCTTTAAAAAATAAAATACAAACCTCTTGTCCCGCTTATCTATAGCCTCTAGTTTGGGTCACTGAGCCGGTTGATATTGTCAGTAGTACGAATAATATTGCAGAATAGTTAATAGAAGGTGACCGAGGCGTGAATTTTATTTATCCACAACTAAACATTATTGCCCTATTTTGTCGTCGATAATCAGCAATTCCATTATGTATTGTAGCTAATTTGTTCTCTTTATAGTATGTTTAAAATGCATTGCAAATTTCCTTATTGTTATAAAAAAAAATTTGTTCTAGCTGGTTTAGGTTCAATCATTTTGTTGCAGTTTACGTTTCTCCCAATAATTCTATATGAGGAAAGTTTTACCTACAATTTGTAGGTAATTCCACAAATTAGCTAGGCACGACGCTTCCACGTTCTCACTCGTGAGGTATAAAATTATTAGAACCTACTGCTTAATGACAGGGATCATTTTTATAATTTATTTTAAAGCTAAATTAGCTCTAAATATTAACCATAAACATTGACAAAAATAGTAAACTTAGAAAAACACAAATTAAGTCTCAAAAACTTGAACAGTCAGTAAGGTCAGTAACCCGTATTAAATTTTAAAAATAGGAATTATGTAAAAACTAAAAATCCGCTAGGATCTATCTGAATTTCTAAGGGTTTTTAGAAATATAATCCAGGTAGAAACTAGGGGTTTAAGACTCCTTTAATTGTACGGGATTTAGTACAAAATGGTGCAAAAAAGTTTTATATGATTTTTTAAATTTGTGAAATATTGCAGTTATAGATATTATATTTATTATTTTCTTGCCCTGAATTTTCTCTTAGCGGATGTTTTAATGCTTTCTTAGTATATTGAATAATAGTTTACAAAAACAGGATATTTTTCATTTTTCAAGAAAAAAAGAAATAGTGAATATTTTCCCCAATTTTTTGTATTAAATTTGTTAATACAAAAATTCACGGTTTATTATTAGCAATCTCAAGGGCATCAATATTCGTTCGTTCAAAAATAACCAAGAGTTAAATATGTTTATCTTATCAACAAAATATTATATATTAGCCTGATTCACTAAAACGCTGTAACTTTAAAACCAGTATCATTTAGAAATTGTTAGGTTAAACTCACAAGATCCAACTTAAGTTAGGAGACTGTGCAGTATGGGATTAGACAATACATTTCTATTTATGAATATACCATTAAATATAAATTATTCTACCAGATTTCTAAAAGTTATTATACTCCTTACTTTTCTCAAAACTACAACTTGATGTTTAAATATTTTTTAACAACAAAAATCAACTGGATTGTTAAAGGTTTTAAATCCCATGGCAACTGTACCGAGTGTAATTTTTCGACCTTCGAGTTCCAAGTTACTACAGTTGACGATTATTTTTTTTATTTTGTTTCTAAATGTACTATTACAGACGTAGCCTATATTGTACTATATTCTTTGTCTCTTTCTTCCTATAATAATTTCTAATAACAAATCTTTAAGAACTTTGGGTCTACGTTGTATTATACATATATATTAGTTTAGAAACAGATAAAAATTGAAAAATGTTGTTTTAATAGTTCTAATTTACTGATGGAAATGACTTTAATCCTTTACCAAGGCTATAAATAACAAATATTATTTATTCTATTTCAACTTCAACGAAATTCTAACAAATTTTAAATAGGTTTAAGTGAAAGCCTAAGATTAAAGAAGGTTATTTATTGATCATTTAATAATATGTAAGTCCTTTAAGTTGGTACGTGATAACATAATAGGAGCCTAACATAATAGGAGCATAACTTAAAACGGACGCTTTCACGGTCTTGATTAGATAGAAAATGTATTTTCTGGGATTAGGCAGTATCGATTTAGAGTAACTTTCCGACGTTTTCCCTCCTATTGCGCAATTCGAAATTAAAACAGTGTATGATTCAGTGTTCCAATCTCAATTACTCCGAATTGACACAGTTTAATCACAAGAACCATGATTTCTCAGAATAAGGGGATGACTAAAATAAATTACTTTTTCCGATATATTCTACACGAAAGATAAATGACAACAAGAATGCAGCCTTAAGTTTTTTAAATAACTCTTTCAGACCGGTAAATTTTTAATATGCCAGCAGAGTCAATTATAGGCTTGGTTCTGTTAGGGTGTTTAACCTTAAGTTATATACACAAATCTCTCTCTTTTAAAAAAACGTGCATTTTGGTATTTTTGAAGCATTTTTTCTAAATATAAAGTTAATTTGCCTTCTGGAGAGTTTTGTTTAACTGTTATTTTAATCAAAACTATAATCTTGGAAGAAATTTACCTGAAAAAAAACCTGTATATATTCTATTTTTTTGTTCGGCATTTTAATTTAATAAAGATTAATTTTTCTTACTCATTTATCAATTATAATGTTTTACAATGAATATACTAAACTAATGTAGTACATATAAACATATCTAGTACAATTTTACAAAAAATAACTATGCAGGTAAAAATTTGGGTCTGATATACCCTGTTATTATATAATTCCTTGCACAGATTGATGCTGTCCCTTTTCGAGATTTTGTTGGACCAGTATTATTTAGTAATGTTACCCTGCAGCTTCTCAAGGAAAATGAATAATAATTCTAATCAATTACTA
The DNA here is from genome assembly GCA_019049505.1 of Pachyrhynchus sulphureomaculatus. Lineage (NCBI taxonomy): Eukaryota > Metazoa > Arthropoda > Insecta > Coleoptera > Curculionidae > Pachyrhynchus > Pachyrhynchus sulphureomaculatus. The sequence goes on from CM032449.1 coordinate 159,484,857, forward strand.
CTGATTAACATCACATATCCATCTTTCCTATGTATAACATAACATTGCTATTATTATAAAGTGGGCACTTGAATGGACGATCGAAGAAGCGACACTATTACCTTTTTTCAGTAGCACAATGAGTACGTACTTCATAGTTGATGTTCAGATTCTAGAAAGAAGCAAGATCACAGTATCGAGTAGCAGCAGCAGCAAGAGCACATGAATTCATTGTTAGACGAACGGTTTGAAACCCGGACTTTTAATGTATTATATATATACATATATATATATATATATATATATATATATATATATATATATATATATATATATATATATATATATATATATATATATTAACTGTGGAGCTAGCGGGGCTGCAGTCTGTGATGGGCCTATTACAACTCTTTGTTTATTGTCTCAGCTTTAGAAATACGGTTAATTTCTTTTTGAAAGACATAAGCTTGAGTATCAATTCAGTAACATAACACATGGATGCACGCATAATAGATGCAAAAATTGTCCAGGATATAGAATGCTTTTCTTTGTAATTTATAAGTTAAATGTAAACCGTAGATATAAAATATTCATGAGTGATGCCCACTAACTTCATGATTTGATACTCAAGCTTATGTCTTTGAAAAAGAAATTAACCATATTTCAAAAGCTTAGACAATACACAAAGAGTTGTAATAGGCCCCCATTATAGACTGCAACCGCATTAGTTCTACAATTTATTCTCTCACTACTCAGTCGCTACCTTATGAGTTATAACATATATATATATATATATATATATATATATATATATATATATATATATATATATATATATATATATATATATAATATATATTTATATATATATATATATATATATATATATATATATATATATTTATATATATATATATATATATATATATATATATATATATATATATATATATATATATATTTATATATATATTATATATATATATATATATATATATATATATATATATATATATATATATTCAACACGATAAACCCGAATGAATCTGTTTCTGATAATTTGTAAAATAAACCCTTCCATAATAAAATTTTGACCAAAAACTAGCTACATAAGATACCCAAGCTCTCATCGTCAGGGATACGATAGCGTGATCTAGAGTTAGGCAACAACGTTAGAACTATGGTGCTAGTAGGACGAATTAAAGAGCCAAAGGGGAAGGGCGTGTGTGGAATTTTATTTCATACTGTTATATTTTAGTTTTATTTCATTAGAATGATCATATTTTTTTTTTATCTATTTATTAATTATTCACTATTTTTGATTAATTACTAAATCATGAAGTAAAACCATGTTACGTTGGTCCCACTATTACCTGCGAGTTATGTTTGACAATTCATTTTTCTGGTCCTCCTACAAGGATATTTTAATCATTTTCAGTGTTATGAAATGTTATTGTTTCATTTGTGGAAAACCATAACTTTTGGGGTCATGTGGAGGAACTACAAAGGTTGTTGGACAGATATTGTAAGTAAAGTCGTAAATTTTCAGGTATTTTTTATTTTGAGTGACAAATAAACCTACTCTATTTACATTTGTATTACATCGAACGTATATTTGTAATCAGGTATATGAATGATATCACCAATTGCTTACAAACGTCTGTATCATTTAAAAATGGTTTTTATCTGTACTCATTTTCAGTTTTTTAACAGAGTTGATTTAAATACACAAATAATCACACCTACAGAAGAGGCCTCATGGATTCAATTGTTTGTATAATATATTATATATCAATAACAAAATTTGGCAAAAGTAGATTCTACAAATTACTCTGTATAAAAAAAAAACTAAATGTTTTGATTTACACTATATTCAACCTATTTAAGGCTTAAATATATAAACACTTAAATCAATGTGTTGACAACAGTATACCGGTAAATAGCACAAAATGATGCAACATGACGTAAAAATTTTATTGTTCTGGCTTTGTATTTGCCATATTGTATTAAATAAAAAATTTCCGGTCAAGTACCAGTTGGACTTGCGCAATCAGTGTTCCTTACCATCATTATTTTTAAAATAAAAATTAGCCAACAAATGAATCTAGCTCAATCTAGAATCTAGTAGTAAAAGTTTAAAATAAATATTTACTATTTGTTTAATAATAAACAAATAAAATAAAATTATGTTGTGTTCGGTACCTATATGTTGGTCACTAGTCATCTTGATATTACTGATTGCACTGAATGATATTTCGTAGCTCTTAGTCTCGGTTGAATTCCCATCTTTCCAAACCTTCACCACTCTATCATGCCACGTACTTGTTTTTGTAGCAGAAAAATTATCAAACGTAATGGACTCGTGATAATTTTCGACCAGTCTACACGTTACGGAGAATATTCCAGAATTTTCTCAAAATTTTTTTGATCAATATTTTTCGAGATAAGGGTGGGTCATCGATTTTTGGCAATTTTTACAAAGAAAAGCGTGCATAGATATTAAATCATATATATTTTTGAATTCGTGTTTTCTCAAGCTTTCATTTTCCAATAAACTTGATCACTTGCTAACATTTTTTTTTCACTTCCTATTGCATTCCCTATATACCAAATAAATTATCAAACGTAATGCACTGGTGATAATTTGCTCTTAATCTACACTTTAAGAAAAGTATTTCAGAATTGTTCTCAAAATTTTGTGATCAGTACTGTTCGGTAGAGTGGGGGGACAGAGTTTTTTGGACCATTTTTATAAATACTACAAAGAAAAGTGTGCGCATCATACATATTTTTGAACTCGTATTTTCACAAACTTTCATTTGACACCCTACTCGATGACCTTAAAAAAAACTTTTTTTCGTTTCCTCTCACAAGCTAACCTCTTAAATTAGAAATTAACTTTCAAAACAACACATCTGTCATTTGGCCATCAATTCCTATACTTGTTCCAAATTTTCCCTTGATATGTCAAATATTTTCGGAGAAAATTGGGTGTGACAGAAGGACACCGAAGTGTTTCCGTAAGTGTTTCGTACGTATCACTAATGATTTATAAATTTTAAGAATTCCAAGTTCAGTAATTTAACATAAGATCTACTTCAAGATGCATGATCACTATGTACTATTTAGTGAAAAAGTAATATAGTTATAGATACTAAATCGATGGTTACATAAAAATATGCATTAATTTTAATTAGTCCAAGTAGTCGAGAAGTATTGGATGCATAAACTAAGGTATTCTTACTAGAATTATATTATGTCTCGTATAATAAGTTTAAAAGAAAAGTAATCAGGTTGCTTATTTTAGTTCATGGTATATTTACAGTAATTTATTTGCTATTAGTAAGTTTTATTTTGGTTTACAAAGTGTTGTGTAAATTTTCTTCTGTGATCATTACTCTGATATATAATTAAGCATATATATATATATATATATATATATATATATATATATATATATATATATATATATATATATACATATATATATATATTATATATATATATATATATATATATATATATATATATATATACATATATATATATATATATATATATATATATATATATATAAATATATATATATATATATATATATATATATATATATATATATTATATATATATATATATATATTTCTATATATAATGTACAACTATTCAAAACTATTTTCATTTTCTTTATTTCTATATTCTACTTCTATTATTAGTTTTTACAACACTATCACACATACCCATACGTCATAAAATTTACATATTGGGGGTTGAACCAATAAAAAGTTATATAGGCAGGTGCATTTTACATTATATCCACGCGCCAAACTAGTATATTAAGTGTCGATCTTATCGGGTATTTCTTCACTAAATACAAAGCAGATGTGTGTTTTTTTGTTTTCAGATTCTAGTTCGTTCTTTTAATTTATGCGTCTTTTTGATTTTTTTTATTATCTACTCTTTATTTAACTTTCTTTCGTTATTCATTTCATAATTATTTATGTAATTCTGTGTTTTCTTGAAATAAACTACAATTATTTTGGTAAATTGGTAATTATTTTTTCTCTAATTAAGAGCTGAACAAACTTTTTCAGGTTATTAAATTTACTAAGGAAATGTCTAAACACGTTGAAAATAAAAATTAATAATAAAAAAGTCCAAGCTTTAATTTCCAATTCGTTGCTATATTTAAAAATAATAATCAAAAGAATTACAACGTATGCCCTAACTTTATATATTCAATGACTGTAAAGTCCATTTTATATTGACATTTGTTTAGTAGTAGTTTAGATAGCGAGAAGGTATTATAAATAAAAATCAGACGTAGGAAAAATATAAAATCGTTTTATTTCAGTACGTCTTGACATTACCTGTATTTACAAAATACGTGTCATGTAACTTTAGATCGATAATTTATTGTACAACTTACAACTAACAATTTTTATATTAAAGAACTATAAAGTAATCAGTACAAACAATTGTAAGAACAAACTTCATATTCACGTCTTAACATTAAGTTCATATAGAGCAAAAAAGTAATCTAACAAATTTATTGCAAAAATTTTAAATTTCGTATGTCATGAAACAAAATATTCTATAACAAGTTAAAATTCTCACACACTTTCTTTAATGTTTAATAAAAGGAACTTTTCATATTTAGTACAATTTTCTCTGCTTACAATATAAAGTAAACTATACATTTTTTTGAAAGTACTTGAATTTTATTTTTAAATAAAGTGAAAACTTTTTCTAGATTTTTGATTGGAAATTACCAAAAGTGTCTAGCAATTCAGGACAGAACAGCAGTAATTTAATTTTGGAAGTATCTTCCATTCTTAAACTATAAAATATAAACAATATTTACAAATTATATACACTAACAATGACTAGAAAAAACAGTGATAAACTTTTTTAAAAAAATAAATATCACTTCTCACTGGAATGAAACAAGGCACTGGGAATTATTCTGGACGAGTTTTTATTACAATAGTAAACTGGCCACTGGCACAACCTGTAAAAAAGAAAAAAAATATTAGTATAAGGGTAGTTAATATTAAAAAGTGACCGTTACAACTTGTTTTAGTTAAAAAAAACCTGCATAAAATCCCTTGGAAACAAATTTAGAATTTTTCGCGCATTTTTCTTTGTAACGTCTCAG
>CM032449.1:159494990-159519990 GCA_019049505.1 Pachyrhynchus sulphureomaculatus
TATATATATACATATATATATATATATATATATATATATATATATATATATATATATATATATATATATATATATATATATATATATATATATATCGTACAAATGAAGTGATTTCATACGTAAGTTATATTCATTTAGTAATTTTTATACATATATTTTAAGGGAATAAACGAAAATAATTGGGTATATAAAGATGAAAACAATGACTTAATAGAGAGATTTTGCAACGCTTATTTTCGACTTTATCTTTATTTGATGCATCCGCCCACCGAGTTTGCGCAGTAGTAAAGAAAAGAAATTAAATATAAGAACTGTTATCGCTATTTGAAGCATGCGCCTACCATTTGGAGCTTGCGAAGAATTGAAACAAAATAAGAGAAACCTTTATTAAGGATAACGATTTCCTTTATTTACGGACTTGTAAGGGAGATTATTTGAAGTTTGTTATTCTTATCGCAATTATGGTAGGACCTATTTTTTTCCCTACTTAGGTATACAAACCACTAAGAAATGCAGTAAAATTAAAATGATAATCTTTTATTGCAAATAAAACCGAAAACAGTTTATTAGTGTTCAGATTATGTTGGATTTTTGCAATCTTTGGAACAGTGGCATTACAGTGTGTGTAGTACCAACTTAACATGAAGTTATATTTATCGCACATTCGTATCACCTTGGAAATGTTGATTGAAGTGATAGAAACCTGCTAGACACAACTTTAATTTCAAAACTTGTGTTGACACTTTAAATACTAATAACCGGTATGCTTAACCATGAAATGAATGGAAAAAATCCCTTACGTTTATAGAAGATGAATATTAACATAACCTTGCAATTCCATCGCGTTAATACTGCGCATGCTTGAGATAACGATAAGGGCAAAGGCATATGAAAAATAAGCGTTGCAAAATCTTTCTAATATTTAGGTGTTGTGGTTAAATATATTTTTAATATCATTAAAATATTATACAGACATAAAATTTATTAATTAATTAGGTTTTCCCAGTACAGTAAGTAAAATAATCATCGTTCATCTAAATTTTTTAATTTTTCAGCCAAATTATACTGACAGTAGATAAAATATTTATGATACGATATTGGAACTAATCTGTTCTTTACCTGTTTACTATTGAATCAGACATTACCCGGCAAATATGTTTTATTTTTATATTTTGCATGATATTTTAACATTATTTTATACATTATAAATAGTTACAATTAATTCATTTAAGTACCATGTGCTCTCTATTCGCTCTTTTTTATTGGTCAAACTAAATTGAGTACTGCATTTTGAATTTATTGTACACAAAAATGAAGTTTATTTCATCAACTCTAATTTAACATCCACTACAAGAATATTTTTGAATTGAGAATAATAGGAGCCAATAGTTAGACGTACATCAGTTGACCCAAATTTTGTGAAAATTGTTGTTGATAAGGTTGATAAGGTCCCGACATTTATTAAAAGATATTAAGGTTGTATTAAGGTTGTATAGTGGAACTTATACCAAATGTGTAAGGTGGGTTTCCGTCACCCATCTCAAATCAGAATCGTTGCGCCTGGGCCAAATTGGTTCTAGACCAAAATACAGTCTGTTGTTAATTAAACCAATTGATATAGCACGGCGTATAGACATCAACAAAACAAAAAAGATATATTTCATACTTATACAAACTGCGCCTGCGGGTCGCTGGTTGGATTGAGTAGCTTAGCGGCCTGTTGCCGGTCCCAAGCCCGGGTAAAGAAGGATGGTTCCCAGATCAGTCTGGTACCCTATCTGGAATAAAAACCAAAAACGCTCACAGAATGAAAGCCCTGCCTCGGAACAGGACGGATTTAACGGTGGCGACACATACAAGGAAAAGGTTAAGAAAATGAAAAAGACGGGATGAAATAAGACTCGCAACTTGGAATATAAATCCAATAAATGGAAGAGACCAGGAAGTAGAAAGGGAAAAAAAAATACACAAAATAGACATATGCGCTTTACAAGGAAAAAAAAGAAGGGGACAAATGATATTAGGAGAATATGTCCTGCTTTACAGTGGTGTGACGCAAGACCAGCGTGCAAAAGGAGGAGTAGCTCTGATGATTAAGAATAAATACATAAACTACATAATGAAGTGTCAAAAAAACACAAATGTAGTGGGAATTTATGCACCCGAAAAGTTGTAAACCAGAAAAAGACAGGGAATAATTCTATGAAGAACTCCAGAAAGTGATAGATGATGTACCAATCAACGACACAATAATAATAATGGGCGACAATAACGCAAGAGTTGGAAATGAGGTAATACCAGGACAAACGCTACAAACGAATTGAGAAATAATAATACATATTTTTTGTTCATAAGGAACAATATAAATATACATTTTAAAATACTAGAGGTAATAAATCAATGACAGATTATGCCCTAACAAACAGAGAAATACATCCAAGCCATATATTAGACGTAAGAACCTTGACATCAGCAAACATACGAAGTGATCGTAATTCTAGTTATGTGTAAACTGAGGTGGACTATAAAAAACACAACGCAATACCAAAATAAGAAACTAGAAAAAAGATAAGAAAAAAAAATCTATAGGAAGAATCAATGAGAGACCTATACCAGAGAAGACTGAAAGAAAAAATCAGAATAAATCAAATAAACAATAACATAGATGACGGTTGGTTAAAAATAAAAAAAAGTGTTAGAAGGTGCATATGAATCACTAGTAACTAAAACTATCAAAAAAATAAAAAATGGAAAACAAAAACACCATAGTTCAGTGAAAAAAGAGATGTGTGGTGAAAAAAAGAAAAGCTATCTAGAGTACAGGTCAATCAGGATAGATGAAGCGGACCAAAGATATAAAAGAATATGAACAGAAACCCACAAATTAGTAAGAAAAACAAAAACGGAATACTAGGAGAGATACACAAAAAAATCAGAATTCGACTTCTATGGTCAACCAAAACAAGTATGAAGATTTACAAGACAGCAGAAAGCTGAGACGAAAGAACTAAGAAAGTGTACACACGTAAAGAAAAGAACGTGAGTTACATATCTTACACAATTATATAGAAGGGAACAGAGTATTGCACTGCCATAAACACCAAAAACCGTAAATCTCCCGGCCCAAAACCAAATAGCGTATGAACTATTAAAATATGGGGTTAACTCTCTGGTTAAGCAACTCCAAATACTTTTACAGAGGATTATAAGATCGACTAGAATCCCAGGTGAATGGAGAACAGTGATAGTTATACTTATGGACAAGAAGGGAGAAAAAGAAAAAAATATATATTACGCAGATGACGCGATAATAATGGTTGAAAACGAGAACAATCTGCAAAGGCTGTTATATGAATTATCTATAACAGAAAAACAATATAATATGTCAATCTCAACTGAAAAAACCAAGACCATAGTAACAGCAAAAGAGCCGATCAGGTGTAAGTCGGTGTTGGAAGATAAACCAATAGAACAGGTGATAAAGGTCGATTTCCTGGGTATCAAAATATCTAGTATCGAAAAAATCGAGGAAGAAGTAAAACATCTAGTCAACAAGGCTAATAGGATAGTGGATACTTCAATAATACCATATTTAGAAATAAATTCGTCTTTATTGAGACCAGAACAAGAATATACAAGACCGTAATACGACCAGTAATGACTTACACATCTGAAACAAGACTCTATACAAGTAACATATAACACAGGGGATGCTAGAATCAACTGAAATGAGAATACCTAGGATATTTACAAACAAGACACTGAGAGACAGAGAAAGGAGTGAAGACATAAGATGCACATGTAATATAGAAAATATCAACCAGTGGATAAGAGGAGGAAAAGTTGAATAGGATCAACTTATAGAAAGAATGGCAAACAACAGGATAGTACGGATACTGAGAGTCGCCGAATGGAAGAAGATCAACCGAACGTCCAAAAAAGAGATGGAGCGACGATATATAGATCAAGGAACAAAGAAAAACAGGCAATAGAGCCTAGCTATAAGTAGGAAGAAAATGATTTATACGAAGATAACATTAATTATACAAAAAGAAGGCACATATTATTATTTATTAGCTATATCTTGACTAAATTATTAGGCTATTCAAAGGTTCCGCGTGCCTAAATTTTAATATTTTCAACAGGTTATATCGCATTTGCATCTCTATGTCATGTAATGAAGTATATCGATGACTTTTGCCAAAAAACAAAAACTACACAATAGGAGAAATCCTTTTAATAGAAGAAGTAATTAAATCATAACACAGGACCACAAAAAAGAAAGCTTTGTACCTGAAAGATGAGATATCATACCATATGTTTCTTGATATGCTGAACACGAATCCGAGGTCAGAATTGACTCATCATCCAAGAATTTTGAAATAACCTCAAAAACACCTTGAAAATGTCCAAAAATACTTTTATAAATAAATTAAGAATGTAAAGGAGCAAATCACCATATCTATATGCATTTCATACATTACATCAAATTACAAAAAAAAAGGTTTCCTCATATTAATTCAACCTCTATGCTATACTTTTCTAGCGTTTAATTACGTCCAATAAAATATTGCTTCTGGAGCATTTTACTAGTGCATCAAGTCATCAGATTACTTTTTTACACCACACAATTTAATCTATTAGTAAGTAATTTTGATAGTGCCTACTACCAGTATGAATTAATACTATTTGAACCCACTTAGAAAATAATGTTTATTGCTTAATGGTTAAATAACCGGTCAAGTTCAAGTTGAACTTGTGCAATTGGTGTTCGATACGTTGATTGCTTTTAAAATAAAAAATTTTGTTACGAAGGTATAAAATGATAAGTGACTTCATAAAACACACCCCAAATAAGTTTTTAACAAAGTATGTTTCCAGTCTTTACTGAAAACTGATGACCTTGAAATTTTTGTTTTTTTTTTTGTATACCAGATAAATTATTACAGGTAATGCACTCGTGATAATTTTCGTTCAATCTACACCCTGTGGAGCATATTCTAGAATTTTTTCAAAATTTCTTGATCAGTACTTTTCAAGATAAGAGGGGGGGACAGACAGCGATTTTTTCGCGATTTTTAAAAAATAATACAGAGGAAAATGTGCGCAAGTATTACATTATACATTATATATATATATATATATATATATATATATATATATATATATATATATATATATATATATATATATATATATTATATATATATATATATATATATATATATATACGTATATATATATATATATATATATATATATATATATATATATATATATATATATATACGAGGCTGGTTTTAAAAGTTCGTGCAAAGTCCGAGAGATGGCACCACCTGCGCGTATCGAGGTCATGTTTAGTTAGTAGCATCTCTTGAATGAACGCACACCAAGTTTCAGCCATATTGGTCTATTTCTTTGTGTTTGGCATTCGTGTGAATCAAGGAAGTCGAGTGATTTTCAAGAAATGGACGAAAAAGAATTTTGTGTGGTGATTAAACATTACTTTATGAAAGGCAAAACGACTAAGGAGACTAAAGACAAGCTTGATAAACATTATGGTGACTCTGCACCTTCGATTAGAATAGTTTATAAGTGGTTTCAAAATTTTCGGACTGGGCATATGGGCACAAGTGACGCTGAACGTTCTGGACGACCTGTGGAGGTTACGACTCCAGAAATCATTGATCAAATCCATGATATGGTGATGGATGACAGAAGAGTTAAGGTGCGAGAGATTGCTAGTGCTGTGGGCATCTCGACTGAATGGGTACATAATATTTTGCATAAACATTTGGACATGAGAAAGCTATCCGCAAGATGGGTGCCGCGATTGCTCACGCTTGACCAAAAACGGAATCGTGTGAAGTGTTGCAAGAATGGTTTGCAGCTGTTCCAGAAGAATCCGGAGGACTTTAAGCGTCGTTTCGTCACTGTGGATGAAACATGGATACATTACTATACTCCTGAGACCAAACAACAATCTAAACAATGGGTTACCAAGGGGGAATCTGCACCAAAAAAGGCGAAGACCGTTCCTTCGGCCGGAAAGGTTATGGCGACTGTCTTTTGGGATTCGCAAGGGATAATCCTCATCGACTATCTGGAAAAGGGTAAAACTATTACAGGTGAATATTATTCATCGTTATTGGACCGTTTGAAAACCGAGCTGCAAGAAAAACGCCCGCGATTGGCCCACAAGAAAGTCCTTTTCCATCACGACAACGCACCAGCACACACCTCAGCAGTTGTGGTCGCAAAATTAATGGAAATAGGATTCCAACTCGTTTCACATTCCCCCTATTCTCCAGACTTGGCTCCCTCGGACTACTATTTGTTCCCCAATTTGAAGAAATGGCTGGCGGGACAAAGATTTTATTCAAACGAGGAGGTGATTGCAGACACTAAAGGATATTTTGCAGACTTGGACAAATCCTATTATTCGGAAGGAATCAACAAACTAGAACATCGTTGGACGAAGTGTATAAGCCTAAAAGGAGACTATGTCGAAAAATAAAAAAGGTTTACCCCAAACACATAAGTAGTTTTTATTTTTGCACGGACTTTTCAAACCAGCCTCGTATATATATATATATATATATATATATATATATATATATATATATATATATATATATATATATATATATATATATATATATATATATATATATATATATATATATATATATATATATATATATATATATTTTCTACTCCTGTTTTTACAAGCTTTCATTTGACACCACACTCGATAACCTACTAAAAAAAAAAAATTTTTCACTTCCGATTTCACCCCCAAAAACTAACCCCTTAAGTCAAAATTTAAGTTTCAAAACGACATGGCTCTGATGAGGCCATTAATTCCTATATTATTACCAAATTTCATCTTTCTGTGACAAATAGTTTCGGAGAAAATCGGGTGTGACAGACAGACAGATGGACAGACGGACAGACAGACGACAGACAGACACCGAAGTCATCTTATTAGTATTCCGTACGGAACACTAAAAATAGTAATATATTGGTTCTGGTACAGAACATTATTTAATATGTTTACCGCACACAATACAAAATATACATATGTACATAAAAATAGACCAAACTAATATTTAAAATTATGTATTTTTGTTTGTAGAAAAAAATATACAATACCGAAATTAAAATGTAATCATCAATTTTATAGCCCCAATACTTACAATTGTCCTTCAATAAATTTGTACTTGGCCCAAATTTTAACAAGAAAATAAATAAACTTAAACGCCATTAAGCCTAGAGCTAATAAAATCAGAAATAAAAGATTAAAGCATACTAATTTATAAGCAATAATTAAAAGTTCAGGTATCGTAAATTTTTAGGGTGGACTAGACGAGGTCTAAAATTTTTACCTGCCCTTAGTCCCATATTTATCTTTTCGGGTTTCGCAATAGATGGCGGGAAATGTCCTTCATGTGAGATATTTAAGCACCATATTGCAGTTGTTGACGTATTCTTGAGTTTTATGTTATTCTAAGGAATGAGATATTATGGTTTCTATAAATAAGGATTATTTTTTCTATGTTCTTACTTAAATGATCTCGTTGAACTACCGGAAAACTGTTATTAATATTTTATGCAAATTCACCATTTTTTAAGGGTAAGCCACATGAACTGAATTCTTAAAGAAAATTTAGGGGCGACAAGTGTATGGAAGTAGCTACTTAAGTCCACCTTGAATGGCTATGTTCTAAGCAATATATGCTACAGTTGTTATGAGAGCAATGTATAGGAAACTCGAGCCACTAAACTCTCTTCAATTTTTGAAAGAAGATTTTGGCGTGTTCCAGGTCCTCAATTAGACAAATCACCCTCTTCTGGCTAGAATTCAACAACTGTAAAATGTGTGAAGAAGCATAGGGTCAAATAACATATAACAAACATAACAGGAAAAGTGGTTGTAGATTTTACAGTCTTATATTATAAATTAATATGTCGAGCATATGAAAAGCTTTCTTTACTGTATCTATAACGTGATTAGACCAACATATTTTTCCTAACATCTTTGATTGTGTTAGCCGATACTTGTTGGAAATTCATAATAAAATTATATAAAAACAACACTATATTTTAATTTCCAATATATTTAAAGTAACTTGACAATTGTTTCACCATACAATGGCTTCTTCAGAAATAAATAATTTATTTATTAAATTAAATAATTAAATAAATTATTTACTTCTGAAGAAGCTATTGTATGGTGACACAATTGTCAAGTTACTTTAAATATATTGGAAATTAAAACATAGTGTTGTTTTTATATAATTTTAAAGCCTATCAAGAGTATTGATACTAGTGAGATAGAGAGTATTAAAATAATTATGTCTAGTTCCGCTACTAAAGCTTACAGTCAGTCTAAATTCCTCAGCTGCATTTCCAGCATCTCTAAAGTCAAAGTCTTCAAAATCCCTATCTTCATGACTTGAGACTATGTCACGGAACTCTTCACAAGGTATTGGATAATTACTTAAATATTTAACTTACCATATCATTCCCAGCTTATATGATATTTGAAACTGAAATTGAAAATTTTACATGACAGTATTAACAAAATTTTTTTTTGATAGAGGGGCGTATTTTTGATTAAGAACAATACAGGTAGAATTCAATAGTTATTTTTTTCTAAATGGGCTCCACATACTTTACCTTTACGTAAACCGATGTTAATAATATATGAAGTATCTGCAAAAAGGTAGCTCTAATTCCATAAATTGAATATTTAAACAAATTTTGGTGGTGTTGGTATGCCTCAGTAATCTTATTTCTAAAATCGCACAACACGATAAGTAAACTACGAGGCTGGTTTGAAAAGTCCGTGCAAAGTCCGAGAGATGGCACCACCGGCGCGTATCGAGGTCATGTTCAGTTAGTAGCATCTCTTGAATGAACGCACACCAAGTTTCAGCCATATTGGTATATTTCTTTGTGTTTGGCATTCGTGTGAATCAAGGAAGTCGAGTGATTTTCAAGAAATGGACGAAAAAGAATTTCGTGTGTGGTGATTAAACATTACTTTATGAAAGGCAAAACGCCTCAGGAGACTAAAGAGAAGCTTGATAAACATTATGGTGACTCTGCACCTTCGATTAGAACAGTTTACAAGTGGTTTCAAAATTTTCGGACTGGCCATATGGGCACAAGTGACGCTGAACGTTCTGGACGGCCTGTGGAGGTTACGACTCCAGAAATCATTGATCAAATCCATGATATGGTCATGGATGACAGAAGAGTTAAGGTGCGTGAGATTGCTAGTGCTGTGGGCATCTCGACTGAACGGGTACATAATATTTTGCATAGACATTTGGACATGAGAAAGCTATCCGCAAGATGGGTGCCGCGATTGCTCACGCTTGACCAAAAACGGAATCGTGTGAAGTGTTGCAAGAATGGTTTGCAGCTGTTCCAGAAGAATCCGGAGGGCTTTAAGCGTTGTTTCGTCACTGTGGATGAAACATGGATACTTTACTATACTCCTGAGACCAAATAACAATCTAAACAATGGGTTACCAAGGGGGAATCTGCACCAAAAAAGGCGAAGACCGTTCCTTCGGCCGGAAAGGTTATGGCGACTGTCTTTTGGGATTCGCAAAGGATAATCCTCATCGACTATCTGGAAAAGGGTAAAACTATTACAGGTGAATATTATTCATCGTTATTGGACCATTTGAAAACCGAGCTGCAAGAAAAACGCCCGCGATTGGCCCACAAGAAAGTCCTTTTCCATCACGACAACGCACCAGCACACACCTCAGCAGTTGTGGTTGCAAAACTAATGGAAATAGGATTCCAACTCGTTTCACATCCCCCCTATTCTCCAGACTTGGCTCCCTCGGACTACTATTTGTTCCCCAATTTGAAGAAATGGCTGGCGGGATAAAGATTTTATTCAAACGAGGAGGTGATTGCAGACACTAATGGATATTTTGCAGACTTGGACAAATCCTATTATTCGGAAGGGATCAACAAACTAGAACATCGTTGGACGAAGTGTATAAGCCTAAAAGGAGACTATGTCGAAAAATAAAAAAGGTTTACCCCAAACACATAAGTAGTTTTTATTTTTGCACGGACTTCTCAAACCAGCCTCGTAGTTGACATGTTAATAATTTATAAAAAATGTCATAGACATAATCATTACGACTAATATCAGAACGTTTTCCCTTAACAAGTTCTCTGTCAAATCTTTGAAAGAGCTACCTGTCAAGCAAATTTCAGAGATCACCAATATCATAAATAGCATTCTCCCTCTAAGTTATTCCCCACTTCCTGGAAAAAAGCTGAAATTGTGATGATTCGGAAACCTGGCTCTCCTTCCCACGTGGCCGACAGCTACCGACTAATTAGCCTAATATCCACATTGGGCAAAGTGGCGGAAAGGGCCGTTTTCGAGAAAATCAGAGCTAAGAGCACCGAACTCAGCATCATCCCTGATGAACAATTCGGCTTTTAACCGAAACTCGGCACCATTTTCCACACCGCAAAACTAGCCCAGTTCATTTCCAGCAGTTTCAACCATAGATCTAGGGTTGGAACTGTATTTCTAGATATATCCAAAGCCTTCGACAAGGTCTGGCACGAAGGCTTAATCCTCAAACTCATAAGTTTCGGCTACCCTCATCATTTAGCTACTGTGGTCCAATCGTTCCTCTCTGACAGGGCCTTCCAAGTCCGTGCTGAGCAATCCCTTCACCCGTAACGCCCAGCTTCGCTTCCTTGAGAAAGCAACAACCCACTTTAACCCCGAGATAGCTAACACTTTCGACGCAAATGTCGGCAACCGATACTTACGACCCACGGACATTTTACAATTAGACTGACTTTGGACTCGACTAAAGACTACAATTATTTATGGCCGTAGTATAGTTGAGCAGCTCCTACCGGAAAAAGAAAAAAGTGTAAACATCACACACTACTAACATCACTGTAACGTTACACGCCTCTGAAACAAGGGGCACATAGGTTTAGTTTAGGTTTAGTTAGCTTTAAGTAGGATAAGGGAGTAGTTCAAGTTTAGAAAATTAACCCTAGAGTTAAAAACACGTAAATATCTAGACATATTACAAGACGCAACATGTGTGAAAGGAGTGAAGGGTTGTCCCAGCTCACAAGGAGTTTCAGTGGGTATGCCAACCCCTTAAGTTGGAGAGCCCCACATAAATTGGGGCACCCATAAGGTGATGCAGACTGCTCCAGAATCCATAAGTCGGATTTCTCCCTGTAAAAAAAAACTGCACTAATAAAAGATATATTTATAACATCGGTCACGTGTACAAACTTTAATGTGACGAGATTATTTTGGAGAGAGTCGGATTTTGCTAGTGGCTTTTACTGCAAATTAACGTAAACGAAAATTTGCTTGATTTCAGTTACCCACGAGGAAATATTTGGCAGAAATAGAGTGCACTGTTTTCGAAATATACTTTATATCACCATGTAGCTATTTTCAAAGTAAGTAGTTGGATAAAAAGGATCTCTGAATAATTTTCAAAATTTTCAAACTAGAATCTCCGAAAGAGTATATTTTTTGTAAAACAAATTTTCCTAGACAACAATTTCGAATGTAAAAACTTTTAAACGAATAAATTTTCGATAGATGTTTTTTCCAAAAACGAGATTTTATGCTGAATTTTAGGGGAGTCTGGCAAATTGTGAACGGAGGTTAATTTAGATAATAATAAATTAAATAAATGGAAGTTTAATTAATGGTAATTTAGGATTACCTAAACTAATTATTAATAGAGATGTTATGTCAAAATAATTTAAGTAAATTTAAATTAAAATTGAATTTGTAAATAAATTTATCTAATTTTCACTTGTTTGAACAACCACAATTTGTGTGAGTTTAACTTAGTTTAGTTCAGGTAAGTGTAAAGCTCAATAATTACTAAGTAAATAATTATTTCAATTAAAGTTAACTTAAATTTAACTAAAATAACTTTAATTTTACACTGTTTTTTTTAGTATGGTCAGGTGGATCTTGGCTAGTCGTAGACACAGGTTCTCTCCGATTAATTTAGGTAATAATAATTTATTTAAGTTGACAAACCTCTGTCTGAAACAAGCCAAGATTAGTTTAACCAAACTAATTACTGCCGAGGTTCACTTTATGCTGAGATAAAATTAAATTAATTTCTTACATTAGAAGTCATTATTTTTTCATAAATTGCCTTTAGGTCTTTAAAAAAAAAAAAATATTGTTATTTTTCTTTATTGTTATAAGAATTACAACAAAAGTAACGACAAAGCTAACTTATCCCCTTAAATATTTTAGTAAGCCACATAACATAGTTACCTAAAGTACTTTAAATAAATAAAAAGATTTCTAAATATCATGCTAACAACACTAATTATTTATTCTCACCATTATATTTCTTGCAAATTATTCTGACACGTAATATATATTTGCTAATATTTTTAAATCATCAGTAATTAAGACAGCGTAAGAGCATATGAACGAATCACTGACTTTTTATATTCTATACCGTCAAGCAATTTGTTTCGTCGATAGGATTGTAATCTTAATATTTTTTAAAAATCGGCAAAGAGATTTAACTAGTACCTCAAATGGAAACACGAAGTTCTAAAGCAAGCATTAGATTTTAGTTTCTCATATTAAAAAACACTTAATCTACGTACTACAAACCGATAACGTAAATCATTAGTACTTGATGGTAAGATACATAACATAAGATACAAGAAAGAAGGACTTCAGAGATATTTACAACTGAATTTCGACATTTCTCTCAACATATTACTTTTATTTCTTAATAGTAAAGAAAAAATAACTCAATTTTCTTATTTTTCGGCTCCAAGAACTGCGGAAGTAGAATAGATATGTATACAGCAATCCCTCCAACACTCCTCCACCTCATTAGCTTATTATACGTTTGATCATCAATAATTGAAAGTAACGAAAAAAATGACACAATTTTTAAATTCCTCTACTCTAAGAACCCTGAAAATTGCGCAAAATACTGTATAAACGAAGTAGCCGCTCTAATTCTCACCCTTATCTCATTAAACCCTTTTGACAATACATAATAGGAAAATAAAAATATTGAAAAACTTTTGAAACAATTTTCAGATTACTAGACACACGATTAATGTGAATTAGTCTTTCTAACACCGTACCTTAGCTCTTTAAATCTTACATGTTTGATTTTAAATAACTATGCTTAAAATTTGTTTGTAATTTTAATTAAAAATTAAGAAAAGCCCCCATAATAGTACAGAAAAGGGCTAAATCTACCGACCGCTATCCCATTCTCCTGAAGCTTTATAACACAAAAATAAATACCATTGCTACTCCAAATGTTATATGAAGCAAATATCTCATTTATTTCGGAAGTGACCGTTACCTAACGGTTTTCACAAGTATAATACTTCTCTGAAGCACGGGAAGTAAAGTTTAGCTTTATTTATACTAATAATACTAACTAGAAGGTTAAAATCTCTTCTGTAAAGATTACTTTCCTCTATAACAAGTAAATAACATATCTTAGCACTGAAATACCTAATTATTTCATGAAACATTCAGCATAAAAGATAGATTTGGTTATTAAACACTTACAAGTAGGCTTATGTAATTAGCTTTAGCCTCTATCAACACAAACAAATAGTTTGTCTACATGTATCAAATTAAAGCCAACCTCCAAACCCCCATACAGATTAATCAACCCTGCGATAGAAATCGAAAAAAATTAACAATAAAGGCATGAATCTCATCGCGTCCAATTAAGTTAAACCTACCCCTTTGTTGTTAGAGGGCCACTATTAACAAAATCTAATCATGATTACCTTATTTATAACGTGATATCCGTGGTGATTCGGTTTATCTTTTGACCACTATCGGGTTAGGGTAGGACTAGATTATTTGATAGGGGCCATAGTTTGGACCTTATTAATTATTACAGGGATTTAAGGCAGAAAGAAGGAAATAAAAAGCAATTTTTGTTGTGAAATTGACTTTCTGGAGTCATTAAATATAGAACTTTTCTACATATAATAGACGATATTTAGATGTTCCTGTAGAGTTTATATAATAACAAAACCGGTCAAGTTCAAGTTGGAGTTGCGCAATTAGTGTTCAGTACCATGATTGTCTTGAAAATATTTTTTTATAGACTTCACAGACCACGCCCCAAATGAGTTTTCAACAAAGTTTTTTTCCGATATTTGTTAAAAACTGATGATCTTGAATTTTTTTTATATACCAGATAAATTATAAATTAGGTGGAGAATATTCCAGAATTTTTATAAAGTTATAAATAAAGGGGGGACAGCGATTTTTGACATTTTTTAAAAATTAATACAAAGAAAAGTTTGCGCAAGTATTAGATCATATATATTTTTAAACTCGTGTTTCTATAAGGTTTCATTGGAAACCCCACTCGATAACCTGGTTCTTTTTTTACTTCCGATTTCATCCCCCAAAACTAACCCCAAAAAATTTAACTTTCAGAACTACGTGGCTCTGATGGTGCCATCAATTCCTATAGTAGAGCCAAATTTCAACTTTCTATGTCAAAACAGAGACTAAACTGATCTTATAAGTGTTACGTAAGGAACACTAATAAAACGGAAAGTTTGACGACTTTGGTTAGTTAAAAAAAATCATGAAATTTGGGATTAAACTATTTCAAATTAGTAAGATTTTCCAATTCTTCACCTATGGTACAATTACACGAATTGTCTTCAGAGATCTTCGCTTTTCGAGATTAAATCACTGAATACGCTGGGAGAGACATAAGTTTAGTATTTATAGCTAACTGGTGTTCGCCAAATTGTCTCCGAGTGTAATAGTTGGTTTACAGGTGACACGCAGTCCATAATCGATAACTCTCCTAATGATATTAAGGAGATTACAAATTTTGGTTTTTTTCTAAATCTCTCATGCTGAGAAAGTAAAATCTGAAGAAAGAACTTTTACTACATTTATGATTTGTCCTGTAGAGTGTTGATATTCAGATGCAGCTGATTGTACTATTTTTTTTTTTTAATTTTTTATGAATATTCCATGTTTTTTAATTCTACTAGGAAATGATAATGTAGATTCTTCTATTTATACTGTATCACACTAATGTGGAAATTCATACGCATCTTCAGTTTGTAAATTTTAAACCTTTTAATTAATTAAACTATGTTGTCTGTAGTACGCTATATACAGGGTAATATAGCAATATCTAGTGATGGATCCTTATTACTACCTTGTATGGCAGTTAGGTTTTAAAACAGTTAATCTTATCAATGTGATATTCATTGTTCTCAAGAGTACCGATTAGTTCATTTGTTTCTGAAAAATCGAATGTTCTTCGAATATTGTTATAGTGTCAATAAAACTGTTAAAGAAATACCTTTTACTTTCTCTTGTAAAAGGAAATATTTTTTTTTATTTCGAATACGTTTTTAGGGCTTTCAAAAAAGAAGCGATGTATATATCATTATAGTACTCACTAACTTTAATCGATATAAAAGTTTTCAACAAAGTCCAATCCTTCCCAATTATCCTATACTGTCAGGCAACATGATTTCACCACCGTCGTATTAACGAATTCACAATATTTTTGCCTTTCTAATGTCTTTTTTCTGTTAAAGTCTTACATATTCATGACATCATAATCCTAAGAAAGAATAAATAAATTACGTCGTTTTCGACCTACTCCTTGGCAAATTAAATGGCAGCGAATAGATTATATATAATCATGTGAAAGGATATAGGGGTTATATTTTATATTCATGTGTCGTAAACATATCGATGAAACAGGAAAAAATAATTAGTAATTAGTAATTAGTAACTGATATCTTGAAACATTGATTTTATAACAAGAGTTCTATGGATTTTTATTACTATTAGAAATAACATTGGGTAAATACTGGAAGAAATCAAAATATTCCTATTATACTTTTCACATCCCTTTCATTCAATTTTAATAACTAACTAGTCACAAAGTTGGTAACAGTTACCTTCTGCAATAAATTTTTAGGAAATTTCTCGGAACTACAGAGCACATGAGAGCTTTACCTAATACAGTTTGTAAAATTGAAATATAAGTGAAAAATTTCTGGCAATTATACCGTTGATTCTTGTTTATTTAAAATTTTTCAAAACTGTGATAGTTGTCATCGATTGTTAAAATAGCTTATCAATTATTTCAAAAGTTTTTTTTTTATGAGTCTAGCACACGTGCTGCAGGGAAGTCCCTAAAGCGCTCCAGGAGCGGCATGTGTGCGGAAAAAGAGATTCACGTTGTTCTTGAATCGCTGTAAGTTGTACTCGGTGGGAAACACAGCGCTGGGCAAATTATTCCAAAAGGATGATTCTCTCCATATAAAAGACTGCTTGAAAAGCGTTGTACGCGGAGTAACAAGCTGAACCTCATACGGATGTGAAGCACCAGGGCGACATGTATTTCTAACATGCACCGCTTTGGGAGGAATTAAGCGGGCTACATCCTTCGAGTACCTTCCATGAAAATACTTGTAGAACAGACTCAAGTCGCCAACCGTTCTTCGAAGTTCCAGCGAATCAAGGCCGCCGGTCAGTTCCGGGTCTCCAATCAGACGAACAGCTTTTCTCTGAACAGAATCCAACAAATGCAATGTATGTTTGGAGCGGAAGCCCCAAACATGTGAGCAGTATTCCATAGTTGGTCGAATTTGAGCTTTGTAAAGAAGTAACAGTTGTTGTGGAGTGTAAAGCTTTCTGGTTCGAAATAATATTCCCAACTTTTGAGAAGCTCTCCTTGCTATGCCTGCAACATCTTCATGCCAGGACATATTTGTTCCCAAATTAACGCCCAACAAATTGAGCGACGATGCTAGGGAATGGAGTGCCCCGACATAACTATGTCGGGTTCAGCAACGTTAACTTTTTTAGAAAAAACTGCCGCCTGGGTTTTTGTAGCGTTAAATTCCACTTGGTTACTGTCACACCAAGATAGAATTTCTTCCAGGTCTTTGTTAAGTTGAACGACCTCCTGCTGTCTGCGGATATTCGCCTGAACAGCCGATGTCCGAGCATTCAAAGTGAATGAAGAGACAAGCGTACTGTCATCTGCAGAGCTGTAGATTGGATTCCCGGTCTTTTCCAGCAGATCGTCAATGTAAATGAGAAAGAGAGTGGGAGACAGTATGGAGCCTTGGGGCACGCCGGCGTTGATAGTGAAGGTGTTAGAAAGAAATCCGTCGACCGCCAGTCGTAAAGAACGCTCTCTGAGGAAACATGAGAGCCACAAACAGAACTTTTCAGACACACTACAAGAGCGTAGCTTAGCCAACAGTCCATCGTATCAAACACGGTCGAATGCCTTGTATATGTCAAGAGCAACCGCTCGAGATTCTCCAAAGTGTTCATTTGCGTTGTTCCAAACATGTGTTACATAAGTCAGAAGATCTCCTGTTGATCTTTGTTTACGAAAGCCATATTGGTGATAGCTAATAATATTGAATCGTTCAAGATATTTTAGAAGATGTTGAATGATAACCTTTTCCATGACTTTCGATATTATTGAAAGCAGTGCGATTGGTCGGTAGTTATTTGGCAAGGTCTTCTTACCTGTTTTAGGTATCTGCTGAACCGTGGCACATTTCCAGCAGGATATAAATATTCTCTTTCTGTAGGATAGGTTGAAAAGTCTACAGAAAACTGATGTTAGATCCCTTACACAGTTTTTGAGAACTATGGTATCAAAAAGGTAAGAACACAAATTATTGTCAAACTTCTTGAATATCCAGATACGTTCAGGCATATTATGGCAAAGAAAGTAAAAATTTCATGATATGCTACCATGTTTGTTATTATCTGCTATCTTCAAACTTTAGCAACTAGCCGGAATATTTCCCTTTTTCGTGACCGAGAGAAAGTGCAGGATAAACCTGTCTTCAGGACCAGCTGCCCAACGTTCTAGAAGCATTGGGCCTAATGTCAGACCAACTCAATGGTTAGAATGTTGCCCAACCATAAATCCTCGAGTGTGCATCTAACAGGACACAAAGAGCAGGAGAACAAATGCTTCATGTCCTGTATCTCTCTGTATTCATACATCTGCTCTGGTTGCTATCTCCGTCAAGCCAAGTTCGTCTTTACAGGAGCAACACCGGTTTTAATTTGGTTGAGGGTTCTCCATTTTCGCCAGTCCAGCTCTGCATCAGTGGATTTTACTTGTCCTGGAGGAAACCATTCTGGAGGCTCAATATTCGCTGTGTAAAGGAAGCTCATTTTTGACTTAAACCTAGCAGATCCTGTTGGTCTTATGACGTACATCACGTGAGTTTCGTCGAAAGTCTACTTTAACTTTTCGTTGTACTCATTGGCTGCTCAATATTCGAGGCTGGTGTACCTGCTGTTCGGTACAGCTGTATCACCGGAGTTGCTTTCATGCATCCGGTAATAATAATGCAAATTTCGTTCAAAGCGTCATCGACTTTTCTACCATGGACTGACCTGTTCCATACAGAGTTCGCATATTCTCCTCCATAATGTATTGGCTATGGTAAGAAGAACATTGGACCTGGCACCCCATTTGCAGCAAGCCAGTTTCCGCAGCAGATTGTTTCTTGTTGCAACTTTTTGAACTGTATTCTGATAGCAGGTCTTGTAGGTCAGAGATCTGCGGTGACGTTTGGCAAGAGCTAATTGTAGTTTCGCTTCAACTGTGGCCAAGGTTTTATCCTATAATGCTAGGTCGTGAGCGTAGAGAAAATGTGAGCAATCTGAGCTTTTGGGGCTCGTCATTGGTGTATACATTAAACCGAATAGGTAAGAGGACACTACATTGTGGTGGCTATTTTATTGACCTTCTCATTTGCTCTTTTTTCCCTTAATTATAACATAATAGCGCCTGTTTTGTAATATAGATCCTATCACTTTCATAGAGAAGTGATATAGGAAGACAAATATTTCGTAGATTGGAGCCTATTCCTGGTTTCATTAAAGCAACGATTTTTGACTTTCCACACAGTTTAGGAATTTTGGAGGTTGTGGGGCAAAAATTAGAAAGCTGAGGTAACTAGGATCTTGCACCAGGGCCGAAATGCTTGATTTGCATCTGCAACCTTGCCATTTTTCATGTATCTTAAGTCAGTGTCGAGTTCGTTCACTTTGATGGGTTCTTCGAGGAAGTTGTTTTTGTTTTCTACCCTGTCGATATTAAGTTTCTGGCTCCTTGGCTTAGTTTTCCCATTCGTGAGTAGCTGATGAATATCTTGATTAGCAATTATTCATATTTTTTTGGCTTGGAGTCTCCACTCAGCTTCTTAATGAGATTTTAGGTCAGTTTACTTTTAGCTGCAAACGCCATGTTGCTGCAAAAACGGATCCTTGTGACCCGAAGCTTCATCAAAGTTACCACCATACGCAATAGCACGATATCAGTTAGTGATATATACTACCCAGAATATAGTGCAAAGGTCAGAAAAAATTTCTAACTTAAAAATTTATCATCTAGCACAAAAATATTAAAAAACGGTCCAAAGAGTTGTTTTGACTTAATTGAGGAGATAAACGCTGGCTTCGTTTTGAATGATGAAACTTATTTGAAGATAGAATTTACCGGATAAAACTGGTACGTCATTTTATACTTCAGTTAAAGGAGAAATTCTTCATCAGAAACCACCATTAAAATGGAAAAATTTGAAATTAAGTATTTTGTGCGGTAAGCAGTGTATCAATGTGAAAAATAGATAAAATGAAATCTAGTGCTCTTTCTACGAAAACAGGATAGATCAAGATTATTTTAGCCAGATTTTTTTAATGGCTTATTGCCCAGCCATAGTAAATTTGTTACTGGCAAACAATATAAATTTTGTACCTAATTCTGTGAATTCACCAAATGTCATTTGTGTCGGCAATTTGAAAGTTACTGACTGGGCTTTAATTAAATAAAAGTCAAGAACAAGCGAAGAGAAGTCTGAAAACATAGAACATTTCACAAAAAAACTAGGTAAGGAGTGGACCAAAAATTGTAATTAATTGTCTTTTATTAAATATACATATGTCTAAGGTTATCGTTTAACTAGTAAGTTGGTAGAAAATAAAAATTGACGTGAAATCAGAACTCGACGTTATATAAAACTATACGAATTATGTTCGCTAAATGTTAAACTAGTTCTTTATTACTTAGTAAACATTCACGCTATCAACATATGTTATGATAGCTAGATTAAAATGAGCATTTTCAAAATAAGAACAACATAGTATACTTCTGAATCAACCTGTTTTTAAAAGCAAATATCCTTGTTTACTGATTTGCTATCATCGCATCCCAACCACTGGTTCTAAAGTTGCAGAAATTAGCATGTAGATTCTTTCTACAGAATAAACGCTCTCTAAAAAGAAATTTTTTCAAATTTTGTCATAATTCGGAAGAGCTGAGGACATTCTCTTTTCCGCACATACAACGATTAATCAGTTTCATTTATATACTTAAAATCCCAATATACCATTACTTTTGATTTATTTAGTTTCTTAGCATAATGAAAAAATGTCTAATACCCTCCTGTTCCGTCACCCAATCAACGAATTCAATGTGTTTGATTAAATATCTTTTATTGAACATCACAAAATTAATGGTTATTAGAATTCTACCCTGCTTCAAAATTACTCTTCTGTAACAATTTTGTTTCCATAAGAAACCCTTTTAAATAATTAAGATGTTTATAGATTATAAAAAAATATATAAAGTAAACAGGAGCGGCCTAAAATTACTTTATTATTACCTATAAATCTTAAAAGCCCATTTTTAAAACCAATTTAAAAATATTTGTCCATTTGAGTTATAGACCTACATCCAATATTGATTAAAACACTCTTATATTTTATGGAAGGAGATAAATTAAGTATCTGTTTATGTACTTACTTCATGCATCGAGAATTTTTAGAATGTTAATGAGGATGTTTTTTTAGTTAATTGAGACATTTCATAATTTACCTGTCTCTTTCCAATAAAACATTTTTATTATTTGAACGTATGCAATGTTCATTACTTATAAATCTAGGCCATAAATTTTAGTTATTATCGACAACAAGTACATTTATAAGATCTCATTTATTTCAGAACTTTTTCAATCATAACTAGGCTGTTATTCTGAATATTTCCACGAAACATTTTGAAGAGGAGCCTAAGCTACAGTCCCCCTAAAACCAAAATTTTGGTGTCGATATGTAGACTATATAAGTGTTACTCGGTCACATGATAATGAACACCTGATTGTCTTACTTGATTACCTCAGTCAACAACATTCAATCGTAACTTTGGCAATGAAATTCATTCAAATGGTACCCTTTACTTTCCAAATGGACTGGTACAAAAGAAAAATTAATAACAGTTTTGAACATTCGGTTTATCGAACAGTGGCTGACATAAATCGATACTACAACAGTAACTCTCACTACCGCTCAACTTTTAATTAGACGTTACCTTACAGAGAAAATCTAATCAATTAAAAGGTCAATTAATTACACAATTGGAGAATTATTGGTATCTCCAAAAGTGGTAACTGAAATGGTTCCCAGTTCATCTGATACGGTGTAAAAGGATAAAACTGGGAAATTCACATTTACTAGAATTCATGAATGCGAGTATGTAAGAGAAACAAATTGTACAATTAAGCAATAGCAGAACACGAACAATCTACCGAAAACACCATCAATGTAAAAGAAACCAAGATTTTTATTTCAATGTCCAGTTTCTATAAACGAAAGATTGAGAAATCAATCAAAATTAGAAACACCCTAACAACATTAATATAATTACTGGGTACGTTATGCATCACAATTGGAAATTGATGATTATACTGGAGCACGTTTTGCGGTACTAATCTCGAACAGTAAAGATTCCCGAAAATGCCTTGTATGCAAAACCGTCGGAAAGTTACTAGAAACTTGTGGCTTTGAAACAAAAAGAGTCTTTTGGGGAGGTTAGTTTACAGTTAACACTGTTCTAACTAACTAACTAACTAGTAAACATAATTTTTTGAGTCTCTCATATCGTTATTTATTTGTCTTTTGAGGACTATAACCTCTGTCTGAAATGAAGCTGCGACGTTCATTAGCGTACCACCAACCATTTCATGATATTTGTTCTAATAAATCTCAAAGATTCCACTATCATAATATCTTAAATATGTCACTACCTATTATGTCACAGAAAATATAACTATCGTTAGAGGAAAACAATTAAGTGGAGCAAAATGTCGCGTCGCCCCAAAACGAAGCCGGCTGGCTATCACCGGATCGTTAAAATGTCGTCAAATATCTCACAGATGCCACACAGTTTGTCCCAATTATTGTTACATATAATACAACTTCTACTTGCACAACGTCTCTAAGAAACTCGATGACTCACATTTTAACGAAGTTTCATCCCATCTGTTTTCCTTTCTGTAGCGATAGCTATATTTTCTGAGACTACGTAATGGTACCATCTATACTGAATTGATGTGTCTAAATCGTTAAAGTAATAGTGACCGATAACACTAAGTCATATTATTCAAATAAATACATAACTATCTCAATTATTTAACTGAAGAAAAAATATAGTGGTCAGAATGAGAGTATATTTTGATAAATAGTCGAAAAATATAATGAACTACTTGACCATACCAAAAGCTGAGGAAACGTATATTGACTCAAATGAGATTTTCTGGAAATGAATGTGTATTTATGATAAATAGGAAACTAGTCACAATATAAAATATGTCATCACTTGAATATAAGATAAATAGGGTGTTATGATAAAAAGAAATAAACCCTCATTCCTCCTTTTCTCTTACTCTGTATAAAATAAATATTTCTTCTCTACACAAATAAAAAAAAATTGACTCCAAATATTTTTCGTACAAAACAACGAATCTCGAGATATTTTGTAACTAAAAACTAAAGAATTAAGTAGTAACCTAACCATGACTCTTCAAAAAATCTTCGTCGGCAAATAAAAAAGACTCCATGTCCTTTATCACTTCACTAAACACCGCGTTCCTCTGATTCTATTTGATGATGTATGATGCGGTTTAAATCCAATATATTAAATGGTATATGATGACGCAGTGACAATAGTAGCTAATGGATTATGTCTGCTTCAATGGGTAATTTAGTTAGAAATTCAAGTGCCATATCGATATCTCTTTCTTCTTGATAAGAAACTAGCTTCTTACTCAGTGAAGATTTATTGAAGATTAAAATGTAAGATTGATGAGTGTGAAAATTTTTGTTCCTTTGTTAGTAGCGGCTACTTGGGTTTTAGGATGACATATATTATTTTAATGTATTTGTTGTCTTCTTAAACCGTTTGGTCTGTTTGGAGATAATTCCGTATTAAATGTGATTTTAATACTTTTAAGGAGGTTGAGGCGTTAAACGTAAAATATGAAAACTATTTTGTATATATTTATTTCGGTATATTAATTAGTTTATAAATTTTCTATGAAAAATTTAAGGTCTTTAGGAGACTTATTTAAATAAAAATCGAAATTAAGAATACATATAGTCTTATGGAGAATACGTCAATTTGATATAAAAATGACACATTTCTTGTTATAACAAATAAAAAAAAATGCCATCAATAGGAAATTTAACTATGTTAAACACTTCCTACTCCCCCACTTACAATCTGCGTAGACGTCGACCTATAAAAGACGGCGACCGCATGTCGGTTTCTCAGTTAGCTTCGAACGACAGCAGCGGCAAGATCACAGTATCGAGCAGCAGCAGCAGCAAGAGCACTTGAAAATGCCAAATGAGATTTTGGCGAAACGTGATGCAAATTCATATATATATATATATATAATATATATATATATATATATATATATATATATATGTATATATATATATATATATATATATATATATATATATATATATATATATATATATATATACATACAATATACCAAAAAATATATATATGTATATAATGTATATAAAGTTTTCATATTCGAAAATTAAATATTATTTCCAAAAACGGAAAACTTACATATTTTCTCTAATGTTATCATTTAAAACTTATTTAGTCTTGTCCATTTTGTTTTGATCCTTGACCGTGTGCCGTGCCGAGCACTTACCAATAGTTTTATCTATCTCTATACTATAAATACTTCGAAATTTAACATTCTTATAATATGTTTTTGACTATAAGCAGTCTAGTTTTTAAATCACACCTCAGTTATTTTATTTTCTCAAACATTCTGATTGGTTATTGGTTTACAAAAAGTACTTGGTGTGGGACTTTTATCGGGGCATTAAATTTGTACAAACTATGCCTAATTTTAACGGGAATTATTATGAACATAACAGGATGAGATTCTTCACCGTTTCAATTTGTTAATATATTATGCTTAAAATGCAAATTTCATTGGGATGTCGAACGAGAAATCAGCTTTCATAAAAATTATTTCTTCTGAATTAAAAAAGCAGTAAAACATCACTACATTTAATTAGATTATTTTTTGTACATTTTACATTTCTTAATTATAAGTGGGCTAAAGACAAGGCGCAAGCAGGTGATCAGGTTCTCCTTTTTATGGTAAACGTTTTAAATTTTCGCTTCTACATGCGAATTTTCTGTATAGCTGGTTATTAAAAGCGAGCTTTTCCGTTAATTCCTCATGTTGATAAGATACTAAGTGTAAACCTTTATTTTACTTGACTCTTTAATTTAAGGCTTGTTAATTGCAAATTGATTAATTTATTACTTTTATTCCGTATTGACACCTTACTACCTTATACAACAGGTTGCCATAAAAAAAAAATATTGCCCAAGATAATTTCAAAAATTATTGTAAAATTTATTAATATTGTGCCGTTATTACATATTTTAGAAAAATGATAGTGGCGAACAAACCTCGAAAAATATTTTTCCTTGTGTCTTGATAGCCTGAAGGCTAATTGAAATATGGGTTTACAAAGTTTTGGAGTAAATTTAACACAGCGTAGCAATATCAGAAAAAAATTACAAAAATAGCGCCG